>OX596199.1:21708339-22011887 GCA_951394215.1 Glyphodes perspectalis
TTGGTCTGGAATTTAAAAAGAATTTGCCAACTGTGTTTTTTGCCTAGCATGTCGTAAGAGGCGACTAATGGTATATTGGGTTTTGTGTATGTGATTGTGTAGGCGGCAAGCTATCCTCTAGTCACAAATTTTTCACAATTTTCCATCTAACCCAGCCCAGTTTTATTTTTTGCTGAATTGATTTAAAGGGCCAGCTATCCCTATGACTCTGCCTACTCCTTCGGGGATTATGGGCGTGATGTTATGTATGTATGTATTGTATGTATACATACAAATCTTTCCTCTATAAAACAATAGTGTAGACGTATGATTGCATTATAGAGAACCAATTTTCTATAAACCACTCAATCAAACAGGCTTACATCAGTTATTAAATCGCCAGAGATTAGTCTGATAATATCTGTTAACAGCGTGCCGATAGCATCGACTCAAATTGATTGCTGTGAGGGATTGATTGAATTATGTTAGCGTGGACATAAAAGTAAAAAAAAACTCTTCGTCTAGTAATAGTTTGTATTGGAAGACATCACAGGAAATTGGAAATCAGTTTCCTGTTTATATTGAAAAACAGCCGCTCTGTCATAGTAACTATACCTACTTTTTTTTTATTTAATAATGCCTATCTAAGATATATTAGTCCGATGTTCGTCTGGAACTCAAAATGATTTGCCAACTGTGTTTTTATCCAGCTTGTCGGAAAAGGCGATTAATGGTATATCGGGTTTTGGGAGTGCGATTGTGTAGGCAAAGAGGTAGACACATGTTACTACTTTTTAACTGTTTTCTATTAAACCCAGCCCAGTTTTATTTTGGGCAGAATGTGGTTAAGGAAGCTGCCCCATTGATGATGCCTACCCTTTATGGGATTACGAGTGTGTTAATATTTTGTTTGATATGTACCTATGTATGTATTTAAGATACCATTTTCATGATAAGATTTATATAATTGTACTTTGTTTCTGATATATGAATAAGTTACAATATTAAAATCGTTATCATTGAATTATAATGATAAGGAAGACCTAGACGGACTTTCCATGACCAGATTGGTAATGTATTAACAAAAGGTCAGGTAAACAGCACCCTTAACCGACGAGCGTGTATGAAAAGACTTATGAATGTAGAAGAAGCGAAAGGTGTATGTCAGGATCGTAGCAAATGGAAGTACGTGATCTCTGCCTACCCCCATGGGAAAAAGGCGTGACATTATGTATGTATGTATGTATAATGATAAGTGTTATATTAGACACTTTGTAACAGAACAAATGCGTAGGCTTTTTTTCAATAAAAAGAAACATAATACTCCTTTTTTATTAAAATTGTAGCGCTTAAAAAAAAGTGTAGTAACATACATTGGTGTATCATGCGCCATGTTGTTGATAAAACAATAGCAACATTGCGATTCAAGCAGCATGAGGTAGCCGGGAAAGTTTTGTATGACAGTAGAATTGTAGGAAAGTAGTTCACAGTCATACATCGGATACCATAATACGGCAACTTAATTATGGGGGCAATGAACTGAGAGGTTTATTAGTTTGGACAAGGGGTTTATTGATTAAACTGTACACATATTACGTAGTAGTTGTACAGAAGCGGTTTTTTTTTTGTACATGTAAATAAGGCGAGCAATTACATGGTCTGTTTGATGGTAAGCCGTTGCGGTGTTTTGTGGATATTGGAGGTTTTCATAAGTGCGTTGATTTTACATGTGTCATGCTTTAGTTTTTTACATATAACATACCATCACGCCTGCAAAAGCTTAACGGGTAGGCAGAGTACAAGAATTGGTAAACTCATCAAACAAAATATTAGCTTAAAAACAAAATGGAGAAATGTTAGATTTCAATTTGTAAGGTATTATAAGGTAACATTTTTCATTAAATAAACCAATGTTCCTATTCACTGGGTACGTTAAATTTTCCGTAAAGAAATCCAAACTTAATTATGTAGACTTAGAATATATAATGTCAACTCAGACGGGTTTCATAAGCGCTCCTAATATAAAGATCATCCCTTCATATCTTAAGATAGGTACCTAAATTCTTCGAACATGTTTTATTCAAAATTCTCTTATATTTAATCATTGGCATTGTGCACAATCTTTAAAAAAAAAACAGCCCCTGTTACACCATGCGATGGTATATTATAATCTTATAAAATTGAGTTACTGCGTCAAAATCAAAACTCGTTATGTAAGCATACATAAATTATTCACAGGAAGTCTGTAAACTCTGACACCAGATAATCTAGACCAGTGGTTCTCAACCGGTGGTCCGCGGACCACCAGTGGTCCTTGAAAATATCTCAAGTAATCCGCGGAGCCATCCATAAAAATCATTAATATTAAAAATACACAACGCTTCGACACAACGCGACATGCGTGGCGCGAGTCCGAGCGAGGCGCACGAATGCTTTATTTCCATCCAACTTGACAGGCCAGGTCGAGTGGTCATAGATCCTGGCCGAGAGTCGCGGGTTCAAATCCAGCTAAGGGCAAATGTTTCGTGTGATGAACATGGACAGTTGTGCTCGAGTCATGGATATTTATAAACGTATTTAAGTATGACTATCCATTCACATAGTGTCCATAGGACAAGCTTATAGTTTAGTTTGGAACTAGGGAATTGGTGTGATAGTCCGGAGAATTTATATATTACCTCCAAAACAATAAATCAGTTAGGTGGTCCATGACTAGTCGGAAATTCTAGCAGTCCCTTATAACAAAAAAGGTTAGGAACCACTGACATAGACAGACAGTGGTTCTAACTAACGTTATTCGTCAATTCTATGATGACGTTAAACCCTAATATGGAAAACCTTTCCAAATCAATCCTTTGAAATTCGAAGTAAATTTCTGTGTAGAGTTAGTGTAATAATGTAAAATAAGATAACATCACGCCCGTAATCCCTAAAGGGGTAGGCATAGTTAAAGGGACAGCAGTCCCCTTTTACAACATTCAGCCAAAAATCAAACTGGGCTGGGTTAGATGGAAAATTGTGAAAACGTAGTGACAAGTGGCTAGCTTGTCACTTACACAGTCACATACCCAAAACCCGATATACCATTAGTCGCCTTTTACGACATGCTAGGCAAGAAACACAGTTGGCACATTCTTTTTAAGTCCCAGACCAACACGGGACAATGGGCTGGGTTAGATGGAAAATTGTGAAAAAGTAGTGACAAGTGGTTAGCTCGTCGCCTAGACAATCACATACCCAAAACCCCATATACTATAAGTCGCCTTTTACGAAATGCTAGGCAAGAAACACAGTTGGTAAATTCTTTTATAGTTCCAGACCAACACGGGACAAATATTGTAGTCTAGTCAAATAAGGGATTAAGTCCCGGAATGAGAGGTAAAAAGCTGGAAACTCGTCCAGATCTTTATTTTTCAATTCTAAAGGTTGTCTCAAAAGGTTCATAAAATCTCGTGATCTCGCTCAATATAATTAAGGTCAAATGCCCAAAATGTTTTTATTTGACTGGACTAATCTCTACTTCTACTAATATAATAAAGCTGAAAAGTTTGATTCGTTTCTTAGTTTGCTAGAACGCGCTAATCTCAAGAACTACCGGTCCGATTTGAAAAATGCTTTCAGTGGATAGCGAATTATGGGCATGATGCTATGTCTGTTTCATTTGTTTTTTTTTGTTAAATAGCCTACTTAACGAAAAAGGCTAGGCTATGCAACATCGACCATAAACGCGTGTGAAACTCCGGGCACAGCTAGTAATGCATTTTTTTTCTTGTATTTAAATAGTTTGGACCTAGTCATTATTTCTGCAGCATAATTGTAAGGATCTGTCCTAACATCACAATCTACACTGGACTGCCCTAATGAAACTCCTTATGTACTGCTTTGAAGGCCTCAAGATACGAGCTGTTTTAGTATCGTTATTGCAATCGGAATTGCATGGCTCCGGAAACGTTCAGAAACTCTGAATGGTCTGTGATAGTTCAATTTCCGTCACCTGTCCACGTTGCCCCGGCAATTCTCAACCTTTGCGATCGAATGTTGACTGCAAAAGAAACTGCACATGCCATCAACGCGAATAGACTATAAAAAATTGCGTTCACTTACATTTTTGAGACCGCCTCAAAACAATTGTTGAAAAAAATAAATTATCCTTCTTTTTTACTAGCATCATGAATCGGTTCTATTGCAGGTCTATACCCCAGAATTTAGAAAATACCCTTATTTGATTGCAGATGCTACCACCTGACATTTCTAACCTTATGGGAAACTAAACAATGGATCATGGTTACACAAAGAACTTATTGGGATCATAGGATTAAAGAGTTATACTTTGAAAATATAATCCTATTTTATATTAGGGGATAAAGATACATATATATTCATAACTAGCAGCGCCCCGCGGTAACACCCGCATAGTTTCCGTTCCTGTAGGAATATGGGGCTAAAATATAGCCTATGTTACTTCCGGATAATATGGTTTTCCAATGGTGAAAGAATTTTTGAAATTGGCACAGTAGTTTTTGAGTTTATTCATTATAAATATACACTCACACAAATATACTAAAATACACATCTTTCCTCTTTAAAATATTAGTATAGATAAGTATAGACAAATGGTAACTTTATACGTCGCAATGTCCTTGCAGGGCGTCACATTTAAACTTCAATTCATTTATAACGTAATGTAACATCTGGAATTGTAATGTGCCATGCAATTCATTATTTCAATTTCAATTTTAAACCAGTGATTCACGTGGTGGGGTTTGAACCATCGTCTCTCTATTCGTATGCTTTATCCAGAAAACCTTTGCCAGGTAATGCTGATTGAACTTTCTTACAACTAATAATCCGCCTTTTAAAAATTGAACGGAGAAAGTTGCTGGCGAAAGTTACATTGAATTGATTTTAAGGCATTTAAAGTGGTATTTTAACAAAATTTTTCTTCATCCAAAATAAGTTCATCCATATAATTATTATTAAAATAGATTTAAAAGCCTTTGATCTTAATACATTATCATAATTTATTGTGGCTATGGGGACCATAAGAATAATACGATAGACATTTTAAGGATAAAATATCGAAACTTTTACAAAAGTCGGCAGTCTAGTAAGTTGCCATAAATTTGAAGTGCTTCCTATGCCTTGACCATTTGAGAATCGTCTGTTTAAAGAGCAAAGTGCAAACGATTCAATAGAATGCGATTTACCTCGCTCAACCACCCTGGTCGTATGGGAGAGTTCGCGAAATAGCAACTTGTGTAGCGACTCAGATTTTACTGCGAATGTATCTTGAGACGGATTTTGTCACAGATTTTTTTCTATCGCAATATATCTCTGTTAGGTATATGGAATAAGAACGATGCCATCTTATTGTGAATACTAATATTAAAAATCACGTGGTCTAGGACTCAGAAAATGAAGCTTATCTCTACTTGGACTCTGTCTACCCCTTCAGGGCAATAGGCGTGATGGCACAGGTTACATTAATAAAAATGGCCCCATTTATAATACAGTACTAATTAATCTTGTCTTTTTGTGACGAGATCAATGTCATCAATGATCAATGAGCCCATTCATTCTTTAACTTTGTAGGATTTATATAATAATCTTACCTTTTTCGTATCTTCTTGAAACAATGGGAACAGAAAGTTTCTAAAAATGAATAACAAACTCAGGTAGGTACAATAAAAAGCTAGTACATTGACAACGCACGAAACTATTATAAACATAATAGCCCCAAATGAAAACTCGTACACCACAATGTGCGTCGACTCCATCGATTCCAGTGATTCATGTCGCTGCGTCCCAATTCCAGGCTTAATTCCATGCTCACGCGACAGAGACAAATGCAGCCGTCAAATGTGCCGGAAGTGTTATATTTTGAACGGCGAAGCGGAGAGGAGCCGCAACTAGAATGGAGCGGAAGAGCTGAACTAGAGTTTTATCCCTTAGTCAAGTTTAAATTGGACTTCGGTTCTGTGGAACGGCCGCACTGCAACGATGTTTTGAGACGGTGACTTGGGGACCTTTGGGAGTGTGCGTATTCACGTCCTTAAAGCGCAATTGCTCACAAAATCAGCAATTTCTTTATTTTGCATGTTTTCATGGGTGACACTGATTACTCATTATTAAGGAACCCGATGGACCGTTTATAAAAATGGCGTTTTCTAGATAAGGACGTACGGTACTGTGAATATAATAACAAACATCAACATTACCACTGTACCACTGGCTGCGCTTTAGGGCAAACTGTCTAACGACAGCGCGCGACTTTAATGCAGTCGGGGCCTAAGACAAGACATACCTAAGCTCTGCATTCGACTCGCGCGCTATCTGAACATAATTACGGATTTAGACGGCAGTCAAAAATACTTCATTATTAAATACTTCAAGTGTCAAATGTGTTATATTATGTAGGCAGAATATAACATACGCTGTACCTATTGCTGCGTATGCTGTGTACGCCTCTTATTGGTATACATATAAGATCCCATTTATATATAAGTATAAAATAAATAAATAAATAAGATATAGAATTCTTATCTCACAAACCGGTCGTCGCATCTCTACCCAATTAGACAATTTTCAGTCTGTTATTATGCTATGCTTTGTTCTCCCAGCTTCTGTAAACGACTTTGTAGTTCTCCAAGGCTAAGAGCAGATATTCTGTACTATATATTTGTATACCTAAACGAATTTCGACAAATAAATAAAAAAATAAGTTTGAATCACTAATTCTAAGGATCACGCACTATGACTAGGATTCCTACAATTATCATCATCTTCCTAGCGTTATGTCCCGTGCTTAGACGGGGTCCGCTTAGACCATGGTCCAGGATTTAGCGAGTTTGGTAATTACATTAAAGCGACTGCTGATCTGGCCTTCGTAACCTTAAGATAGGGGAACCAGACAATTTTTGGATCATGGTTACAAATCCAAAGTTATTTGAATTTGCAGGTTTCATCACTATGTTTTCCCTCACCGTCGAGCTAGTGGTATAAATACGTACATAGATTCGAAAAATCCAGAAGTACGTGCCCGGGTTTGAGGCCGCATTTCTCGGTTAAGAGGCGCGTGTCCTTACCATTGAGCTACCACCGCTAATAAAAGGATTCCTACAATCAATATTCTTAAAATCAGTTAATAGAAATACAATGTGATCTAATAAAAGGCTACCATTAATTTGAAAATCTAGACAGCTTTTTTATATAAGAATATGTTTAGTTGTCGAATGTTGGTTTCGAACTTATTAAAATGTACGTAATTGACTCTGCCTACCCCTTCGGGAATTATGGGCGTGATGTTATGTTTATAATAATATCAATTATCAATATTCTTGCATAGTTCAAAATAAAGACAAAATTGCGTTTCTCTGTAAAAGAAAATAATTTATTTACAAAAAAAATCTACATAACTACGTTTTATAAATGAATTTAATGAATTGACAAAATATTTACATACCTGTAAAAGAAACAACATTTAAAGCCTTTATTTATAACTTTAAGAAATATGTACAGCAAAACGATATTATTTAGATTGAAAAAATAGTTACTTAAATATGTATATCAGTATTGACATTAATAGAAAAGTCAAATTAAAGAAAACCTAATTAAGAGTAAAAAGGTCTGTAAAAAGGTTTTCTTTACATGTTTATATGTATGTATATGTTTACTCCCTATTATGATATAACGACTAATAACTACTGTAGGTAGTAGTATAATTGGTATTCCCACTAGGTTTCTAACGAGCGTTTCCACCAATACGCCTCTGCCACTTTCAATGATGTTGCATTCGACTCGATTTCTCGTTGAATTTCGCCGGTGACGCTGTCGAACGTCAAGCGTCAAACTCGTGGAAATCTTTTGTCGCCGACCGCTCGACTGTCGCGACGATGTTGGCTTCGCTGGTTTATTCATTTGGAACACCTTATGATTGAATGGAATTTCTACATTTTTCCCTATGTTCAAAAAATTCAAAGACTATGGTAATTCATGTGTAGGTGGGAAGTGGTGGCAGTATAGTGGCAAACAAGATCGCCCCGCAGTTTCACTAGCGTAGTTTACGAGGGAGTAGGGCGATAAAATGGTTGGTTCCTAACCGATTTTGGTTATTGTGACCACTTTTAACTCTTTATTTATTCGTTAGTGATAAGGACACGCGCCTCTTAACCGATAGGTAAGTGCGGGTTCAAACCTCTGAATTTTTCAAGTCTATGTACGTATTTTATACCACTAGCTCGACGGTGAAGGAAAACATCGTGATGAAACCTGAAAATTCAAACAACGGCTGGTCTGGCTTTCAGCTCATCGCGTATGGTGTCCAGCTCTTTTGTACATCTTGTAAAGCGTAGATATTCTACATTAAAACTTGTCCCCACTCTGTCCGATTCTGGGCAAGCGTTTTCCATCTAGAGGAGTCTATGTTACACCTCTTCGTAATCTCCTCTTCTTCTTTTTAGCATATCTTTATACCTTGAGAGCTGCCCACCTTGAATACGCTTTCCATCTTGAATTTCGCAGTATAAGAGGCGCTTAGCCACCTTTTGCGATACAATTTAGTTTAAATCACTCCCTGACAAGGTAGCTTTGGTAAAAGACTTTTTTAAATCGGTTTAAGTATCAAAGCGTAACAAAAAAAAAATTTATATTACCTAGCACACAACAAAAAATGCAGCTAAGCTGTAAACGCCAACTATTCACAGTAAAGTTCTATTGTGACCAAAAGAATGTAATAACATAGCCTCAGTTGCAGCTGGTGGTCTAATATCTAGATCAGTATGTCTGTCGGTATGTGCAATGTGCATAGCGCACGACAATACTCCCGCATTCCTGGCGTGACGCCTCTAATCGAAGAAGAGCTAATAGGAACGTGGTTTACGACCAAACCGGCTTTGGCTCGTTGAGTAGGTCGTAGTACTATCGCCCTTCTGTTGCATATAAAGGATGGGTATTAGCAAAGAAAATGCTTTGAGCACGGTGGTAGCTCAGTGGTAAGGACACATGCCTTATAACGGCGGGGTGTGAGTTCAAACCCGGGCACGTACCACTGAAAATCTATGTACATATTTATACCACTAGCTTGTTGGTGAGGAAAAACATCGTGATGAAACCTGCATATTCAAATAACCATAATTAAAAAATTGTCATTACCGGACTCGCTATATCATGGTCTAAGCGGGCCCCGTATAAGCACGGAACATAACACTTAAAAGATGATGAAGCAAAGAAAATTGCCTTCAAAATAATAGATTTTCTTTTTTAATTTTTCAGCTAACTCAACTCAAGTTCAATTTGGGCTAATGTGCTAGATGCAGCTTATTGGTTTTTGGACTTTGGACTCCTACGGGGACGTCAGGTGTTATGGTTGTATTAGACTGTTTCAAGTGGCTTCAATTTCACTTTAAATATGTCTTTTTCTAGTGTTCTGTCTCGCTGCTAGACGCCATTTGAGTTGCTATCCCGGCTTGTCCGGTTACTACATTTATTCAAATTCAAATTCAAAATCTCTTCATTTATATAGGCTTCAAAAAAGTATTTATAAATGGCCAATATATGCAGTAAAGAATATAGTACCACCGGTTCGGAAGGTAAACTCTATCGAAA
Source organism: Glyphodes perspectalis (assembly GCA_951394215.1). Lineage (NCBI taxonomy): Eukaryota > Metazoa > Arthropoda > Insecta > Lepidoptera > Crambidae > Glyphodes > Glyphodes perspectalis. The sequence continues at coordinate 21,717,922 of OX596199.1, forward strand.
AGAAACCGGCAAGAAACTCGATAGTTACTCATATAAATGCCAAAATGTACACACTTTAGGCTACAACAGCACTTTAGGCTAAACACTGCAGAGCCTTGTTCTGTTGTGATAAGGGCTGTTTCGCAACAAAAATGTATAGCCTGATGTGCTGCCGTCTGTACAATGTTGTAATTAAAAATTTACACTTCATCATCGTCTTGCCTTTCTCCCAGTTGCTCAAATCTACACTTATTAGGTTAAATTATGAAGTTAAACATATATACTTGTCATTTAAGAAGTTTTCAATCTTATAGTAGCTCTTACTTAGTATTTTAACAACTACTATCTTTTGCATACCTAATCGATAAAGGGGAACAAGACAAATTGGGTTCAGGTTATCATATCGATTCGGTTATCGTATCATTCGATGTCGATCGGTTATCGATAAGTATTTGAATATGCAAGTTTTCCGTACGATATTTCTTTTACCGCCAAACAAGTGGCATTAATACGAAATAAGACGGCCTTATCATTGGGCTATCTGCCTTTCAATTAACATGTCAAATGTAACATAAAACAAGGTGTGCACTTTGTAATTTTCCTTATACCGTGTACAAAGGGTTCGATTATATTTATCGAAACTACATTAACATTTCAAACGTCTGCCATTTTCGCGATCGGACTCTGATTGGGACTAATTACCCGTGCCTTTAAAATTGGTTAACGAGTTATAAATATCAGTTTTAATCATAACAGAATTGTCGACGGTTCTGAAAAGTGAATAAATATTTATGTTTTCCTATCCTTAATTTGCTAGATTGCTAATAATAAAATAAAGTCGATGTCTAAAACATTTAAATTGAATGTTATTTCTATAGGAATTGTTTTGTGGCGGATAAACATATGACTGCTAATTATGGCGGGTAATTATAAAAAAATTGGCACATTACTAAAATCTTTTGCTTTTTAAATGTGCAGTTACTCCTTTGCGAAGTCAAAATACTGCTTAACTAAATTTGGGACAAAAAATATTATAAATAAATAAATAAATTCTCCAGACGGACACACCAATTCCCTAGTCGCAAACTAAGCTTATATGCTTGTGCTATGGATACCAGTTGAACGGATAGACATACTTAAATAAGTTTATAATCATCCATGACTCGAGTACAAATATTCATGTTCATCATACGAAATATTTGCCCCTAGCAGGATTCAAACACGCGACCCTTGGTTTCGTGGCCAGGGTCTCTGACCACTCGACTAACGGGCCAGTCAAACCAGTTGTTAATGAATATTCTATTAATCATAATTTTATTGTTATTATACAAATTTTACAGGGAACTATGTAAATATAAAATTAAAACCTAGCTCAAAACAATACGATCACAATTTTCACTATTGTTATAAAGAGGTAAGATTTCGATGTATAGGTGTAACAAATAAACTCAAAAACTGCTGGACCGATTTCAAAAGATCTTAGAACATCAGAATACTACATTATCCCTGATTAATATAGGCTATAGACATCATCTTCCTAGCGTTATGTCCCGTTTTTAGACGGGGTCCGCTTAAACCATGATCCAAGATTTAGCGAGTCTGGTAATTACATTAAAGCGACTGCCGATCTGAACATCGTAACCCTAAGATAGGGGAACCAGACAATTTTTGGATCATGGTTACAAATCTAAAGTGGTTTCAATTTGCAGGTTTCCTCACGATGTTTTCCTTCAACGTCGAGCTAGTGGTATAAATACGTACATAGACGTTGAAAAATCCAGAGGTACGTGCCCGGGTTTGAAACCGCACTCCTCGTTTAAGAGGAGCGTGTCTTTACCATTGAGCTATCACCGCTCCCGATATAGACTATAGAATATTTACAAAAAAGTTAGGTTAGACAAGAAAATAATTGTCCACCCATGATAAGCCGGAACAGGCCGCTAGTTAAACGGCGACTAATGGTAAATCGGGTTTCGGGTATGTGATTGTGTAGGCGACAAGCTACAACTTTTTCACAGCTTTCCATCTAACCGAGCCCAGTTTTATTTTGAATGTGGCTATAGGGGCCTGCTGCTCATTTGACCTACCCCTTCGGGGATTATGGGCGTGATGTTATGTATATATGTAACAATAATAAAGTTACCCAAATGAGTATTAATGCACCTAACTGCTAACTGCATTTGTATGCATGATGCTGTTCCGAGCACCATAATGATTAGAGTTTGGGAGCAAATCGGATGTGCCTCACTAATGAACCACCTGTTTTGGAGCCGTGGTGTGGTTTCAATTTTAGATGTCATAAGACAACTTTTACATGCGGAAGTTTTGGTGAACTTGATAATATCTGATATTTTGCCTGATGTTGGTTGAACATTACTGGCAACTTAGATTTGGCTCACAATATTATTTGACATGAGTCTTTAAAATTTTCGACTTAATACAGTTTTTGCTGCAGCTTGGTGACTGTAGTTAGTTTAGCTTAGTTAGTTAGTATTACGTGTGTGATGGTATTTACTTACTTTCCGGAAGAAAAAAAAACAAAAAAGAAATTAATTAACTCAGTTTATAAAGTCCGTTGAAAACCGCTTTTAAAATCTATGCTTTCTATTTGAGCTAATGACTTGCATTCGTAGCAAAACAGATCCAATTTGGAATAGTATGCGCAATCGATAAACTAGAATTGGTAAATCCTACAGAATTTTGGCTTGCACAATTCGAAATTCTGATAAAATGCCTTTTCGTTTATTACATTACGAATGCAAGCTGTTTGATTAATTGTATTGAGTATCGTATTGGGTTGTTCCATTCTGTGTGTTGACCGGTGAAATACATTTATGCGCAAGAATATTCGAGTGCTGTATGCAACCTTCTTTTTAGTTTAAATGAAATTGGAAAGCTTTAATTATATTATGTCATGTTTTGAAAATGTATAAAACCTTAAATAAAATCACTTGTTAAATAGAGTCGCTCAGTCCCGGCAGCATTATTTATAATAAGCCCAAACACAGCGAAAAGCGCAAAGCCATATTCGTGCGAAGACAACGAGGCAACAAAAAATGCTTGTAGCTTTGTGAGTTTTTGAGATACTATTATATTTTGATTGTGTAAGCGACGAGCTAGCCACTTGTCACTACTTTCTTACAATTATCCATCTAACCCAGCCCAGATTTATTTTAGGCTGAATGTGGTTCATGGGGCTTGCTGTCCTTCGACTATGCCTAAATTGGTACATACTGGTCATGTGTACAGAAAAAAATATGCTCGGCCTAAATTTGTGAATAAAACAGTACACGTGTGTTGGTCAGATAAGGATGCAGGAGATATAGGGTAATTCAAATAATATAAATATTGTTAGTTAGCGAATCAAGTTATGTTGATTAACTTTGTTTATGTTTTGGTAGTATGATTAATATTAACGTGTCTGCTTCGTTGGTCTAACAGCAGCATGCCTGCTTAAGAACCAAGAGGTCCCAGGTTCGAATTCCGGGTCTGGCCAAAAATTTGTGGCTGGGTATTTCAATATTGAAATTACTCAGTAACAGCCCGGAGTCAGGAAGTTGGCGGTTTAATCATCTCCATGCCTCGGAAAGCATGTTAAGTAGTTCGTCCTGCGCCTGACCTCTCTCCGGTCATGTTGAATTGCCGTCTCACCGGGCTGTGGGAGTGAAAGAAAGCACCTGTGTTAGCGCACACAATTGTGCACTATAATATCTCCTGCGCAGTTGGCTAATCCTTGTTGATATTGGCCGCCGTGACCGATATCGGTAAGAAGGACATTTCAATTAATATTTTTCGGGACATAATGATGTTTCTCCACAAAAAAATATTGCGATGTTGATAAGAACGTATACACCAAATATTATTTTATATATTTTCTAAGCTCCATCGTGAAAGCAGACCTTATTTGAGAGACGACCACAAATCATTCCGTGGGACCGCAAATGCAACAGTGCGTTAGATGCGCACACAGCTAGACTTATGTAACACTGCGCTATTCCGCGTAATCTATACTTACTTATATTATGAAGGAGAAAGATTTAATTGTTTGTTTGTATCAAATAGGCTCTCAAACTACTGGACCGATTTGAATAATTCTTTCACCAATGGAAAGCTACTTTGTCAGCGAGTAACATAGGCTATATTTCATCCCCGTATTTCTACGGGAACGGGAACTGCGCGGGTGAAACCGGTAGCGCTGCTATTTTAGTTATTTCACGCGTTCCTCGGAAAATATATAAATATGAAATACTGTGTAAGAGTGAAAACAGATTATTCAAAAGATCAACGAGATCAGTTTCAAAGAAATATATCCATCTCTTTTCGCGAAAAAGTGTTTTTCTATGCACTCTACTCACTATGGTCTCTTATCTGTGTTTAACCGACAACTTTGAACCTTTATGCCCTGGTCAATAATTCTATCTGAATTATCTACAAAAAAAATCTTGATTTGATAACCTAATCTATAGTAGAGTTAAACAAATAAATAAAAAAATCCCTATTGCGCCAACTGAGATAAGTGGAATTGACAACTTTCTTAAAATTGTGTCAATTCTCAGACACGAAGGACGAGGAGAATCAAAAAAGTGTCAAAAATAGCACGTCAACGAATTTCTAGACGCGGTCCGTCTTACTTTGTGACACATTAGAAACTTTTATGACTCAACACGTTTCGATTTATTTCGCTATATCGTAATTATGAGTCAAAGAGGCGACGGGGTCAATGTTTAAAGTAACTAACTAAGACCTGCCTATCCCGCTAAGGAGGTAACGTGAAGTTAAGTAGTAAAGTTAGATCTTTGCTGAATAAGGGTGTTTTGAATTAAAACATCAAATACATGGCGTAACTATGACGTATGGTCTTGTCGCCATCCTCACTGGTAAGTTTTCAGAACAAACTGACATGCTGTCAACAAGGAGCCAATAGTGACAATGATAAGACCACGAGACTCCCTCGTGCCATCTGGCGGTTTTTGTATTTTTGAAAACTCTTATTAATCAATGTCCACTCAAGTTGTCAAACAACAATATACATTGCTACTCAACTATGAGCGCCTCAGGACCTTCGAAAGAATATTTTATCTATACTTATAATAAATCTGTAGAGAGGTCAATTCTGTACATGAAATATATTTTCAAAATAACTATCAGGGGGCGATTAGTGATCGATACTGATGCCAAAAATGCAATCAGTAAAATTTTTGTCTGTCTGTCTGTCTGTATGTTCCTTATAGAAACAAAAACTACTCGACGGATTTTAACGAAACTTGGTACATTATTCTTCAAATTTCTGGGCAGGTTATAATATACTTTTCATCACGCTACAATCAATAGGAGCAGAGTAGTGAAGGGAAATGTTGGGAAAACGGGAGAAGTTACTCCATTTTTTAAGCTTCCGTCGCGTGTGCAGCCTTAATGGTTAAAGTTACATAGAAATCATGTATGACGGAAATAGTCTTTATAATATTAACCATAAAGAATAGCACATATAGAATAGTATAAAACGTTCGGACAAAAGTTTAATTAAAATTTTACAGGTGATCACGGATGGCATAAAGGGACTTGCTTTTTAGCTTAATTCATTTCTTTGTCACTGCCATTGTTGATGCCTCGCACTTAAAATATAATGTCTAATTGTAATAAAAAAAATAAACGCATCTATTAATTATATCGTCCATAGGCCTGACGAGTACCATCGTAAGATACAGCTAGCAGTAAAAATCATAGTTATTACTATAAAGTACTATATATGTCTACTTTATTTATACCGTGTTGGTCTGGGACTTTAAAAGATTTTGCTAACTGTGTTTCTTGCCTAACATGTCATAAAAGGCGACTAATGGTATATGGGGTTTTGGGTATGTGATTGCGTAGGCGACAAGCTAGCTACTTGTCACTAATTTTCCACAATTTTCCATCTAACCCAGCCCAGTTTTATTTATGGCTGAATGTGGTAAAAGGGATCTGCTGTCCCTTTGACTCTACCTACCCCTTCGGGGATTATGGGTGTGTTGTTATGTATGTATATGTACTATAAAGTCTTTTTTCACCATAACAAATGCCACGCTTATTACGTTGACTTTTTTTTATTCACATACTGCGATAACGGCCAGTTATCGCGTGACTATTCTACACGTACAGACAAACCCACAATTTGTATGATTAATACCTACTGCCAAGTCAAGGCTACTTGGTGTTTAGGCAACAGTCCAGAAGTACATTTGTGAGGGATTCCGGGATCTCTCCCTTCGCGAACAAAGGAATGCTTACGTCATGCGAATAAATATACCATCAATAATAAAGTGGCACAACTCAAAAACGAGCCAAAAGGCATCTGCAATTTTTTGTGCGAAGGAATGCCAGACTATAATAACTTCACATCATTATTATCGTAACGTCCCGTTCCTAATCGGAGTTCACTGGACCTTCGTCAAGGATTTAACGTGTCTGATTTATGCATAAATTGTAGCAACGCTCATCGTAACATTCGTAACTCTTAGGCAAGGAAACCCGTCGGATCATGGTAAGAGAACCATAGTCATCAGCGTGTCTATACCTATTTCAGTAACAACTGTTTACCCCGGGATCGAACTCTCAGCTTTTTCTGCTCTCCGTAAAGTATGAACCTTTGCACTAAAAGGAGAACATAATATTTATACATACATATACATAACATCACGCCCTTAATTCCCGAAGGGGTAGGCAGAGTCAAAGGGGCAGCATGTCCCTTCAAACACAATAAGCCGGGCTGGGTTAGATTGAAAATTGTGCAAAAGTAGTGACAAGCGGCTAACCCGTCGCCCACACAATCACACACCCAAAACCCGATACACCATTAGTCGCCTTTTACGACATGCTAGGCAAGAACCACAGTTGGCATATTCTTTTTAAGTCCCAGACCAACATGGGACAGTGGGCTGAGTTGGATAGAAAGCTATGAAAAGGGAGTGACAGGTGGCTAGCTCGTCGCCTACTCAGTCACATACCCAAAAACCCATGAACCATTAGTCGCCTTTTACGACATGCTAGGCAAGAATCAACATGGGCCAAGGCCCAGACCAACATGGGACATAATTTGATAATATTTATATTGGTTGAGATAATTATAAATATTGTTTTTATTTTTATTTAGCCATTTAAATCCCACTGCTGGGCAAAGGCCTTCCCATGTGACCGCTATGAATATAAGTAGCAGAAATGATTTGATTGTTGAGTTTTTTGCCTTTTTTTAATTGACACATCTTTGTTTTTCTACAAATCAATCTTTTAATTTTCAATAAATCAAACATTTGTCTAGATGATGAATAATCTTGTAATAAGTTGTTCAAATCACTTTTTTATTATGTTTATAAATTTCACTTGAACAAAGGCTTCACTAACTAATCTATCAGCTAATCAAAAATCCTCCCATTGGCTCCAAAATAATCATTTAATGTCAATAACTACTTACGCGCGAAATTTTCGGACCGCAGTATATCCTAAGAATAATTTACTCAATCGTCATTAAAACAAAATGGATTCAGAGACGCCAAAGAAAGAAAGTGTCAAGGAATTTAATTCGAGTTTATATCTCTCGGGTCAGTGTCGGTTGAAAACTTTGAAGGAGAGGAGAGACTTTCAATAGCGGCGAATAGCCGCTTTTGAAAGTAGAGATGGGCAAGCGCAGTCCCTATCGATTACTCATTAAAATCGATTAAATTGACGATTACGAATACAGGCTATCGTTATTTTTAATATTCCTACTGCCATACCCGGGTTAGACAGCGGGAGAAGAAAAAATTGTGCTATGGCACACGTATGTCAAGATCGGTAGTTGGGGGGTGGAAGGGACTAGTTTTGTCAGAAAGTAATTGTTATAACTATAACATTGAAACGGCGGCATATTATGTATATGTAATAAATAAAAAATAATAAATTCTCCAGACGGACACACCAACTCTCCAGTTTCAAACTAAATGCTTGTGCTATGGATGCCAGGTGAACGGGTAGACAAACTCAAATACGTTTTTATAAACATCCATGACTCTAGTACAAATGTCCATGTTCATCACACGAAACATTTGCCCTTAGTAGCCTTAGTGCCCCTTGGTTTCATGGCCATGGTCTCCGACTACTCGACCAACGGGCCAGTCAATTATTTCTTAAAAACTACTTGGATTGTCACCTACACCCCTAGCATATCTATGAGGTGTGTTTTAAACACAGCGATACCGTAAAATAAAATAATATTTCATACATTACCTGAACTCTTTAGGCATTCTAAAGAATGCGTAGATATTCTATACAAAACCAGATTAAGCAGATTGCCGGTAACATATACATAAACATGACTTCCAAACATTGCATATTCCGAATAGCTTATGTTCCATTAATATATTCGAAACGTTTCGAATAGTGAGCTATTCGATTTATCGACGAGTAGGTATTGTTATCGAATGAGCCATTCTCTGTGCACAGAACCCCTCCATTTGGAAGGCGAATGGGCGAATGATTTTTTGCGACGATCTTCAATAGTCTTTCATTCGGAGAATCACTTTTAATTAATCTGTTTTTCTATAACACGATACAAAGTAAGTAAGTAAATTTTTCGAGCACTAGCATTATAAAAACATTTTATACACCTAGTTGTATAAATCTATTTATATTATAATAAGGGAAGTCTGCGTGTTCTGTCGTGTATATTCAATCAATCATAAATATCATCACGTCCGTAATCCCCTACGGCGTTGGAGAGTTCAAAGAGCGATAAGTACTTAAACCAAATTCAGCCAAAAATTCGGTTTGATATATTGTGAAAAAGCAGTGACAAGTGGCCAGCGTTGCCTATACGAAATCACAAATCCAGAACTCCAAACACCATTAGTCGCCCTCACCATCAACTTGATTTTATTATTCAAGGAGACTAAGGACCATATTTCATTTTTGCATTCTAGTTGACTTTGACTTGTGTTGAACATGATAAAGTAACCTGTCGTAATAGTTAAATATCTCTAAGACTTATAAAAGTTAACATATTTTATTTTATAAATATCTAGAAGCGCCCCGCGGTTTCACCCGCGTGTTTCCCGTTCCCATGATAAAGTAGCTTTCCATTAGCGAAAGAATTATTCAAATGGTCTAGTAGTTTCGGAGCCTATTTGATAAAAACAATCAAATCTTTCCTGTTCATAATATTAGTATAAGTAGATAAAATTATGTATTTTTTAAGTTGAAGCCCGAAAATCGTTTATACCGTAATTGATTCATCCGCAGAGGTTTTGTAGAAATCAAGTAGGTACCCTCACACAAGTGCTAATTGCTATATTAAGTGGCCTGTCGTTCTAAGTTAAATTGACAATATTTTTAGTGGTTAGTATGTGTTAAAATTAGAAAATATAATTGCGTCATGCACATAGACATTATAGGGAGCAAGTCCTCTAGGCCCTCTTCACCCTCACACGGGTGCTAAATGCAAGAGGCGTGTAGCCCAGAGCCAATAGCGAACGGTTTCTTTATACCACCTCGCAAAAACAAGATGCCGGCTCCGGCCGGGCCAGACTGAGAGGCGACATGGCACTCCGCGAGGAGGTGCGTCGCAGTGACAGCGATTTGGCTAGGCTAACTAAATTTAGTTTAATTTACTTGTACATTTTACGGTGGTTTGTCGTTGCGCGATCCCCTGGACGTCTTATATAAAGGCGTGAACAATACATCCCAGAGGTTAGGTCGGTATACCCCGCTCACTACCACCTTGGTCGAAGCAGGGTCCGCCTATAATTTTGAGGGCCCCGGGAGTCCGGCACACTCTGCTGATTCCACCTGATTTCAGCTGCAGGATGGTGCGTAATTCCCCTGGATCAACGAAAATAAAAGAGTAATTTGTAAAATAGTTGGACAAGAGTGGAATCTACAACCCAATGGTAAGGATTTGTCCTTTCTGTCTGGTTGTTGTTTATTATTACCGTTAGGTTGTTGCAGTTGTTGTTGATGACCATTTAGTTTCCACTTTTCATCTAAGTTGTTGTTGTATGTAGCTCACAAGTCGCATATGAGCCCTACTCTTAAAGCTATTTCATTGAAAGATATAATCAATGATTATTCTGTGAAGATGAGAATTAAATTTTATTTCAAATAGGGTCAGGATAAAAAAACCTTTCGGGGATGCATTCGGGCGCATTCGGGATCCTATTGCAAGTAGTAAGACCACTTTATATTTTAGATACTCCGTTTGTATTGAGTTTTAAATTGTATTAAGAATATTAATTGCCACTGAAGCCATGTTAAAATATTTCTTAATTTTTTAATAGTGCTATATATAACATAAGTCAGTTTTTCAAATCGCTGCATGCCCGCTAGCAGAGAGACCACCGCTCTCGGTTTTTGCTACTTATTGAATGACTACTATATTTTAGGCTTGTGTAGTTCGCAAACGAACTAGTTCGAAAGAACGCTTTTTACGTGAGCTACGCGAACTAGTTCAGCGGATCGTTAATATTTCGCTAGTTGGTTCATGTCATAATATTTTATCTGAGTATTTTATTTATATTAACTGAAACAGTTTGTAGTTGTCAAAGTTTGTAGCTGTCAAAAAATATTGAGAAAATATTATTTATGCATCTTCCCTTCTAATAAGAGCTTCTAGGTAGAGTTCTAGGTAGAGCAGCATAGTGGCATATCCACAAAACTACATCGAGATAGAAAAAACAAGTTCAGAAATTTTAAGGGCGTATAACATTTTATGCAGGAAATTTGACTTACACTCGGAAAATAGCTATTAACAGCTCCACAGAGTCGTGAACTGACGATCTAAAAGACCTAGATCAAAGCTACAAGGACTTAAATGAACGATGAGGAGCAGTATTGAAACGAACGAACGACGAACTAGAAGAACGAACTATGTAGTTCGTTTTGGATCGGCAACCTATACTGAGCGATCTCTGTTGCGAACTAGTATGCCCAAGACTATATTTGTATAGGTGCCGTATGTTAACTCAGGACTTTGTTTGGTTTTTTTATGTATTCATTGGGCTCCTGTCTGAGCGGTCCGCTCTCTTCACAGAACGTATTTCGTTATTGCGGTTTTCTTATGCTACTTGTCAAGGTTTCAGTTGCGTACTTTCGGTAGATTTGTTATTTAATATGTTAAAAGCACTCAAGCATTGTCGCCAAGAAAACTGGCTTGTATAATATTGGGAAGTTTGGGAGATTTCGTAGTTCTGTTGTCACAATATTTCCATAGCTATTTTTTCGATTGAAAGTTACAACTAGTTTTTCATAGGTAGTATTTTATTCTTGTAGATCTTTTTTATTTTAACAAAACCTAAGTTTACCTGCTAATTTTTCTTTAAGATATTTGCATGCATGAGAAATCTTGTCATAAGCTGGATTTTTAAAGTTTTATTTTTACTTGACAATACGGAAATAGTCTTCCTTTGCATACTGTATATATTCTATTGCAGTAATCAGCTTCGTCTTAACTATAGACGTGAGATTCCAATTTGCAGTAAACGTCTGATGGATGAATACGAGATTTGCATACCCAGATAACATGAGGCAATATTGCCAAAGGATATGTCCTCTGCATTAATTGTCGCATCAGATCAATACAATTAGGATGGTTTGTTGTTGTCTAACGTCAAATATGTCGAAAGTCACGCTTGGCTGAAATGGAATAGAGCCAACCTCTAGGGGAATGCCAGTAAAGTTTCTTTGCTCCTGGATCATCTACTGTTTTGATAGAGTAAAGGTTTAGGTAAGGGCTGATAAAGATTTTTAAGAAATATATTTTTTATAAAAAAAAAATTTTTATAAAAAAAATAATTTTATAAAAAAACATTCATAATTTGTACTAAAAACGAACATACACTTACGAAGCAAACTCACAGATTCAGCTTAGCCGAAGCTTCGTCGAAGTAACGTTCGTAAACGAAATCATGACCGAACCTTTATTTTTTTTAGGTGATAATGACTGAAAATTACCGAAAACGGATAAAATACTTCGGTGGGTCTCTAAAAATAACTCATTTCACGAAGAGATCTTGACAAACTCTAGGAATTTTCCAACTCACCGTGTACATAAGTGCTTACTAACAATGGATTCCATAGGCACACTCCAATCGACATTATTATGAATAATTCAATTGCAGGTACCTCGTCCTTGCCCTAATTACGTTAATACTGTTCATTATCCCGTGCCTGAATATGGCTTTTGAGTTGCCGGAAAATCGGGAAAAATCGTTTAAATGAGATTGGTATATTTTGTCTAAATTAATTTGACGTTTTTTAAATGGGGGCTTTCATCTTTTTTTATGTTTGGCTTTTATTTATGTGTTATTTACAATTTTCAAACCTAAATCACATAATAGATTTGGAATAAATTATTACATAAATGTTTTAGATCCATCATCATCTTCATCTTCCTAGAGTTATGTCCCGTGCTTAGACGAGGTCCACTTAGACCATGATCCAGGATTTAGCGAGTCTGGTATTTGCATTTAAGCGACTGCCAATTTGACCTACTTAACCCCAAGATAGGGGAACCAGACCATTTTAAGATCACGGTTCATGTCCAAATCCAAATCCGAATTGGTTTTACAGGTTTCATCATGATGTTTTCCCTCACCGCCGAGCTAGTGGTATACATACGTACATAGATTTAAAAAAATCCAGAGGAACGTGCTCAGGTCCTATGGCGCGTGTCCTTACCATTGAGCTACCTACGCACCGAAAGTTTAGATCCATGCTGGTTTCAAATATCGGCGATAATTTCAAATCCGCTAAACATAAAATATGTTCTCTAAAGATCGAATTGCCAGCGGGCGGAGTTCTTTCAAAAGCTAGTTATATTAATACATCAGAACAAATGTTGCTGTCGTGTAAAAAGCCGTAAACAACAACTAGTCTGGGAATAAAATCGTCATAGCTGCCTGCAATTAATTGGAACCAACTCATTTATGGAAGCTGATAGCATTCTCCCCTTTTTTCTTCAACGCCCGGTCCCAACAGACTACGGCAACTAGGTTGGAAACATGACGTGTCATTAAGTTAAAATAAATTGAAGTAAGTTATAAGCGGAAGCGAGATGCTATTATTGCCGTCTTTTATTACAAAACTAAGCATCTGGGGCTTATGAGAACAATTATACACAAGCAAATTAATAAACAGATGTAAGTAACTAACTTTACGCCACTTCCCTAGCGAGATAGGCAGAGAACTGATCGCCTTATGGCATCATCACCACGCACACCTCAACATTCATACGGATGTAAAGTATCAGAATTTGCGAAAAAGGCATCATTAACAACTTCTTACCTTGTTCTAAGTCTTGTGCCCAATTAAACATATCTCTTAAAAAGGAAAACACTTAGTTAGGAATGGATTTTAACACTATAAGCCAATGCTGAAAATGCTGTTGTCGAAAAAAACACTCTCATGGTCTGTGTAATAAATAGGTAGATGTTGTTACGCTTAAATCTCGGTATACGCGACTTTTTTTTTGAACTGTTTTAAAAAAAAAACCGCGAGGTGGCGCGAGGAAGTCTCGTGGTCTTATCACTGTCATTATTGACTCTTTGTTGACAGCACCTTTCATAATGTGACTCGTATGTCAATTTGTTCTGACAACTAACCAATGAGGAGGGTGACAAGACGGCATGTCACAGTTACGCCACCTTTTGAGTGCTTTAACTCAAAAAACCCTCATTCACTAGCTTAAAAAGATGTTGGGCGCTCACATGTAAAAAAAAGATTTAGTTTAGATCTACCGAAAGCATTAAGCTAGCAACATAGACCCAGCCACCACAACTCGGCGCTAGAATTAATCGCTAAAGCGCTTCAGGACCAATAAGTTGTTTACTGCACTCTCCCGTCTCGCTCACACAACTAGTGCGCGTTCCTTAAAACTTTTTTACGACAACCGCGACTGCGACACGTAAAATCGAAGATATACAGCTCACTACCCTTTTTATCCCCGGCTGAATGGTCCAGGTAACTTTTTACTTGGGAACTTCATAAGAACACAGCTAATCATGACGTTGTGTGGCTGTTTATTTCCTTGTTAGTATATAACTTTGGAGAACAAAAACTTTGAATTAAGCGAGTTCAGAATTTTTTTGAAAATAAATCAATAAATTATCACACACACCAATTCACTAGTCCCAAACTACAAGGTGAACGGATAGACATACTTAAATACGTTTTTATACATCCATGACTAGATACAAATTGTTCATCCCACGAAACATTTGCCACTAGTGGGGATTAAACCCGCGACCCTTTGTTTCGGTGCCAAGGTCTTTGACCACTTGACCAACGGGCCAGTAAAAGGTATACAAAAACAATATATGTTTAAAACAGGGCGTTATTTAGAAGATAATTGTCTGATGATGTCTAAAACAGTTAATTCATTTCAGTCATCGTTTCAGATTTTCGGATATATATATATACGTAAATGCAATGGTTGATTTTTATTATTTATAGACGGAAAGCCCTTCGACGCAACTTTTTCTTTTTTATACAATCTGTATATAAAAAAAATCACGTTTAATTATTAACGGTACGTGATTGTCCACCTTTAGAATATCTTTTTTACGGATCAATGAATTCTTCTTCAAGCCCCGCACTGAACGAACAAAGTGAAAACTCCCGAACTACGAAATAGCTTGCTTTATGTTACGTGAGGATATCTACCCACGTAGTTCTATCGCTGCAGGCGGCGCCTGAGCAAACGGCCGTAGTGGTCAGCGCAATATTCCTGCACCTACGCGTATTTGTTCGAGCGACATTGGGAATCATATTCGGTTTTGTAAGGATGACGTGTTTTGCGGGTCAATATTCAGAAATCCTGCTCGTGAAATGTCTGTCACGAGTAGCCTTAAATTATCAATGGTTTATGCTTATTTTAGGCTCTCATGATGCTTAGAGTTGAGCCGTTATTTTCTTGTTGAGAACCTTGACAACTGGGCATTAAAATAGTGGCTTAAATAAGCGTTTTGTGACGTGACAGAATGTAGAGACGACGTTTCTTAAACAAAGCTCGTTACAATACAATTCTCTGTATATATTTATCTCTTTTTAATACATTTGTTATCTTAAAATTAACCTATCCTTGTACTTAGGTTTTTATATTAAACTTGCCCGTCCAGTACAATTTTCAGCCAACTGTCCCGTGTTGGTCTGGGACTTAAAAATAATGTGCCAACTGTGTTTCTTGCCTAGCATGTCGTAAAAGGCGTCTAATGGTATATCGGGTTTTGGGTATGTGATTGTGTAGGCGACAAGCTAGCCACTTGTCACTACTTTTTCACAATGTTCCATCTAACCCAGCCTAGTTTTATTTTTGGCTGAATGTGGTTAAAGGGGACTGCTGCCCCTTTGACTCTGCCTACCCCTTCGGGGATTACGGGCGTGATGTTATGTGGTGTTTATGTTATGTTTCTCGTTCAATTTTTTTCTCTCTGTCCCAATATTTTCTTACATCTTCGTTAAACTGAAAATTTGTCTATCCGTTCTCAAGTTGTGGACTTTTCTATAAATCTATATTTTAACTTATTTTTATTTCCTAACAGTAAGATATTCGTAAACAACAGTTCGTTTGAAGAATCCAATATTCCTACCCCGGTAACTTTATAAAAATACTACTACTTTATTAGCCCTTCGTTTTGACGAGGGGCTAATAAATGTAATATTCACAAAGTTTGCTTTCTGAATATCACTTCGTAGTTCCTGCTTGTTTTATCGCTAAAACCTAGCAGTGTGTACTGGACTAGGTTCAGATGGATGCGATCGTTATAATAATTCCTTCAAGCTTCAAATTCATGGACATTTATCTAGACCTAGATTCTTTTAAAAATAAGTCATGTCATAAATCAAGACTTCAGTTCGATGATCTGAAACCAAAGTAAACCAGTTGAAAGACCAAAACTTCAAAAAAGTTCTATATAATTGAAGGCACTATCAATTTCGTTTTACTATAACAGTTACCGGCCCCCCATTATATAACTGTTTTTATTGTTGCTATTTTTTTTTCTTTTTAGCCAGTTATATTTTTAAAAGCCATTTTTAGGTTAAAAAGCTTTTATAGTATTTGTCATTCTATTCGTTGAAACCTTAACCAGGCTCTCACCGAGCGAAAGTGGTATATTTTTTTCATCCCTCTTAAATCCCAGTGAAACCTTGTCACATGCATTAATCATTCAACAAGTCTCCCGAAGCGGCGCCTAACCACCGTTCAGATTTACTGCAATTTCTATTGTAACCTAGCCCGAGGTGTGAATACTTAACTTGCATAGAAACACTGTATATTATATGCGGTTTCGATAGCGTCTGATTTGAAGCTGTTTTATGTTACAGCTATATGATTTCCGAGGTTGAAATCTGTCGTTTGGTTAAATGAAGGCGGTTTGCCAAAATGATATTTTTCAAGAATTTATTTAATAAGCAGTAGATATCTTCTTCTTCTTCTTATTCTGCCTCGCCTTATCCCGTTACGCGGGGTCGGCTTTCCCAATCATGCGATGCTATTTGCTTCTCTCTAGAGCGTCTTGTTGGTGGAGTCCCAACACCTTCATGTCCCTTTGGACATTTGTCATCCAAGTAGTTTGGGGCCTTCCTCTGCCCCTCTTTTTTGTAGCGATGGAAAGGCACTTTTTAAACACGTGATCGTTCGGTCTTCTCATTACGTGACAGTACCATCTTAGTCTAGCTTCAGAAATTTTGTGGGTAATGGGAGCCACTTTGAAACTCCCCCTTACATGTTCATTGCGCACTTTGTCTTTGAGAATAACTCCGCCCGACCACCGTAGCATTCGCATCTCTGTTGCGTGCAGTTTTTGCTCTCGAGTTAGTTGTCAGCCATACTTCGCACCCATATAGAAGAGCTGGTCTCACTGCTGTTTTATAGATTTTTCCCTTCGCCCTTATAGGTATTTATAAGCAGTACTTAGATATAGTTTATTTAATTTCTGTCCGGGTACAAAAAGAGTTCTGCGAGAAGTTTTTCTATATTTGAATAGGAATCCCTTGTTTTTTAAACTATAGTTATAGCGCGTTTTTAAATCCTTATCTATAAAGTCACATAATTTGTTTTTGGGTTCAACTGACCATTTAATAATGTGATATATCCTTTCAAAGTCAAAGTCAAAGTCAAAATATTCTTTATTTATATAGGTTTCAAAGAAACACTTTTAAATGGGTAGGTACCTATTGAAAATACAAAAACGAGGCGTTACAAAGTGCGCCGTGTCAAATAGTTTTTAATATATTTTCTAATATACTATATTTATTCAATATTCATGTACAATGCTCCACTCTAAGGACCAAGTGCGGAAACCATCTCTGCTAACAACATAACACACTAAGTTTTATTATAATATATGTTTTATTACATTATCAGCTCGGTGAAGATCGACTTAGGTTTGAATCTTCTACTATTATGTCAGAACTCAGATCATCATTTATTTATAGCTCAATCGTGGGAAACCCTAATGGGAGCACAGTTGTTGTCAATCAAATAAACATTCGGCGGTTATGTTTGATTTATTGACGTAATAAATGAACGAAGAACTAGATTTGTTTAAAGAGAGACTCAACATTTATTGCTCTGGCCGTTCAAGCGTTCTGAATATAAATCATTTTTAAACGTTCGCGCCACTTTAAATACGAGAGACGAAGTGAAACGTTCGGTTACAATAACGAACAACCGTCTTAAATACCAAAAAGCTGCGAAAAAGCGAACATTTATAATTTAAGGTAATCGTTTGACAAATTCGATATTTGAATGTATTTTTTTTTATCAATTGTTTACATAGGTAGTTATGACCATTCCTGTAGGAAGCCAGGTATAAGTTGGACTAACTGTGGAACATCTAAGGTATCACAGTGTTCATTTACATGAACCTTTGAATATCTAAGTTCAGTAACACGCGTACATCGCGTGTGTTGTGTTTTATTATTCGTTCTATTTACAGAACTACCCGAGTTGTTTTAGAACTGTGTGCATAAAAAATGTTTATCGCTAAGAAAATTTAATATATTGCCGTGCAATCTTACAATATCATTGATTGTAACATGAATTTTATAAAATAAAAACTACGGAATTTTTGTATATTTTTAAACATTTATTCATAATACGAAAATACTAGCTTTATGCATTAAACTATGTTTAATTTAATACTCGTTATAGTAAAAAAAGACTATCATTCTCTTGCTATACAAATCGTAGAATCTTATATCGGCTAGCTTATGAGCTGTACAAAGTTAATTACTGATTTCCAAGAACTGTTTTCTAATTTATTGAAGAACGAACGAAATTGTTTTCTAATTTATTAGAGAACTTTAAAATAAATATTGAAAAATGGTTTTCAAAGACAATAAAATAGGTTTAAAGATAATTTATTTATATTTATATGGTGGCTCTGCCTACCGCGCTAGGGAAGTGGTGTAAAGTTTAGTTATTAGTTAACTATTTATTGATAAAAAAAATATTGTTCACAATGATCTAGCTAGTTAACTTAACATTTACATATCGAACATACATTTTACTAAAATCAAGCACATGGTGCATGCCGAATAATTCTTGAAGTAGGGTTTAAATGAAATACAACATTGAACAGATCATTTAATCATCTTCACTCAAGCTGATAAATCAAAATCACACAACTTTGACAACATGACACGTACAGATCCATTCTAGAGTAATTAGCTCATCACTTTTCGTAATTACAAGTGATTACGAAAGTAATAAATAAATAAATAAATAAATAAATTCTTGAGACTGACACACCAATTCTCTAGTCCCAAACTAAGCATATGCTTGTGCTATGGATACTAGGTGAACGGATAGACATACTTAAATACGTTTATAAACATCCATGACTCAAGTACAAATGTCCATGTTCATCACACGAAACATTTGCCCCTAGCGGGATTCGAACCCGCGACCCTTTGGTTTCGTGGCCAGGGTCTCTGACCACTCGACCAACAGGCCAGTCAAATGTAATATATGGTTGAACAACAATGTTTAAGTTCCGTTGCGCTAAAACCGCCACTTAAATTAAACGCGAATTCCAAACTGACTTACAATACTTTCAAATTCGTTGCAGCAGCGCATAACGGTTTTGTGCGAACATATGCGCTCGAACAGATCCGAACCTAAGTCGACCTTCACCGAGCTGATACTAGAATAAAACATATTTTATAATAAATTTAGTATTTAAAAAAAATATAAAAAAAGGTTGGCAAAAAATGATACTGGACTGTTTATTTTTATGATTTTTTTAAGAATAAGCTTGGTATAATTTAAATTTTTAAAACTAGTAATAAATAGCTAGATCGACACTGACTCACAATCTCAAAACGTAAAACACCATTGAATTCAAAGAGGCAAATTCATTTGAACACTGTGAGACTAAATCGATAAACCGTCCCTTAAACATCAATAAATAATAAAATCGAATACCATAAAGCACCCATTACGGTCCTTGCCAATCTCTACAGGATTAAAATACCTCGTAAAATTCGCAACTGCAGCCAATTCTGAACTAACATAACCGTACCACCAAAAATTACACAAGAATTTGGCAGCTTACATCCTTTTAGCTTCACAGCTCGCGTTCCGAACGGGCTAAAGTTCCGATGGGTTAACTTAAACATAAAAAACTTTGAAAATGGAAACTGAAAAAATGTGACGACTACGACGTGATTGTGTGAAGTGGTTACAATGCTTGTGAATCGGTAGGATGAGTGGTGTTTCCCGAAAACGGAAAAAATTGGACTGGCAAGATGCAGATGATTTTGGTGGCCGGTGGCGGGTAAGTCGTAGCATTAGTTGCTATGTTATCATCATCGTCAACTGATTTTAATTGATTATTGCGACATACTCACTGAAAACCTTATCATGTGATTTAGAGTAAGATAGATCATAAGAGATTTGTATATTTTTAAGATTTAAAAAGCTGACTCTGATAACAACTCTCAAAATGTTCATGATCTTTGATTAAGTAGTTAATGCGATGAAAGAATAACAATTAAACTCACTTTCATATCATAGTATACGCTTTTTTTTTGATAAACTTATATCAGTGAAGCTTATTCTTTATATGTTAATTCAATAATAACTAACTAAATTTAACGACACCTAGCGAGGAAGGCAGAGAACCGGATAATTAATCTATACTTATAATAAATCTGTAGAGAGGTCAATTCTGTACATTAAATATATTTTCAAAATAACTACCAGGGGGTGATTAGTGATCGATACTGATGCCAAAAATGCAATCAGTAAAATTTTTGTCTGTCTGTATGTTCCTTATAGAAACAAAAACTACTTGACGGATTTTTACGAAACTTGGTACAATTATTCTTCATACTCCTGGGCAGGTTATAGTATACTTTTCATCACGCTACAATCAATAGGAGCAGAGTAGTGAAGGGAAATGTTGGGAAAACGGGAGAAGTTACTCCATTTTTTAAGCTTCCGTCGCGTGTGCAGCCTTAATGGTTAAAGTTACATAGAAAATAAGGTATGACGGAAATAGTCTTTATACCTAATAATAACCATAAACGCGGGTGACACCGCTGGCACAGCTAGTAATATAATAATTCAAAGATGATTAGAACTAACCAAAAAACCTATATTACAAAAATTCGCTGATAATGAGTCATCACTTGCATCACTAGCCACTATAATTATGCAAACATAGTTGGATATTCATACTCAGCCCGAAAACAGTGAAACAGTTCTTATACGATTTAGTGTTATGCTTACTTGTCAACGCTTTATGTAATGTGAGCATTACACAACCGCGTTCCTAACCATAAGCGGCATTTGTGTAATACATATAAATGTTGCGGGACAGAAGCGGGACTGGCAATGAAAAACGAATACGGTTGGGTTTACGGCGCGCCCGTCGCAGCCGCTGCCAAACGCGCCCGTCCTGCCAGCGTTGTGGCGTGGCGAGGTCATGCCCTTAACGTCTACAAAACCTAATGGAATTCAAAATGGATATCATTCTTATATTTGTATTCGGCCTATAAAGTACTACCAGTAAATATAGATGCCAATCGATCCACGAGAATCGATGAGTTTTTTCGATCAATCAGGTCTTTTTATTCACCAATGGTGCTAAAATTGTAACCTTCTATTGCAGCCACACTTTAAAATTGATCTGTCTTCTAAAGTTGGTATTTTGACTTGGGGGCTACTAACGAGACTAAGTATAATTTCTGATTCGTTTTCACTGTCTGAGGTATTGTCATATGTACTCTATAATTTGAATCAAACATTTATATTCAGTTGGTTGGTTGGATATTTTATTTTATTTACTTGTAATTTAAGAAGCGAATGTATTATTGCATAGCCCACAATCACACAAATTGTTAGTTATTTTTTAGCACACCAGTCTCAAAGCTATTAAATGTTTTCTATTTCTATTTCTATTTCTAAAGCTAGATACAATATACTTATCTGAAAGTTAACCGTTGCATAACAGAAACGCGACTGGCAATGAAAAACGAATACGGTTGGGTTTTATGGCGCCCCCGTCGCGGCCGCTGCCAAACGCGCCTGTTCTGCCAACTTTGTGTAACGGAGCGCGAACTCACTCCTGACTTATATAAAACCAGCCAAGTATACAAAAAGGATTGTTACGGACTAAACAGCACGCCAAAACAGGTCCAAATATTTATTTGTTAGCGTACAGATGAAGGAGAGTAATTGCACAGCGGTACTAAACGTATTTTATGAAAAGCGGTTAAATATCCTGGCTGGGACATCAACGTCTTGAGTTCAAATTCCGCTACCTAGCAAAATCTAATCAACTAATAAAATCAGATGACATGAAATATCTGATGGATGCGTCACGTACTTCAAAATCTAATAGTTGAACTACTTTTTTACTTTACAAAGTTGCAATATTAATAAAGGATCTGAAAATCAATAACACAATATGTAACATGTCTAGATGTAATGAGAGCTCTTGCGAAATAGACGCGACTGGCAATGATAAACGGATATGGTTGGTTCGTGGCGCGCGCGTTGCGCTCGGTTCCAAATGCGTCCGTCAATTGGCAATATGCATAGCAAATATTTCAGTCATAAAACGCATTCGTACGAAAATGTATAAAATACTAACAGTGGAAAGAGAATCTCGTGTTGGTCTAGGACTTTAAACGAATGTGTTAATTGTGTTCCTTGCCTTGCATGTCGTAAAAGGCGACTTATGGTAGGTATATACGAGTATATGGTTTTGGGTATGTGGTTGTGTGGGCGACGGGCTAGCCACTAGTCACTACTTTGTTCCAATTATCCATTTATCAGCCCAGCCCAGTTTCTTTTTTGGCTGAATGTGGTTAAAGGGGCTAGCTGTCGCACTGACTCTGCCTACCCCTTCGACGATTGGATTACGGGCGTGATATCATGTAGTATGTATGGCAACAGAATCAACTTGCTCAAAATACGGTTGTACGTCACATAACAGAACGCATTAATACGATAAAAAAAAATCTCGTTCTTCTCGATAATATTTTTTTTCAAACGCCTAAAGCATAATGTATTACCCGCTTCCGCAATTCCAGACGCTTAACGCTCATAGTAGAACCACCACCTCTTGACAATCTCACTCATCCCGCTGAACATACCCACGCAACGATTCCTGATATTATAACCAAAATCAATTTAATTGACCGCGAATCCTGTGTAACTAATCCCAATTTAGACATAAATTTAATCTTCCTTAGCATTTCAACGTCACTCAGGAAGCTGTATTGGGAATTTGAAACTGTTGAGAACCGTTTAAGGATTCAAACCGCAGATTGAAATACAGAATTAGAGGGATTGTGTTGAGATCGCGCTGACTGCATCTGGCGTATTTAATTGTGAAGCTGGGTAATCCAACTTGAGTATTTTGGTCTGTCTACAACGCACTTGCTTTTAGTAAAGGGAAATTGCAATAAGGTAATATTAGGTAACATTGTTCACATTTGGACGTCTCTCTGACTGGCCCGTTGGTCGAGTGGTCAGAGACCCTGGCCACAGAACCAAGGGTCGCGGGTTCGAATCCCGCTAGGGGCAAATGTTTAGTGTGATGAACATGGATATTTGTACTCGAGTTATGGATGTTTATAAACGTATTTAAGTATGGCTATCCGTTCACCTTTTTTTTTTTTTACTTGGGGAACTCCCACGAGCCGTCACCCTCCGGACGGGGATCCAGAGGGCGGTGTGTCGGACTCGAACCGACTAAACCCCAAGGTGGCCTCCATCGGCGCAGTTCCGGAGGAGCCGGTATCCCCACTGTCGGGACTATACGACAGCTCCTCCGGTAGTGCGCGTGCCGCGCTGCGTGGCTCACCTCGCGCGGCCGTGGTCGATGCTGTGCAGTCCACGCCATCAGTCGTCGGATGCACAGCACCGAGCACGCGCGCGCGTCGAGACATGCCAGGCCACCCAGCATGTCTTAACTACTCCGCCCAGGATTCAGACGCCGATCGTCCCCGTGACCGGCGTCGTGGGCCCACTCTCGCGCTTTGCCCTCTGCTAAGCCAGAGGGCACGCGGAGAGCGTCTCGTCAGAGGGGGCCGCCTTCCGCCCGGCGACCCAAATTGAGGGCAGAGCCCTGTCGTCACGGAGGGAGAGCATCGAGACGCTCAATCCCTCCGCAACCCGCCACGACGCGACCCAGCGCGCCCCTGTCGGGTTGCCGAGGATAGGGAGGCGAGCAACGACAACACTCAGCTCCTCCTCTTCCTCGGCAACCCTGGTCCGGCCGCGGAGGTTACAGGCGGACCGCCCCAACTGCCCGGATGCAAGTCGTGCAGTCGCGGCTCACCTCGGGGTCCCTCTTCGCTTCAGCCCTGCCATGACAGGGCCTACTAAGCCCCCCCGGTACGACAAACCGAGGACCCCGGCGGGGGGGTGTCTATCCGTTCCTAGTATCCATAGCACAAGCTTATAAGCTTAGTATGGGACTAGGGAATTGGTGTGCCAGTCTGAAGCATTTATTTATATTTATTAAATTAAGTTCAATAATTATTAGGCGTACGAGATGCTATGAAACACAATGGGATAACAAAATGAAAAACGTTTCAGAGAACAAAATTCTACCAAAGCGCCTTGTTAATCTAACAAGTTCTCAAATAATTTGGCACAAATTTCATGCACTGTTTCTATTTGTTTACGGATTCTAAACGTTTTATAATATCGCAATATAATACGAGCAGATGGTATTTGCAGCCTACGCACACGACATTTTGTGATGGACGTACGATTTATTTATTTTTTCATTACCTATAGATATTATACTAAATACTTAGCATTTTACGTACTTACTGGTTGACTTGTGGTTGAAAGTTACTTGGGAGCAAAACAGCCCGATAATTCAAGCTCCAATAGTGCTAAGAACAAAAATAGGATAGATCACTAATTGGTCTAAGTAAAATATTTGTCAAATGATTATTTATTTCAAACTACCGCTCCTTGCAAACTAATTTGAATACAATATTAGCTGGTAGTTTTGAAACCACACCAACCAAAGAGACCAGCTATTCAAACAGCAATAGAAACAAAAATAAACTAAACTATAATTTTGTTATAATAAAATGCTTGTGTAGGGCTTATTTTCTGAAAACAACTGCTCCTTTTAGATCAATACAAATACAACTACATTAACAATCACACCAGTTGAAGGGATATTTGTCACAAACACTAATTTATCAAAACTGCTGATCCTTTTAGATTAATCATCATCATCTTCCTAGCGTTATGTTCCGTGTTTAGACGGGGTCCGCCTAGACCATGATCCAGGATTTAGCGAGTCTGGTAATTACATTGAAGCGACTGCTGGTCTGACCTTAGTAACCCTAAGATATGGGAACCAGACAATTTTTGGATCATGATTACAAATCCAAAGGTGGTTGAATTTGCAGGTATCATCACGATGTTTCCCTTCACCGTCGAGCTAGTGGTATAAATACGTACATAGGTTTGAAAAATCCAGAGGTACGTGCCCGGGTTGGAACCCGCACTCCTCGGTTAAGAGGCGCGTGTCCTTACCATTGAGCTACCGCCGCTCCTTGATTCTTTTAGATTAATGCAAATATAAAATTAGTAGCTAGTTTTGAAATCACGCTTCAGCCGGTCTACACACTCTCGTCAGTGAATGGTTGAAGCCCGCGTGTGTATAGTCGTGTCAGCGGATGTTACTTGCTCGCACGAGATCCGTCACCTGTCGCGTGCAGCCGGACCACGCGCTTTCATGTTGCCTTTGGTAACATACCCTTTGGGATTGCTTTTGCGACCACCGTCTAAATGAAATGGAACTAAAGTTTCCAATGAAAAGCTTTTCATTTGCCTTGTTATCTTTGCTAGTCAAATTCATTATTCATAAAAGACATTTTTCATATAATATATACTACCATGCATGCAATTTCTAAAGAGATATATAAGTTTAAGGAAATAAAAAAAAAATAGGTGAGATGGGATATTGTGTATTGTATTTAACCCTACGCTAAAGCGAAGAGGAAAGGTTATGATCTTAGTGATCTATGTCTATGTTTACGTACCTACCGTAGAACCTAAGCTAGTTATCCAGCTTAGATGAACGAGAAGTCAACCGCTACACTTGAAACGACTTCAAAGGAGAGATTTTTCAAGGTCAAGATTTGGTTCGGACATGTGGAAAGAATGGCAGACGAAAGATTGCCTAAACAGATATACAATGCGAAAGTGAATGGATGTAGGAGCCGTTGAAGGCCCTGGCTCACCTACCATGACCAGTTTGGTCCTGTATTAAAAGAAGGTGATGTTAGGAGTCATAAAAGCCGTAGAGCTTGTATGAAAATGATTATAAATGTTGAAGAGGCGAGTGAGGTGTGTAAGGATCGTGCCATATGGCGTTCGGTTCTCTCTGCCTACCCCGCTAGGGAAGTGGCACGAAGTTTAGTTAGTTAGTTAGTTAGCAGAGTCCAAGCAGCCCTTTGAACCGGTTCTAGCCAAAAGCAGCATTGTATTGGTTTTGACATAAGAAATTGTGATAAGTAGTGACAAGTGGCTAGCTCATAGCTTACATTATTACAAACCACCACTACACTATCAGTCACCTTTTACTAAGCGAGGAATACAATTTCTTTTTTTTTTTTTTCAGACTGGCACACCATTTCCCTAGTTCCAAACTAAGCTTATAAGCTTGTGCTATGGATACTAGGTGAACGGATAGACATACTTAAATACGTTTATAAACATCCATGACTCGAGTACAAATATCCATGTTCATCACACGAAATATTTGCCCCTAGCGGGATTCGAAACCGCGGCCCTTGGTTTCGTGGCCAGAGTCTCTGACCACTCGACCAACGGGCCAGTCCATTGTGCATTCTTACCGAGTCCCAGACCATCATGGGACAAATGCACCAACAAAATATGCTATAGCAGTTCTGAAGAAAATGTCACATTTAGGTCATCCATTTGAGAGTAGCTTTATCTAAGCAGTCGTGCTTAGCATTGGCCACCAAGTTACAATTCTACGCTGCCAGTTCTAAGTTATAAGTCCATTGGGCTCCGGAGCACTTTGCACTATGTTCCATTGCACTTTGCAGCTAAAACGTTTTGCAAATCGATCAGGTCCCTTGCCGAAAATTTAGGAGGATTATTTATGCAATAATAGTCAAAGTCAAAATAAGTACTCTTTATTTATATAGGTTTGAAACACACACTTATAAATCGTCAATTCAACAGGAAAATCAACTAATAATATGAATCTACCACCGAATATTATACACTAGCTATGCCCGCGGTTTTTACGCGCGTTTATGGTTTATGTTATATAGCCATTACTAGATAAATGGGCTATCTAACACTGAAACAATTTTCTAAATCAAACTAGTAGTTCTTGAGATTAGCATGTTCAAGCAAACAACTCTTTAGCTTTATAATATTAGTAAGTATAGATGTGAAGGTTTGTAGGTAAGATGTTTGTTACTCAGTCTCTATTACCCAGTTAAACGAAATTGGCAAATTCCCATCTCCGGGTTTTGTTACCTTAACGCAATAGGGTGTTTTACGATTTTTTCAAACCACTTTCACAAAAAGTCTTTTTTGTAAAAAAAATAGTTAAATTTAAAGATAAAAGGACAATCTCGCATAAATGCTACGAGTTTACGTTCTATTTCACATAGAATATTAATGGTGCCGAAATGACGTCATATTCGGATCGGTTCGGTAGATAAAACTCACATTCTGTCAAACTCAGCAGAGAATTGGACATTATGTTGAACTTGTTGCTGGACTTGTTGGAAATAATGTCGACTAACAGACGTAATGGGGTAAACGGCGTTTTTAGTCACGTGATGATTACGCGCTATTTGTAACTTTGTAAAATGTGTTTATTACAGATAAAATTATCAAATTTATTTTAGTAACATGATATTTGATATTCTAATATTAAGTTGAACCTACATAACATAATTCTTTAGGTATAAAGTGCTATAGTAAAATACTCTATTCATTAACTAAACAGATCCAATGTATCATTATATTGTATAGAACAAACTCGTCGTTTGTTTGGCGTTTTTTAAACTACGCAAGGGACATTTATATCTATTGACAGAGTGATGCCAGCCAGAGGAAGGCTTATATGTATAGTTTTATATTGTTTTGTGCTCGTCGGGAGAAGCACAGGGTCGCTAGTATAGAATATGTCAAGAGCACGGACTAGTAAAAAAAGATGGACTACATGCTGTCATACTATAGCGTGAAGGCACGTTTATGCATTTGAGAGTGAGATACTTATTGATACCAGATATGGGATTTATGTCATTTGGAGCACCTATTATGTCAATGTGTGACGTAAGTTGCGTGACAAGGTGGAGCACCTAAGGAGCTTCAATGTCTAGTTAGTGGCGCGGAGTCCTTCTTTTTTTACTAGTCCGTCGTCAAGAGGGAATACCTCGCTAAAACAGGTAAGGTCATATTATCATTATGCAGTAATTATCTACTTTACTTGAATGGGTACAGTTAGACCTTATGTTTTGCTTTCCATCTGTACCACGTTGACCTCTGAATAACCCGCAATAAGAATAATATACCAAAAGTTTTATGAAGAGTCCTGCAATTTCCTAACCCAATTAAAAGTTTCAGTAGTAATAACTAAGTAAGAAATAAAATTATGCGCTGTTTCAAAATTTCTGGCTTTGCGAATATAATTGTTAACGAGCTTGTTCAAAAGATAAGTTATTCCACTTCTCCAAGTTGCTTGTAATTATCTTAGTTTTAGATTATGGGGTAGTAGACAACAATCAATCTTTGATATACCTACTTGATATGAACTATCGATTGGCGATGCTTCATAAATGTTGTATTACCGTGATAATATTACGATACGAGACGTTTCACTGAAGAACTACAATTTAAAGGCATCAAAAGATTTTAAAACGTATTAGTTAATAAATTCAAAACAACCAATAAGGTACTGTCATAAAAAAGTTAATATTTCAAATGATTTTTTTTTTATGTAGCCTGTGTTGTCCCACTGTAGGGCAAAGGCCTCCCCTATTTTTACACAATATGAATTATATCCTGAAATTGTATGAGTGTAGTGTCTTTCTAATCGCAATCGATGTTTTGTGTATTGTTTTTTAAAGTAAGCTACGCGAAGTTTTAATTAAGAAAATTTTATGCGATTTTTTGTAGCCCGATTTCCGGTTAAGTTCAATAACTAAAATTTATACAAACTCAAACAAGTACTTTTGTTGGGCGTGGGCAAATGGGATGGTTGCTTGCGCGCCAAAAAAGTTTTTTGCGGTTTCGCTTTTCATGTTGAGCTTTTGAAAATATTTACATATTGTATGTAAATATCCAACTTCAAATTTGAATTGGATAAGTAAAAATGCCCACTTTTATAAAATAATTTACTGCATTCACACAATTGTATCTAATTTTAGATAAAGGCCAAATTTATATAAATTAAGGGCAAGTATATATAATTATGAATATATAGTCTGAAAATACAATAATGAGTATTATACACAACACAAAATATTAAAAGACAGCAATTGTATTTTATTCATTTATTCTCAATCATGAAACGCGTATTACCTATATCCTACTTTCCAATTTTTAGAGCATTATTTATTATTTATTTTGAGCGCCACCTGCGA
The DNA here is from genome assembly GCA_951394215.1 of Glyphodes perspectalis. Taxonomy (NCBI): domain Eukaryota; kingdom Metazoa; phylum Arthropoda; class Insecta; order Lepidoptera; family Crambidae; genus Glyphodes; species Glyphodes perspectalis. The sequence continues at coordinate 21,747,025 of OX596199.1, forward strand.
GAGTTTTCTAGAACAAATATTATTTGCAGAAGAAAGCATGCCACCATAGCGCCATCTGCGGAAAATTGCAGAACTACTGCTACGCCATCAGCGGCCATTTTCTCAAACTTAATTTCCACCACAACTCGCTCACGTTACACAACGCCACCTAGGAATATTATCATGAACTAACAATTTCTCTACAGAACAGCGCCACCTATTAGAATTTCCACAGTTTGACAGAAATTTTCTCACTTTGTAGCAGCAACAGCTAGTTAGTTCGCCCGCGTACCGAGAAATGGCGCTTTTCGAACTTTAAAATTTCATACAACTACATTTGGTTCCACTACTCGCCAATAGATGCCGCAACGCGTATGCAGCATTTGTATCGACTCGCTTTTCGTACGAATCACCAAAACTCCCTCATACCAACTATTACATATCTACGTAAGAAGTAAGTTTGGTGACGTCATCACTGCACAAAGAGGTAAAGCGAAGGGCACATTATCACAAATTTCTGATAGTACTTTGTTTGAAACTTCATTGTAGGCATTGAAGTTTAAACTTAGTAGATAAAGTAAGTTATGATTAACGAGCCTAATGACCCATTTATTAATAGACGTAGATAAAAAAAATAAAAACACGTATCTGAGACCGTCTTTGTCTTCGATGACTTTTGAAAACATACGTAATTGTTTTTTTTTTTCATCTGGCTGTATAACAAAAAATTTAGTCAACATAAAATTTCTACATACCTTAGTAATTCAGCTTAGATAGCATATATTGTAATACGAAACATTTCGTACCACCCAGTTGATCTCAGTTCTTTCAATTATTACATTCAAGTAACAAAGAAATTGGTAAATGTTCTCCTTGTAAGTCGTTCGAGTATATTACGTCTGGAGAATTTATTTCAATTTAATTTAATTTATTTAACTACTTATATAACTAGTCAATGTAACAAGGAACGGTATAATAAATAAATTCATGTGTATTTATACCCAGTTAAGGCAAAACCAAAAAAATGGGTTACAATATTTGCAGTCTATTTTCCACAAGTTACTTCTTACCCATATTATAAGTTCAAAAGTTTGTGTGGGTGGATGTATAGAAGTTTGTTACTCTTTCACGCAAAAATTACTTCATGGATTTTAATGAAACTTTACAATAATATATAGCTCATACATCTGAATAACACAACACAAGCCTACCACGCGAGCGAAGTCGTGGACAGAAACTAGTATATATGTGTGTATATAAATGTTTATACGAGTGTTCCGTAGCACCTAACTGCTTACCTGTTTTTGATGAATGGAGCGTCAATCGATTAGTTATTATAGTCCAGGTAACATTAGCTACATGTTAACCTACTCCGAATTAGAAGGAATCATTTGTCAAAAGGAGATTGTGTCACAGTCATTATGTTTTCAAACTTTTAGCTCATTTTGTATGGTACTAAGTACTATCGTTGTATCTGTTATACAAATGAGGATTGGGTATTTTAAGTTTTTTGTAGGACTACCTACATCATTATCTTCCTAGCGTTATGTCCCGTGCTTAAACAGGGTCCGCTTAGACCATGACTCAAGGTTAAGCGAGTCTAGTAATTACATAGAAGCTGCCAATCTGACATTTGAAACCCAAGCAATTTTTGGTTACAAATCCAAAGTTGTTTGAATTGGCAGGTCTAAACCGCTAAGCTAGTGGCACAAATACGTCCATAGATTTGAAAAATCCAGAGGTACGTGCTTAGGCATGAACCCTGTTCCCTCGGTTATGAGACGCGTATCCGTACAATTGGGCTACAATCGCTTTCCATTAGGACTATTTACATGGAGGGTCGAAGATTAATTGAACAGAGGTAGAGATCTGGTTTAAAAATAAATCAGAGTGGATTATGTACAACAACTCAAATATGAAACTGAACCGAAATATGAATAAATGTAGCGAAGTGGTTACGTGGGACTCCCAGGGACCTCTGTAACAGGAGATCTCCTGTCCGGCCGGGGTAACATTATCTCTGATCAACATAGGCTATAGAATATTTTGAAAAAAGTTGGATTAGGTTAGAAATTATCCACCTCTGCGAAGCCGGGGCGGACTGCGAGTATGACCTGACCATAATATTAATCAAAACCATATTTTGAATAAAAAAAATATGCACCTGACTATTGAAGCTTGGACATTTCGGTTCTTATTTATCTAGAACTGCTATGAGCTTGCGTATCATATGATTTTCAGATTTTTCATAAAACAGTTATACAGACAAGGATAAAGCCTTAATTAGACTTCATTCCTGTTCACCTATTATCCTCGTTTTTGAATACCTGACGTTGTTGAGTATGTTTATAAAAACATCCATACTTCTTTCGGTAAATTAACACGTAGCCTATAAATACCTATTTGAATTGATCGAGTGTTCCGAAACACATTGTCTTCTTCTTGCTATTAAGAGGGCTCTGATCACGCTGTTTGTCTCCCATTTCCTACAAACCCATATCTAATCTATTCATAAAATGATTGGCGAAAGCGTACTATCGCACAAACTTAACATCGAGTCGGCGTCACTAATTCACTATCAAACTTTGGTCAAGTTAACATATGCGAGTGAACTTTCTTGCACACACACAGGTAGGCAGAGTCAAAGGGGCAGCAGGCCCCTTTAACCACATTCAGCCAAATACAGTGAACTTTCAATAGTGCATAAGTCAGAAATGCTTTACCTAAAGGCGAAATCATATTCCTTGCTTTATACCAATAAAACCCCGTTGAAATTCTGTCAATAAAATGAAATTTTGGATTTTGAAATTATGGATACCAGTACCAATTGTAACATATAATTTATATCTGACTTCGGTTTTTTTTTCACCTTCTTACAGTTATGACTAATCAGGATCAGCTTGAAACCACAACTCAAAGTCCCTAAATAAAAAAATAAAATAAAAACTTTGGTTTTAGCAATCCTGGTTATTGGGTAGAAACGACTGACCCTTTGTAACTCTAAGAAAGGGGACAAAAATAAATTAGATCACAGTTACATCTATTATAGTTCTAATAGTAAGTATTATTTTCTATGCTTGTTTGTTTAGGTCACCAAATTTGAGCCCGTTGGTCGAGTGGTCAGTGACCAAGGGTCGCGGGTTCGAATTCCGCAAGCGGAAAATGTTTCGTGTGATGAACATTGACATTTGTACTCGAGTCATGGATGTTTATAAAATATATTTAAGTACATATGTCTATCCGTTTAACTAGTACCAATAGCACAAGCTTAAGTTTAGTTTGGGACTAGGGAATTGGTGTGTCAGTCTGGAGAACTTATGTATTTATTTAATAATCATGTTTTAGAAGGAGAAACAGAATTTTAATGAGTTGCAATTTGCAAATACTTAACAGGTATTTTTAGCTAAGTTGACCTTCCTAGTTAGCCTTTTAATCTAACCATCTGGTTTAATTTAATGATGAACACTTGTATTTGTTTGGTGTCTTGGTGTTAATATGTAATATTTAAGTATATATTTGTAATACCACTTTTGTCTATTTTATAAAAAATATAATATCAACATCTAATATACATGGATCTGATTCTAAAGTCAATCACTTAGTTATGTTATGGAAATCGATTGAAGGCACCACAAACACAATTTGAGACAAATTTCTGTTTCATAGCTAAAATCCAAACTTTTATACTAACAGGACATTCATTAAGTCTGATAAGTCTGTCCAAGCGACACAAATTAACCATGTATGGTTATAACTACTTCATCATCATCTTCCTAGCGTCATGTCCCGTGTTCAGACGGGGTCCGCTCAGACCATGATACAGGATTTAGCGAGTCTGGTAATTACATTGAAGCGATTGCTGATCTGACCTTCGTAACCCTAAGATATGGAAACCAGACATAAAATTCTTGAACTGTTTATTAATATGTTTTTTTTTTCTCTTTTCAGGTAAGTCGTTGTTTATAAGCCAAAACACATACAAGAATCAACGAAACGTCTATGCAGTTGAAACTTAGACTCCTAATTTAAAGGTAAGTAATAGCATATATTTCTAGGTAGAATTCTTTAAAAAGATGCATCAATCAATTAAAAAATTACGGAACCAATTTGTTTAAAAGTAATGTGTATATTTAAAAAAAAAATGTCTTATCTCCCAAGATTTCATACATATATTAAAACCATCTAAAAAGCTAAGACGATCTTAAACATCCCTTACGTCTTCCCCATCTTAATATTCTATTTACAGAACAGTTTACACAGAACTATAGTTTATATTCATTTATTAAAACCTTTGCAAATGTATGCAAAAAGAAAGTAGAATCAAGACTGAACTCCGGTATATATCTGCAAGTCAACTTGCTTATTAATTCCTTGAAAATAAACACCATTTAAAGTAGAATAATGAATTTAATTTGGTACCTATAGTACAAGTTTACTGTCTACTATATGCTTATTTTTTATATTATTAATGCAGATTTAAAAGTGAGATCTTGCAAATGGTAAATTAATCTTCATTTCTACTACTTCTATAACAAACATAGTAGTGACCAGGGTCACTACTCATTTTGAACTAAATCGTGAAATTTTATTTTACTTAAAATAAATCATCTATATAACTTTGGTATTTTTATAGCATAAACGATCATATGTTTACTATTAAAAAAAAATATTACATTTTTGACTACCAGTGCAGGAAATACTGCCAAATCTGTAAAGTAAAATCCAAACATGGTCGCCGCTCATAAAAATCTAAATAAGCATTCTGTACGTAATGAGCTAAAAAATCCTCAAAAAAAATACTAAAAAGCTGAGCGGTCCCTTGGCGCTATTGTTTCGCTCGCTCGCTTGTAAGGGCCGGAGTTTAACCCTGTACGGTCATTAGTTGTCTGACTTTTGCAGCATACCTTTTAGTAAAATGAAATTGCAGTGCCCGGGTTTACTTTTGCACCAACCTTTCTGGTTTAACATGTACTTTTGTTGTTTACTAACCTAATTACTCGTTATGATGTGGACGTAAAGAGAAAACTAGCCTGTTGGGGCGGATTTCCTGGGGCACTATTACAATTGAGCTAGTAGTAGAATATTTTTTAACAAAAATATTTGCTCTACTTTAAGGAAAATTCAAGACCTAAAGAATTAAAGGACATTTTCCTTTAGTTTTTAGCTCGGAAAGTAAGTTGTGCATTTTTTTTTTTCATATTAACTAGTCAGCACTACACAATAATCAATACCGTAAGCAGAAGCTCTCAAAAATACGGTGGTAAAACGGCGAAAACGGCAACAAAGAGCTGAGCGAAAAAAGCGAGCGGCATCCCTACGGCGCATTGTTCCGACCGCTTGCTTTCCGACCATGGGCAAGCTGAAAGGCAACTATGTGCTCTTTTAATTTTAAGACTTCGCCTGTAACGCTTTTAGTGAAATGAAACAGTTAGCTGTTGAAAAGTATTCAAAATAACAGTAAAAATACGTTAGTCAGGCTATTGAACCGAACCAACCTACTCCTTTGTGTAGGTACATATTAGAACTATGTTGTAAGGACTTGAGAGTTGTTACTTTTAAATAAATAAATAAATAAATAATAAATAAATTCTCCAGACTGACACACCAATTCCCTAGTTCCAAACTAAGCTTATGCTTGTACTATGGATACTAGGTGAACGGATAGACATACTTAAATACGTTTATAAACATCCATGACTCGAGTACAAATGTCCATGTTCATCACACGAAACATTTGCCCCTAGCGGGATTCGAACCCGCGACCCTTGGTTTCGTGGCCAGGGTCTCTGACCACTCGACCAACGGGCCAGTCAACAGTCAACAGTCAATCAGTTTTGAAGTAACGGTAAATGTATTAGCTACTTCCGTCACTTAACTTGTGCCGTTTGTTTCAAGAGTTCAACTTTCGCAACTTCCGATAGTGGAGCACAATTTATTAGTTAATACGGAAAATATATACATATACATATGTTATAATATTATATTAAAAGATCAAAGTCAAAAAGTTTAGGATATAAAACGATACTATTCAAAAGATATAAAGTGAGTCAAATTAAATCAAATAGCGGTTTGAAATCAAAGCGTCTATAATTATTTATCAGCGTAATTGTTACTTAATCTTTTACCGGATAGGTATAAAGTATTATCGAACACCGAACAACTGAGAATTATAGTCAGTTGCTCGTCAAATGCAATTAATCAATCAATTGTCGCTATAATTAAACGGTGTAGAATGACTAACCACTTATAAACTTGTATGAAAGTCGCCGGCCTTGGGTATTAATTTCTTTGATTAGCGAGTTGGAAATATTCCACCTCGATGGATTTCTATTTATTTACAACTAATTTAGATGGCTTTAGAATGGCTTGAGCTAGTTTCAGAACTTGTTAATAATCTACCATTACAAACTGTTATTTGGCATACTATACTTGTTATATCACCCCATAAATTAACATTATAATTATTTTATACTATTAGAAAGTTTTTAATTTACTAATATCGCCTCCAAAGCTGCATATTAGACCACGAATATCGGGACAGCGTGTTGTTCAAACTCTACTCAATCGGTGACGCTAAATCACAGCTCCCGTATCTGTTCCCCATCAGTCACAGTTGTCACTTGATAATTTACCCGACGCCTCTGTTCCTGCTCCGCTATAAATTAGTTGTTATCACCCGGTGCAGCGCCGCTCTGAGTTATCGTCAGCTGTTCGTCAGATGCGATTAATTAATCAATTGGCGTTATAATTAAATAGTGTAGGATTTGTCAACCTTGCTTTGTAAGGGTTTAGATGTTGAAGATGATTATGAAGATACCTCCGTATTTAAGACTTCACAAGACTAGTACTTCGTATAGGTGTTTAAGTATAAAATTATTTAACAAATTTCTAGGCAATCTAATTCAACTGCCTATGCATAGATTTAAATTACACATTAAAGAGCATCTTATGACAAAGACTTATTATACTATAGAAGATTTTTTAAGTGACAAATATTTGTTATTGCTATTATACATATTTACTTTTTATAGATTTGTATAGCATAGTAGCTTAAGAATATGATAATTGTTATTGATACTTATTGTGATATTGGCGATGAAAAGAGTAACTATCGAGTTTCTTGCCGGTTCTTCTCGGTAGAAGCTACTTTCCGAATCCGGTGGTAAATTTTAATTTTTATTTGTATGTACTGACGATTTATTAGTGCTTATTTAAGCCAACGCAAATAAAGATAATTTCACGGCCATAGTCACGGCTTTTCAATAATCGTCTTCATTAAATAATGCAGCTATTGTCAAAATGGTTTCGTTATTAAAAGTAATTTTGATGATACAAGAGTAATATTTCAAGAGTATTATCTTCAAGTTAACAAAGCGATTGTTACTTAGATTTAACTCAATACATTATAAATTTATTCTGATATTAGTAAGTGTGAGTCTGCAATTCGACAAGCTCGATGGCGCATTTGGTAGTGACCCTGCCCCATGCGCCAAAAGTTGTGGTTCGATCCCCACCCAGGACAAACATTCGTGTGATGAATACATGTGTTTGTTCTGTGTCTGGGTGTTAATATTCAATATTTAAGTATATATTTGTAATACCACTGTTTATTCTGATATCCGTAACACAAGTGCTTAAGCTACTTACCTCGCAGTCAGATCAATGTTATGTGATGTCTGATAATAATAAAAAAAAATATCGAAAGGTTTTCTTGGACTGAATGGCTTAAGAGGCATTACATGTATTTTGTTCTTTTTCCGTCAGAAAAGTTATTATTATCATCACGTTTTAGAAATATATTTCATAATTTAGGTGTATACCTATGTAAAAAAAAAATATCCTCTTTGTCTTAGCTTAGGTCTTAAAATAATTGTCTACTGTTAATTTACGTGAAATATCTACATTACCTATTCAACTGGCACAAAATAAGGGTAGGAACCCTTATCGTACCACACAGACAACTTCCAACACAATTATTACCAAGCACCTGAGCGCCATGTTTAAAATACTTAATATGTTTTTACGGCTCAATTTAAGGTAGCAGGTCGAGCCCGCGATTCAGCGAGATAATAAAATTGTCCAAAAAACATAAAACAAACTCGTTAATTATTTTGCAGCAGAAAATATTTCGAACGGGGAGTGTGCAAGTCTGCACTAGCTTTTTATATATTTTAACCTTTTTATACCTTTTTGTCTATGTTTTTGGATAACTATTGGTTATGCTTTTTTGATTGACTTATTACACTTTTTGTTTTACTACCAAAAGAACCAGCGCCTTTTATTTCGGTAGTTTAATAGGGGGGTTTTAAAAGGGCGTTTTATAAGTTTATACGATAACATAGAACCAAAGTTTGTGTACTGTATCGAACACTGTGGTAGAATGTTAAAAAACATCTAATTATAAGTTAAACTCGATGACCACGGCTTAGAGTTAGCGGGCATAAGCTTATATTCGATTTAGTGAAAAAAAAAATGAAATCTTTTTTAATAATAAATAAATAAATTCTCCGGACTAACACACCAATTCCCTAGTTCAAAACTAAGCTATAAGCTTGTTCTATAGATACTAAGTGAATAGATAGACACACTTAAAATAAGTTTATAAACATCCATGACTCGTAATTTTTTTTTGTAATGTTCAGACATTACAAAATAAAAATTACATTTCAAGCAAGAATCTGATTTATTATTATTATTCCGTCTCTCGGCAGAATCACGGGACAAGCGCGGGCCTTTAAGGCTTGCATGGCGACATGGGTCCAACATGTAGAGGCCTTTTGAGAGTTTAATCTAAATTTGTAATGAAGCACATTATTATTATTATTAAAATGTCCATGTTCGTCACACGAAACATTAGCCCCTAGCGGGATTTGCACCCGCGACCGTCGGTTTCGTCGGGTCTCTGACCATACGACAATCGAGCCTGTCAACCTTCTGCCTGTTTTGACATACTAAATACTACAACTTGCGCATAATATGTTTCTTACATAACTTTTAATAAAATTACAGTTAATGTTTGGAAGTCTGTAAATAGAACAAACGGTTCTATGTTTTGGCACACTAACTTATTTTCTTCTGTCGATTTTCTCATACATGCGTTGTACGAAACGCTTTCTCTTATCAATGGGTTTATACATTAAAGTATCATTTTGAATCGAAATCCCTTTTGAATGACTTATCTGAACTGGCGAGGTTTTTAATCGTTTCAAGTATTTTTACAAATATTTTATTATTTAGCATGTGCTGATAAAAAAATAATTATAAATGTACCTTTAAATTGTTATCTTACATTAAAATCGCTGCAGAATTGTTTGTATATGTATATATTTTCTAAGTATCTGACTACCTCACATACATTGATCTGACTCCGAGCTAAGTAACTTAACAAATTGTTTTACGGATATCGGAATCAACAGTGGCATTACAAATATATACTTAAATTTTAGATATTAACACCTAGACACAGAACAAACACAAGTGTTCATTACACGAATGTATGTCCTAGGTAGGGATCGAACCCACAACTCTTGGGGCATGGGTCATCACCGAATGCGCCATCGAGCCAGTCTAGTTCAGTTAGTTTGTATATATTGTCAACGCCTTCTATAACTGGCAAGTAAAAGGTAATTTGTTCGTTTGTGACAGGAGTGAAAGCTGGCGATTACGTTTCGCTATCAGCGGGAAGTTGTTGGGGAAACCTAAATGTCACTTCCTCCTGATGCGGCCATTCACGCTACCTCTAATGACCGGCCAAACATCGAGCAAACAACCGACAGAGTGGTAATGCGGTTATATTTAAGCGAGAAGTTTAAGAAGACATTCCTTGTATGCTATGGATACTTAGTCAGCTTTTAATGGCACCTACATGGCTGTTCCAGTGCAACCGAAAAAGTACAACATTTTTCTAGAAAATTGGCGTGAAATAGCAGCATATGTGACAGTTTTATGGACGATGAGATAGAGTTTCGGCGGCCTAAAGTCTGGCAACACATAAACAGTTCCTCTGGTGTTACTGCTGTCTATCGTCGGCAATGATTACCCACCATCAAGTGACCCGTTCATATTTAAATAAAAGATAACCATATGTCGCACTTTTCGTCGCTGCTCTCTAATTGGATAGTTTTGAAGGATTAGTGCTAATTGGCCGGAGATTGTTTAGATTTCATCGGTCTTACTACAAGTGTAAAGGTTATATGCTCTATGATTCCCAATTGCTTTGCGCCTTCGAATTCGATATTGGAACTGTTAGTCTAGACTACGAACATTAAGGCGGCTTATTGAGTTGATGCTCATTTTTGTGCGAATTCATAAAACATAATACAATTAAGCTTTGATAAAGTTTAAGTCAACTTCCATCATCCTTGTATTCGGAATTTTTAGATCGTATCGTTATTATTATTAAAGAACAAAGCCAATCACGTAGCGACAAGCCTAACTTAAAAGTAGTATATCTGTCAAATTGGCTTCAGCCAGGAACGCAACGGAATGCCAGGAAGAAGCGATAGCACGTACTATTTAGAGCGACCTTCTTTTTAATGTGTCAGCTGTCCCACATCGGGGTCGCGGCGCCAAGCGGTCTGGACGATCGCAAGTTTAGCGGCCAAGATCGCCGAAACGCAATCGATACCGAAGTGGGACACTCCCGCACGAGTGTTCACACTCGTGCGGGAGTGTCTCAATACCGGAGTCACTTCGCCTTGAGTGTGCGAGTAGTATTGAAAAACTTTTGCCGTGACATACCAGCCGTAAAAAAAAAAAAAATTATTTCAAAATATGTTTAATTAGAACATTTCCCGGAGTCTTGTCAGCAAACTGAAATGGTCGTTATGAATTTTAAAGTTTGCGTAAAGGCAATTAAAAATAATCCGCCAAGCCTCTTTCCATTGGCCAATTAAACTGAAGCAGTGGTGAGGCGGCAGTAATGACCTCAAATGAGGCAAAAACTCTCGACTTACCTCAAGGTCCGGTAAGCTGACAGCGAACGGAGATCTTGCGACCGAGCTCAATTAGCGCCCCTATTTGAGGTCAGGTATCGCTAGGTCCTCAAGGGGCTTTTTTATTTTGTTTTCATTTTGTAAATTTGTTATTCAGAAGATATTTCTTTTACATTAAGGCGTAATGGGCCAAGAGCCGGCACCAATTTTTGGGCAAGTATTTGAGGCAAGCTGATAACTTGTCCCATATATCTTATTGTACCCTAACACGAAACTGCAGACCTGGTTGGTGAGTAGCGGAGCTATAATATACTATTACGCTTTCTTGCACACCAGTCATCCTCCTTTCGCACACTCATCACTTTCCATCCACAGTCCGCGATCCCATACATTCATTCACCAGTCTCATTCCAACATCCATCCTATTATTTTAAAGTATCATTGTCTGTCTGAGTTGACGTTTACAACTAAACCGGTTGTGACGAATTTTTGTATACCAAATGTTTGAAACCGAAGAAATGACCAGTCTACTTTTTACCCCGTAAACTGTAACAGCGCCCAGTGAAAATTACCGCATTCGCACGAACATTTGCTCTTAGCGGGATCTGAAGCTAAGATATATCTTAGAATGATCTCTAATTACCTGATTAGGTAGCCTTTCAATATATGAGACATCACTTAAATTATAACATCGATGCGCGTGCAAGCCCGTGTAGTAAATTTCACTTTAAGGTCCAACTTTGTCTCAAATTGCCACTCCTACATTACGTCCCGCCAGAATACCAGCGCTTCTGCGGTGTTGACCCGATGCCGTAGCAGCATTATGCTGAGGCTGGCACCTAGTTGGTAGCATGCGTTTCTTCCTTATTCTTTATTGTCTTTCAATTTTTCCTATTTCTATTTGTCTTTGTATAATGTCTGTTTAATTTTTGTTAGTGTATGTGTTGTCAATGAATGTTTCTTTCTTTTTTATTCTTTTTCTTTTAAATAACATTGAAAATTAGGCCTTACGATCAAGTTAGTTAAACGGTTTTGCACGCACACCGACGAAAGTATTATGTAGTGTATACTTCATGACGACTACAGATTATATACTCTATGATACCAAAATAGTTACCGCCTTCGGATACAATATTGGAACTATTACGTATCGTATATATATATCTATATACGTAAGTCTTTACTGAGCCGTTATTTAAACATTTATAGGGTTATTCAATGTCCGACCTTTGAGGCAAAACGTTACAAATGTTTTAATTCATTTACTGATTGAACGAGACCCGAATGGCAGCAATTAAATTATTCACGATAATTAATTTAACATGTTTGAGGCAACGGAGACTGTCGCTGCACAATTAATTGATTCCCATCGATGCATTAAAACCGACAAACGATTTAAATCGTTTATTACCGAGGCTTTAATCGGTTTCGGTGGGGACCTTTGTATAAATAAAGTGTATGAAGTTATTAACGTGTAAAGTATTAATGAAAACGAAAGCCAAGTTCGACAAAATGAAGATTATGGTGTGATTGTTGACTTTATTGATAAAAGATTTGAAATCAAGCTAACTCTGCAATTTATTTATAAGAAAGTATAAATAAATAACTAAAGATTGATTAAACGATAACATTCCTAGTTTCTTAGCCTGTCTAAGCCTAAAGCGACGAGACGACTTCTCTTATATTAATGTCATTAGATGACCTCTTTCATTTAGACCACTAATGTTAGCAGCAAGCATACGGCCTGTTTGATGGCAGGCGGCCTATAAACATTTGCAATACCGCAGGTATCACGAGTGCATTGCCAATATTACGGAGGAAAGATTACATACTATGTAAAACTCACTTATCGGAACATATCGTAACTGTTCAATACTGGTACCTAAGGGTAGTTCTCTACCGGCTTAGGACTCAAAAGCGATTCGCATTTAAAATTCATTTCTTAAATCATTCATTTCTGTATGACGTCCAATACATCCGACTGACGTCAATGAATGAATTGCTTATGTTGATTAAGCGAGTTTTTCTATTTTTACTGGAAAACGGCCATTAATGCATTTTTGAAGTAATCACCTTGACTGTTTGCGATCACCATTAAAAGCCTCAATTGAATTATTACACTTGTCAGATGGAGGAGTTGCATAGTGCTTATTGTTTAATTGATTACTCACGCCACACATCGTTTTGCCTGAAAAAAACATATTTTTCATTGTATTTGCTGTCAGATCTTTCTGTTTATTTTATAAATGAATAAGGAATTTCACTAATCAAGAAACTATATATCTATTTGATTTATATTTCTACACAAAAATATATATTTTTTTGTTACTGAATAGTTATGTCCCATGTTGGTCTGGGACTTGGCCCATGTTGATCTGGGACAAAAAAAAAAGAATGTGCCAACTGTGGTTCTTGCCTAGCATGTCGTAAGAGGCGACTAATGGTTTACGGGCTTTTGGGTATGTGACTGAGTAGGCGACGAACTAGCCACTTGTCACTCCTTTTCACAGCTTTCTATCCAACCCAGCCCATTGTCCCATGTTGGTCTGGGACTTAAAAAGAATATGCCACCTGTGGTTCTTGCCTAGCATGTCGTAAAAGGCGACTAATGGTATATCGGGTTTTGGGTGTGTGATTGTGTAGGCGACAGGTTAGCCGCTTGTCACTGCTTTTTCACAATTTTCCATCTGACCCAGCCCGGCTTTGTTTTTGGCTGAATGTGGTTGAAGGGGCTTGCTGCCCCTTCGACTCTGCCTACCCCTTCGGGGATCATGGGCGTGATGTTATGTATGTATGTACTGAATAGTTATAATATATCAGTTATAAAAATCCTATGTTACCAGAACTATAAAATTAATGACATATTTACTTGCAGAAAGTGGAAATAAAACATCCTATATACGTAAAAGAGGTAACCTCTTGTAATGAAGGTGCATAGGTATTCAATACTTCTCAGAAACTAACACAATCCCTTATTTTCCCTAACTCGTTAGCACCTTGTATAACGAAATAGTTAAACAGTTACAAGTTTCTCTGCAGTTTCTTGCCACGACCGATTCGCAAACCGATGCTGTTAGACTTTGAACGTCCCGGATAAGCCTCGCATTACCGATGTTCTGATAGTCTTGAAGTCTTGCGAATGAATCAGGAATTTCCAAGTCACAGTAATGTAATATTATTGATTCTTTGGTTCGAAGCTCACAGTTCTGCGGATTGTGCGAACCGTTAGCATAAAGGATATAACAGAAGGGGTTGTTTTTTTTTTTTTCTTACAGCAAACTTAGTACCTTCACCGCTCCTAGAGCGAGCGATGAGTAAGCCATTCCAGCAAAGGACAAAAGAACTTTCCCATTGCCTATCGCTCGACATCACTGCATTGGGATAGGCGTCTCTAAGCTTTGATCAAAGAGTATTATTAATAGATTGCAACTTTTTTGTCGGAGATTGGCATAAATTCTGACCGTAGTTTCACATATTCAATACCTTATTTCAACGCAAGTAATGTCTTTAGAATTCGACATTCGAAAGAGCCAGCCTGCGTTCTTTTTTGTGTATATGTACATAAAATGGTGTTTAAGAGCGGTGGTAGCTCAATGGTGAGGACACGCGCCTCTTAACCGAGGAGTATGAGTTTAAACCCGGGGACGTACCTCTGGATTTTTCAAATCTATGTACGTATCTATACCACTAGCTCGACGGTGAAGGAAAACATCTTGATGAAACCTGGAAATTCAAACAACTTTGGATTTGTAACCATGATCAAAAAATTGTCTGGTTCCCCTTTTTAGGGTTACGAAGGTCAGACCGGCGGTCGCTTCAATGTAATTACCAGACACGCTAAACCTTGGATCATGGTCTAAGCGGACCCCGTCTAAACACGGGACATAACGCTAGGAAGATGAGGAAGATGATGATTAAATGGTGTTCGACTATACATTATGGTTCATCAGGGATTGCCTAAAACCAGGTAACTTTTTAACTATCATGACTCTTTTGGCATATAATAGCCTTATTTTCTTCTTTTGTTGACCCAGGGGAATGCGTTCGCACCGTCCCGCTGAAACCGGGGGGAAACAGCAGGGTGTGTCGGACTCCCGGGGCCCTCAAGATGATATAGTCTGCGGGAAGATTGTTGCTAATAAAGTTAAATAACTTTGTTGGATATTGGATGAAACAAGTTCACTCTGCACTTGGACTTCCCCAGTCTTCCCTCTCCTGTTTGAAAAGAGGACTCAAAAGTGTAAGGCTCACGGAATTCTTTACCACTAAGCTTAGGTGTGCCTTTGCGGGCAATAAGCTCTCGTAAATGCCAACTTTCCCACCACACATTTAATATGAGCGACGCTTTACCAACGGCGTGTGGTTGCATCCAAGGCCAAATAATTATTAAACACTCGCCTGTGGTCGCGTCTGACACCTCAAATTTATCATCAACATGAAGGTTCAATGAGGGATTTTAGGAATCAAATGTAGTATGATTATTTCCAGTTAATAATAAATCACTATATTAGGAGTTTAATCCTAATAGATACACCTAATAGAGTGCATAGAAGGTCCCAAACTAGGCAACGCCTGTATCTTGCATTAATCGATAGAATTGGGAGTAAGCCGCTTTGAGGAAAATAATTATGGTTCTTAAGAAATTCGTGTTCTCGTGTACAAAAGATAGCACCTTTATACTTAAATAAATATGATACCAAAAAAATGGGCTATTTCGGCGGCATATCGACTGGTTAAAGACATTTTGGTAATAAGACTAGTTTAAGAAGTCTATTATCAAAAGAGGTATCCCGTAAACTAACTAACTAACTAAACTTCATGCCACTTCCCTAGCGAGGTAGGCAGAGAGAACCGAACGCCATATAGCACGATTCTTACATTCATGATCCTTTTCATTCAAGCTCTAAGATACGGTTTCCCGTAAACTGGTTGAAGATAGATCGTAGGTAAATCGTGTGTGCAGGATCTATATTTATTGTAGACTGTGCGTAGACTGTGAGACTGCGACCTTGACCCCTACCTAACGGATAGGCTACTTGAATACGTTTATAAACATCTATGACTCGAGTACAAATGACGGTCTTCATCACACGAAAGATTTGCCCCTAGCGGGTTTCGAACCCGCGGCCCTTGGTTTCGTGGCCAGGGTCTCTGACCACTCGAGCAACGGGCCTGTCATTTACCTGTCATTGTTAATTATTGAAGCGGTTTGGGTTTACTAATTAATTTAATTGGTAAAACAGGTGAGTCGATTCACGTACTAATGAGCACCGTAAAATAATCCTGACCAGAGAAAGCTTTAATGCATGAATGTATATTTCCGAGCATTGTAATATTTTAATGGTTCCCACATTTTAATGTCCGTAAGTAACAAGTCAAAGAGAAAATATATTAATGAAGGCTGTTCATTGAATCATATTTTATTTGTGGTGAAAATAATAGTTTTTTAAGCTTTATGCAAAGATAAAATCAGATAGAATCTTCAGTGAAATTGGATTGCAAAAATTATAGAGTTTAAAAAAGCTATCTTAACTAGTTTTTCTTAAAAACACTCCTACATAAAACAGAATGATAATGGACTCGCAATAAGTTGCATGTATACACATCAAAATATTTTGAAAACGGCTCGATTGAGTATCTAGCCGAACCAATACGAAATTTGACGATTTTTATTCAGATATGGCTTGCAGTTAAAACGCTGTAACAGTTTATATATAGTTAGTCAATTAGTCAAAAAGCGCTTCTACCTAACTGATTACGATGAACTAGGATTAGCAGAAGTTAGTTTGATAACACACCTCTGTGTGGCTAAATAATGCTTTTATAAGTTAGTGACTAGTTGTCGTAATTCAGATGCAAACACGAATTGTCTCTAAATTGCCACTGCCAGCACAGCTCTATTCATATCCAACTTTATACCAATTTTGGAAAGTTAATTCCGGATATATCCGGAACGAAGCACCAACATAGCCCATGTTTGTTCGTGTTCAACCTGGTTCACAAGCTTACATTACTTCCCGAAAATAACTGCTGATATATTTTAGAACTGACTACAGCATCTAAGCTCAGAGTTGAAGATCAATCGACTCTGTCCTATATTTCTGCGGCTTGAATAATATAACATTCGGACAATATGTGCCTTTTAGTGCATATTGGCAATTTTTCAGCATCCCTCTTCCAATATGGCGCGGGCACAGTTTGTTTTACACTTCAACTACCCGGTTTAATAATGCAAGACTTTTAACGGTTAAAACTTGCTTTTTCATGAAATGATACTGTTATTCTAGCTATTTGTTATAAACGAGCTTTCTAACAAATAGCTAAAAGAACAGTATCATCATATTAAAAAGGAAGCTCGTTTTTTATATTGAGTAGTTTAGGATGCGTGTTTTTTCTTCACTTTATTTAATTCTACAGATAACGGCGTAAGATATAAATATAAATTCTTCAGACTGGCACACCAATTCCCTAGTCCCAAACTAAGCTTATAAGCTTGTGCTATGGATACTAGGTTAACGGATAGACATACTTAAATACGTTTTTAAACATCCATGACTCGAGTACAAATATCCATGTTCATCACACGAAATATTTGCCCCTAGCGGGATTCGAACCCGCGACCCTTGGTTTCGTGGCCAGGGTCTGGCCACTCGACCAAAGGGCCTGTCAAAGTCATATTATTCATTATAATTACTTATATTATTATTATTGATCTGTTATGAGTCTCGGGCTTAGAGGGTTTTAAAAAAAAACAATAGATTAATTTTATTGGCGGGCAACCGTCTAGGATGGATGTTGGAATGAGACTGGTGAATGAATGTATGGGATCGCGGACTGTGGATGGAAAGTGATGAGTGTGCGAAAGGAGGATGACTGGTGTGCAAGAAAGGGTACATGGACTATCTATAACAGATCATTACAGAAGAATATTACATTTACCACCATTAGATATCTGCATTATCGCACTTTTAGGGGCTATTAAATAGACCTATATCCTATCTGAAAATGAAGTTTATCTCTCAACCTATAGTATATTATAGCTCCGCTACTCACCAACCAGGTCTGCAGTTTCGTGTTAGGGTACAATAAGATATATGGGACAAGTTATCAGCTTGCCTCAAATACTTGCCCAAAAATTGGTGCCAGCTCTTGGCCCATTACGCCTTAACTCTTATCTTATAATCTTCAATCCTAGAAAAATTACATATGATACCAATTTTAAGTTACTTGGTTATGTTAAATAATCTTTTGCTTGGCGTTATGCCCCGTTCATAGTTGGGGCATTGACCTAAATCTTAAAGTGTGTCTGGCTATTACATTTAGTTATTATGTCTGATTTTCGTAACCCTTTCTTGTCGGAAGTCAAATAGATTGGGTCATGGATACTCGTCCATAGTTATTTGTATAGCTTTTTCAATAATAGCTGAGCTAAAGAGTTATTTGTTCAAAATTCGAGTAGAATAGAGTCCCATGTTGGCCTGGGACACAAAAAGAATGTGCCATCTGTGGCTCTTGCCTAGCATGTCGTAAAAGGTGACTAATGGTGTATCGGGTTTTGGGTGTGTGATTATGTTGTAGGTGACAGGTTAGCCGCTTGTCACGGCTTTTTCACAATTTTCCATCTAACCCAGTCCGGCTTTATTTTTGGCTGAATGTGGTTGAAGGGGCATGCCGCCCCTTTGACTCTGCCTACCCTTTCGGGGATTATGGGCGTGATGTTATGTATGTAGAATTCGAATATACAGTTCTTATAGCAAGAAGCTATATAAACTTTTGATCCATTATATCTATATGACTTTAATCTTTCGAGTTGCATTATCACTAGAATTACTACTAAGCACTTATTTACTGCATAATGCATATTGCGTTTAGTCCCGTTAGTAGTGATGCTAGCGGTCTCCATAAAATTTTATTTTGCGCTGTCTTCTCAGCTATGATCGTTAATTAAATAGATTGTAACTATGCTCCTTATCCTCAACTTGCCAATTTCGGGCACACTTGCTTCTTAACTAAAAGAAGATTAAAGGATGTTTTTTTGCAATGGAATGTTCCAAATACTCCCAGCTACTTTTAAACCATACAGTCTGGTCGTTATTCTGAACAATTCATATTTCACGACCTGATGGAAATTAACATAAAATAATTTGAGTTTCTCGTAAAAAGTGGAGACTCTTTTGTAATTTTGCGAGAAGGGCTAAAAATGTTCATGGAAATTTTCAGAATTCGCAGAAAGGAACTTGTTCGGAATAATGTAGTTATTTATACTGAAAGTTTTAATTGGTGAATTTAGTCTTAATGTATAAAATACTGTAGGCGGGGTTGCCCTCACCGACGCAAATAGTTGCCGATGGAAGACAATATGTTTCGGGTCTGGGTGATTATGATGCTTTCGTTGATTCTGATTTCCATAATATATGTGCATAAGCTACTTCCTTCAGAATCGGAATAACTTTATGTAATATTGTCTGAAATTTAATACAAAAGAAAAATAAAGGAAACCTTTTTATTCTTAATCATAATATAATATAATGGCCATAATGTTGTATACTGCATTATGTGAGCAAATATCAATAAAGTTAATAAACTTTCAATAAAAACTATGCTTATATTTAAAGAATTATTTGCTCTTTTGTTCGAATATGCTTAGTTTGAAAACTTAGCAGAAAAGTTATAGTTAAAGATAAATGCACCCTTCAATGTTCTTTGATCAATAAATAACCCACTAAACGAGAAGAACTATATAATTCTTATGTTACCCCACTTCTCGTAATAGCCAAACCTGTAACATTCAAATCAATACAAAAGCCTATGAATACTTAAATGATAATCAATATTGGCAATTAAAGTACAGGTAACATCCAATTGAAATTTACGATCCAAAATTATTCTAATCATAGGCATGGTACTTGTACATCGCGCTGTTAGTAAGAAACATGCTCGCCACTACAGACCGCAACCGCATTGGACCCGCAAATAATCCAATGTTTGAAACTAAGGTGGGAATCCGAGTAAAGGAATTGAAAGTATAATATTTGTGGAATTTGCACCTGAAATATATGTACAATTTATATAGATGACTACAATTATCTTTTAAAAATGTTTAAATAAAGGCTTTCTACTAAATACATGATGATCTGGAAATTAAAAAGAATGTATTGACTGTGTCCTTACCTAGCGTGGCGTAAAAGGCGATTTTTTTTTAATATATGGCGTATAAAACTTATTGGTAAGTATATCGGGTTTTGGGTGTGTGACATATACGAGCTAGCAACCTGTCACTCTTTTTCACACCTTTCCATCTGTCTCGGTACAGTTTTATGTTTTGATGAATGTGGCTAGATGCCCCTTTGATACTGCCTTCCCCTTCGGGGATTACGGGCTTGATGATTTGTAGTATGTAATAAATACATATAAAGATCTTTTGTTGGTCTGAAGCTTAAAAATAATGAACTAAGGGTATTCCTCGCCTAGCATGTCGTAAAAGGTGACTAATGGCGTATTTGGTATTCGTGATATAAGATTTTTTTTAGTCTGTCTGTTTTTTTCGACGCTCACCGTCCCAATATCAAAGACTGGGTACGACTTGACCTCGCGAATCTAGAACCACATGAAGATTCAAAACTACGTAACGCAACTAAATCGAAATGCGTACAAAACGACGGAGTCTCCTTTCATTATTTATCGAGTTTTCGAACCTCCCCGTTGTCCTGTGGCTAATGATGTGTGGTCGATCGATAGGGCGCACGTGGTCGCGGTCGATCGCCACGTCCCACCACACCAAAACATCGTTCGCGTTTCGTTGATCGTGGACGTTTTTACGGGCTGAAGTCACTTAGATTAGTCCTCGATGGGTTTGTTGTTGGAATCATTGCTATAATATAAATTTCTTGTTATAATATAAGGCAAATATACCATGTTGGTTTGGGACGTAAAAATAAAGTACCTACGAACTGTGTTCCTAGCTACAGGGCATCTATTGGGATATTGCGGTTTGAGTTTGTATATGTAGGCTATTTAGTTTTCAAAAACCGTAGAGCTTGTATGAAAAGGATTATGAATGTTGCAGAGGCGAGTGAGGTGTGTAAGGATCGTGCCATATGGCGTTCGGTTCTCTCTGCCTACCACGCTAGGGAAGTGGCGTGAAGTTTAGTTAGTTAGTTATTTAGTTTTCATTGAATTTTCAGCTGCAATTTGCAGCTAACACAACTAAAAATTTTAATAGCTTAATGCGATTTAAGGATTGTAGTAATTAGTAATTCTTGCATTTCAATATAGCAATTGATTTAAACGCGAGAGTGTATCATATCGAGTGCAGTATGATAAACTTACGCGTTCAAAGCAATTGACTAACTATGATGATATGGCACATTCCGTGAATCTAAGAACTATAATCAACAGCTACTGAAAATCGTAAGCAATAACTGTGTGTGAAGTTACGTTTTCTCTGTAGTTAAAACACGTATCAATAAAAATTAAATGAGACATAATTATAACATATCTCGTACCTATAAACATAGAAATATTCTAATTTATTCGTATTGGTATACTCAAATTATATCTAACTCACTAGATTTTCAATCGAATCCAAGTACAGGCTTTGCAATCGAACGCCAATTCCTAAAGACGGAATCTGTATAGTGCAATCCAGTTTCGCATCTCAGACTGATTAAACTTCTGTCCTAGATATACGTCTGTGAAACAAGATCTATCTGCTTTCCATCCATTTATTTTGCCGGATCTCCGGATATACAGAAGCCTTCATTTTGGATCCTCGGGCCATTTCTATTTGGTGCATCAAAAATGAATTCAATAGCCGTATGCACAATTCGTGCGAGCGGACAGTCGGGGTGAGTGCACAAGGAATGCACAGCTGAGTCCTGATATCCATTTTGATTGCCCATAGTATTTGAGCTATTGGGCTCTTAATTCCATTCTTAGTTCCGTTTAATTTCTTTCCGAAGGTTTCAGTTGAAAGATTCAATTGCAGTACGACGAAATATTTTACAAATAGCTGCTAATTATAACACTATTTATATAAGTTCGATAAATAATTAGACAAGTAAAGAATCGAAATGTTGCTACATCAAATTTTATGCTAAGGCTTATGAGTTTATAAGGACCTCCTATATTTTGTTCTCGACGCAACACAAAAAAATGACATGGTCGCGTCTAAGTATTTATAGTCCTCTAACAAAAAAAAAATGTCTAGACCAATAAATATTTCGGATAGATTTATTTGTTTTAAAATTTACTCATTAGAAGAATGAGATCAATTTGATGGAAGCTGATGAAAATGTAAGTATGTAGGCCAAAGGATACTAAGAAATGCCCGCTCCTACAACTACGTCGACTTAAGCAATGAAGGAAAAATAATTCTCCCCATCAAGTCGTTAACGCTAGATTGAAACTGGAATTCTATCACCTAATCTATTTATCTCTTTCCCTCCTCGATGTAGACAATAACAATTTTAATGGACCGGTTGTTATTTCCGCAGCTTAAATGGATTCTCAACGTCAGCATTATCGCTATTTACTTTTAAATGCAGTATAAAAATTAATCTATACGATAACACTACTCGTTGTATTCTTTTGTTGTTTTTTAACAGTTTAAGGCTTTATAGTTAAAGCTAGAAGGTAAACCATCATAGATTCAGAATCATATCGACTACACGTTTAAAGCCGTAAATACTGATCTACGTATGGTATGAAATAAAATCAAATTATATGCATAAGCTTTTATGCCGATTCCTTTTTGGTGTTTTCCGAACCTAATAAAATATTAAAATTGATTATATTTTTTTTATTAGTTAATTTTTAAATATTACTTTAGGTCTACCTAAAAACTCATGTCTAAGTAAGTTTGTGCAAGAATGGGCATGGCAGATTTTTTTTTTAATCCCATGTTGGTCTGGCACTTAAAAAGAATGTGCCAACTGTGTCCTTACCTAGCAAGTCGTAAAAGGCGACTAATGGTATATCGGGTTTTAGGTATGAACCCGTAGGCGCCAAGCTAGCCCTTGTCACTTTTTCACAATTTTCCATCTTACCCAGCCTAGAGTTTTTTGGCTGAATATGTTTAAGGTGGCTTGCTGCTCTTTTAGCTCTGCCTGCCCCTACAATAATTGGCCAAATATATGCATAAATTATTATGCACATCAGGCTGGTGAAAGTTTAAAAGCATTTAGAACCATCAAATATGCAGCGCAAGTCCGAATACACAACTATAAATGGGCCATACTCGGTTCTGCACTTTCTCAAAACTGTAACACGTCATTTCAACTTAGCAGATAATATGACGCTTGAGTTTTCAGTAATCAATATGTTTATTTTAAAATAGCTGGAATAAATGTCAGTTTTTCTAGACATTGATTTGAAGTCATAAGCTCTCATTTTGAAAGGTAAAAGGATTTTAAACACATTAACCTATATTTAAATAAGACATTGATGACGTTTGAATTTCTCTAATAATATTTAAGATACCTGGAATGAAATATATACGTTTTTACTGGACGTTGATGTGAAGTCATTAGCTCTCAAGGTCAGAGGTGAGATTACAAATATATACCTAAATATTGGATATTAACACCCAGACACATAACTAACACAAGTATTCATCACACGAATGTTTGTCCTGGGTGGGGATCGAACCCACAACTCTTGGTGCATGAGCAGGGTTACTATCGAATGCGCCATCAACTCCAGTCAATCAATTATCAATTAAAAGATACTGTTTAATATTTATTTATTGCACTTGCACATGGTTTCATTTGATTGTTTCATTATACTGTCATATTGATACTATTGGACACTGTTTCGCCTTACCAAGACCCTGACTCTGAAATTTCGTCCGTCTTCGTATCATCATCGTCTCCTAGCTTTATGTCCCGTGCTTAGACGGGGTCCGCTTAGACCATGATCCATGATTAAGCGAGTCTGATAATAACATTGAAGCGACTGCCGATCTGGCTTTCGTAACCCTAAGATAGGGGAACCAGACAATTATTGGATCATTGTTACAAATTCAAAGTTGTTTAAATTTGCAGGTTTCATCACGATGTTTTCCTTTACCGTCGAGCTAGTGGTATAAATACGTACATAGACTTGAAAAATCCAGAGGTGCGTGCCCGGTTTGAACCCGCACTCCTCGGCTAAGAGGCGCGTGTCCTTACCATTGAGCTACCACCGCTCCTTTAAAGCAATTAAAGTTTCAGAATAATAATATAAAGTAAACCTCTGTGCGTGGGCTAAATCTGCGTCGCAGGCACTATAAAGAATGGAAAAGGGAAGGATTCCGCAGTAGGACGCAGGCTTGAATAAATAATTTGGTGATTCTGATGCTCCACTTGTTCGCCCTTTGCGGAAGGTTCAGTCAAAGGAAGTTAAAATATCACTTTCACCGCCGCATTCGATTAATTCCAGAAAGGATATATGCCTAAACATACGTACGTATATATCTATATTGTTTCTTTCGTTCGTACAATTAGCTTCTTGTCTAAAAAAATTTTCGGATTAAACATTTATATGTGTCTTGTTAAAGATTTAAAATAAAACGATTTGACTGTGTAAGCAAAGAGCTAGCCATTTGTAACTACTTTTTCAAAATTTTCCATCTAACCCAGCCCAGTTTTATTTTTGCCTGAATGTGGTTCAACGGGCTTGCTGTCCCTTTGACTCTGGCCACCCCTTCATATTACGGGCGTGATGTTTATTTTGACGTAGAAATAAAAGAAATGGAAATAGGATAGGAGTTTCGCAAATTTCACCTCGCAGTTATACACCAAGCCTACAAAACGAATCATTCGGAAAACATGACAAGAGCTGCCCCTCATAAACTATTATAAAATCCGCGCAAAATTCGCCGTCCAGCGTACTCGGCGCGTGAGCTAGTTTTAATTTAGTTATTGGAAATTTCCAGTCATCGTTGCAAGTTACCACTTGCACATAAATCTTTTGCGTCCTAGAAACGTCTGCACACAAAATGACGGGTTGTGCTTTGCAAACAATTACTATAGAACGATTGTTCAATAGTCACATATGAAATAATGGGTCTGGAGACAACTGGTATAGGACTTGATTCAGTATTACTTGTTTTAGTAACTGGAGGGCTTGCTATCAGCCTTTTTTGTATTACTAGTGGACTTGCTTGAACGTTATTGTGATAATGAAGCATCCGATAAAATAACTTTAAAACTGCACTGTGTAAAAAAAGAAGGACTCCGCGCCACTAACTAGATATTGAAGCTCCTCAGGTGCTCCACTTGACACGCAACTTACGTCACACATTGACAAATTAAGTGCTCCACATGACAGATATCCAATATCTGGTATCCATAAGTATCTCACTCACACATGCATAAGCGTAGCTTCACGCTATAGTATGGTAGCGTGGAGTCCTTCTTTTTTTACTAGTCCGTGTGTGAATGTAAATGTAAGTTCAAGCAAATTATTACTGTATTAAAAAGAATGTGCCAATTGTGTCTCTTGCACAGCATGTCGTATCGGGTTTTGAGTACGTGATTGTATAGGCGACAAGCTAGCCTACATGTCACTACTTTTTCACAATTTTCCATCTAACCCAGCTCAGTTTTATTTTTTGTCGAATGTATTTAAAGGGCCTTGGTGCTGACTGACCGCCTACTCCTTCGGGAATTATGGACGTGATGTTATGTTTTTTTGGATAAAAGTTAACCAGACGTCTTTCTGTCTATCCGGAAATCTATTAAATTGTTAAGTTATAAGTATCAATATCAAAATATATATCAACCAACTTTTCACGTTTAACTATGTTTGATATTCAGTGAGGCCATATTAATCTCTTATGTTTTGACCAATGACTTAAGAAGAGTTAAATCGTATTACATAATGCGATGTTCACTTTTGAATACTGAAGAGTGCATATAGTTATTTGATTTGAAAGTATATACTTTTAAGGCATGCTTCGTACAAACATTAGCTATCAGCTCTCTTATTTTTCGTTTTAGTAAAAAAAGTTCAAAAAAAATCTAAGAGTGCCTTGGTAACTCAGAAATATTTTTTGATTCTTGCTAAAGTTAAATATTCAAAAATAAACTGATAAGGATACAGATTTTTTATTGATTACAAGAAAATGTTACAATATAAAACAATATTAACAGAAATTCAATCAATTTGCGGCTCAATGACAAAGTTGTTTTTCCTAATAAAAAAACCATGGTGACCGGTTAACGCCAGTGTATTAATAACAGGTCCCCTCGCCCTTGGGCTATATCAGTTATTATTACACCTACACTTTGTATCATAACGATTGTCACGGCCCAGACAACGGTCGAATTGACAGATTTACTGTCGAAAATTCTTTAAATACGTGTTGAACAGGGCTTATGAACGTTTCACGTTTATTTATGAAGTACATATAGTACATAAATCCCATGTTAGTCTGCGATAGTGTTGCCGCTCGATAGGCCTATTGATATTCTATCGATCGATTCTGTAGTACAGTCTACAGTCTATCGATTCTATCGATACTCTCGATTGTCCTATCGATCGTATAGATGATATTGGCACTTAACTATCGATTGAAAAAATATTGATTTTTCGGTAAAATTTGTCTGGGATAAATAATATCCCAGACAAGTTGCCGAAAAATCAAGTCCTTGTCTAGCATGTCGTAAAACTCGACTAATGCTAAATGGGTTATTGCTTTAGTATTGTATAGTGACGAACTAGCCACTAGTCACTACTTTTTACACTGTTTGTCATCTAGCCCAACTGAGTTTTACTAACTAACTAACTAACTAACTAAACTTCACGCCACTTACCTAGCGGGGTAGGCAGAGAGAACCGACTGAGTTTTATTTTCGGTTAATTGTGGTTTGAGGAGTTCATAGCTCTTTAGACTCTGCCTACCCCTTCGGGGATACCGAGCGTGGTTTGTGTATGAATTTATCGTTGTCAACATTTATATATCAAATATATGTTAATGTAGAAAATTATTTATATATTATGTCGAAAATGTTGGCTCTTTACACTGTGAGTTATTGAACGGAATTAAGTAGTTCCGTTCAATAACTCACAACGTAACTGAATATCTAAAATCCACACACAATAACATTATAAGTAAATAGGATAGAATATAAAATGTTTCACATAAAATTTAATTATCATAATTTTAATACTCGAATTAATACAGGGTGACATTCTAAACCATATCTCATGAAAAAGGGCTACTATGGAAATAAAGATTTTTTAAGTGATAGGAATCTACAATTTGCGCTCTAATTCTTGCATCTCTATTTATGAATGTATTACATGAATTGTATTTGAATTATATAAATTAGAAGAAGAAGATATAAAATAGTATTTTTATTGTATACATGGCGATGTAAAAGAGTAACTACCGAGTTTCTTGCCGGTGCTTTTGGGTAAAATCAACGTTCCGGACCAGGTGGTAAGATCGCTTTTTTGTATTATAATGACTTTTCATAAGTCCTTTTGTGAAGCCTACATGAATAAAGATATTTGTATTTGTAATTCATAGATTCGAGGAAAGTGCTGTTTCGTCTATTAGTTCAGATATGAGATTATATTACAGTATCTACAGATATAATATTCAGATAAAGATTGTTCCCTAGGTAACATCTTTGGTATACATGAAGTTCGGAAAAATATACTGCTAATGGATTAAAATAATAAACTTCCCTTTCCCTACTAATCTCGGTAGGTTCTATGGTATTTTCCAATTCCGTCTTTTGCATTGGCGATTTGCAAGTATTTTACCTAGAAGCTTACAAAAATAAAGATCAATTTATTTCATTTCAGAGATTGGAATACATATTGTATCCGACGTTTTTGGTGCGCAAAGTCGCTGTGGAAGTATTTTCTATCGGAAACGGCAATATTCTATTTGCCCTTTCTCAGTATAAGAGACACAATAGAATCATATTGACATATGGTTCTTATACGTCACAGCAGAATTGCAATGGAGAATTGCCCAAAGAAATGTAGATATTTCAATAAAAGTCCGATTTTCGGATGACGATACAGTTCATGTTATGACTACATATAGTATCACGATGAACGATGTCATGCTCTTAATACAATAGGGGTGAATACTGTATCAAAAACTATCGTTCTATTTAATCCGTGTATATAACAAAGATAAAGAGAATCAAAGTTTTGGAGTAGGGGCTTGTGACGTCACTTTCAAGTAAAAATTGTACTTAGGACAACGTTACGTGCAAATTAAATGCACTGTATAATTGTCAGTGTTTGTCAGGAAAAATACGTGTTTGATTTTTTTTATAATCTAACTGACGGACTAAACAGAATTTTTTACTCGTCTAGCCTATTGTAATTGACTTTAAAACACGTTTATATAGAATAACGCACAACATAATAGGAAGTCTAAATAACGAAATTTCTATACAGTGGCTCGAGTAAAATTACTATTCTAGGGATAGACTTTCACTATAGTTAGATGACGCCATTTTATTTTTTATTGTTTCCTGATATTTACTTTTCTACGTTATAACTAACTAACTAAACTTCACGCCACTTTCCTAGCGGGGTAGGCAGAGAGAACGGAACGCTATATGGCATGATCTTTACACACCTCACTTGCTTCTTCAGTATTCATGATCCTTTACATAGAAACTTTAAGGTCTTAATGGCTCCTTACATCATCTACGGTATATTTGTAGCTTAATTTTAAAACCTAATTCAGTTTTCCTCTACCTAGCAATCCCTTTTACATTACGAAGAGGGTTTATTTTCGCTCGTTGTCATGATCAAATTTGTCTGATTTCTCTATTCAGACCCAGGTGGCTAATATAATAACCAAATTCTAAAGCAGGCACCATTTAAAAAAAAAACATTCAAAGAACATTCAAGTTCTTACGTAAAACTTTCAGATGAAATTCATCTTACATACTACTAGCAGCGCCCTTTCGCTCGCATAGTTCCCGCTCTTGTAGTAATATGGTGATAAAATACCGTCTATGTCACTTCTGGTCAATGTAGTTTTCCAATAGTGAAAGAATTTTTAAAATTGGCATCATATTTTTTGAGTTTAGTCATCACAAATATACACACACAAAAATACAAATCTTGCCTCTTTATAATATTATTATAGCTAGTTACGTAAGACACAGATAACAAACACGAC
The DNA here is from genome assembly GCA_951394215.1 of Glyphodes perspectalis. Lineage (NCBI taxonomy): Eukaryota > Metazoa > Arthropoda > Insecta > Lepidoptera > Crambidae > Glyphodes > Glyphodes perspectalis. Next base: position 21,776,080 of record OX596199.1, read on the forward strand.
CTCAGATGAATAAAAGAGAACATTAACAGTTTGTGCCCGTGTGATAGATGCGCGGGGGCTGGCACCATCGCTTCTGTCGTTTGCCAAATGACGTCAGACGCGATTTCTGTGACGTCACATCACACCTACTGCATGCGAGTGTTTACCTGGAATTTGTTAAACGGACTTCCTTATTGTATTAGGAATAGATTATTGATGAAATGCAATAGTGATTAACGTGGACGGTTGAACATTTGGCACTCTTAGAGGAACTGGACTAATTGAATCATTGCTATGTATTCAGTCATTTAAATGTGCAGTTTTACGATATATTTCACACGCTTACATATTTTCACAACTTTTATCCAAGTTTCAGCTCTTACGTACATTTCCAGTTGAATAAAAAACTATTGAAAAAATTACAATATTTCTGTTATGATTTACTTGAAACATAATTACTGCAGGATTGATATAATATATTTGGTATATCACCAATAATTATGTAGGTATATTTATAGGCGTGATGTTATGTATGTATAATTACCTCCATGACATTTTTAATTTAGTATCTACTGCATCCACATACAAAAACGGAAATGTTTAAATAATAAATAAGAATATTTATAGCACTGAACACATAATACTTCGACTATTAGGCAAGACGCCCACTGAAGGCGAGACAGAACGGCGCGCCTAGACTAACCCAAAAATATGACATATGCTCATAAAAATAAGGTTGAAAATCATGGCGGACGGTTAACAAGTTTTTACTAGTAGTTGACGATAAAATGTGGATGCAGTAAATTAATAAAATGACTGAATTTTTTGTCGGCGGAGAAAAGAGCTTTGATGCCTCAACGGAAAGGAGACACACCTCACGTGGCAGGTGGTAGTTTAAAAAAGGCGAACGCATCTGCATTCCAAATTTATAAATACGCATTTAATCAATAGCTTACCGAAGACGACGAAAAGCATTTTTAATAGTTATAGATTTGTAAGTAGGTTCCAATTTCGATGGCACATTCGGTAGTGATTCTGCCCCATGCGCCAAGAGTTGTGGGTTCGATCCCCACCTAGGACAAATATTCGTATGATGAATACTTTTGTTTGTTCTGTGTCTAGGTGTTAATATCCAATATTTAAGTATATATTTGTAATACCACTGTTGATTCTGATATCCGTAACACAAGTGCTTAAGCTACTTACCTCGGAGTCAGATCAATGTATGTGATGTAGTCAGATTTTATTTATATTATATAATTTAACTAGTTTCCATATTTAGGGGTCTAGGTCGGAAAGCGCTTAAATGTGATACTTAGGCTTAAGCGTTTCTAAGACCAGGATCAGAGTCCAAGCGCTAGGCGACTGGGAACAGGCTATAACTAGGGATTGCAATCAAGCTGCATTTTTGCTGGATCTAGCAGAGCTCAAATTGTGCAGGACTGAGTTGGATTCAGCTTTCTAATTTCTAGTAGGGATTAAAATACAGCAGCATTGAACTAAAGGTGCTTGCTTGTCGGTATTTTTCAGGCTGTACTTTGGAGAGTGTGCTTCTGAGCTCATTCCTCCATCCCCTTTATACCAACGAGAATCGAGACGCACTGCGGGTTATCACCCCTACTTGGTTAACATCCCTCGAATGCGTACCAAGCGCTTTTCTTCTTCCTTTGTGATGCGCACTGCCAAAGCACTCTTTGAGACGCAGGCAGGATGTTCCACTGAACATCCTGCCTGCGTCTGTTTTCCCGCATGACTACAACCTTAAAATGTTTAAAACTGGAGTGAATACACTGCTTTTGGGTAAACTCGCTCCATCGTAGGCTTCTTCTCAACCCTGTGGTTCAGTGTGAAGCCAAGAGTAAGCCCATATAACCATAAAAAAAACAGCTCATGTCTCTAGATCACTCCTTTTTCACAGCTTTTTCATCCAATCCAGCCCACTGTCCCATGTTGGTCTGGGACTTAAAAAGAATATGCCAACTGTGATTCTGGCCTAGCATGTCGTAAAAGGCGACTAATGGTATATCGGATTTTGGTCGTGTGGTTGTGTAGGCGACAGGTTAGCCGCTTGTCACTGCTTTTTCATAATTTTCCATCTAACCCAACCCGGCTTTATTTTCGGCTGAATGTGGTTGAAGGGCCATGCTGCCCCTTTGACTCTACCTACCCTTTCGGGGATCATGGGCGTGATGTTATGTATGTGTGTATATATGTCTCTAGATCCGGCACAGCTTAAATTCTGCTGAGCCTAGTTGGATGGCTAGATCCAGCATTTTCAAACCCTAATATAATCTCTATAACGCTACGAAGATAAGGATGTATTTGCTGCGTAAAATGCTCTATATTATGTAATGTAATACCTTACTGATTCAGACGCCCCTTGGCTTTTGTGTCTGAATCACTCCATTACTAATATTAAGGTCCTTTGACTGCATAGATTTCAATCAGACTAATCTCCTATTTGTCATATTGGAAACACATTACCTATCCGACCATATAATGCTTAGACATGCGTCAAGATGCATCTACAGATAGCGCGCGAGTTGAATGCAGTCGGGGCCTGAGACGAGACATACTTGAGCTCTGCATTCAAATCGCGCGCTATCTGTAGTCGGCTACCATACAGATTAACTAATAGGAAACTACAAATATATAACTTGTTAGCTATATGTTTCCTTATATTGTTTGCCTCACCGCTGAGCACAGAAGCCGCAATTGGTACAAATTAAAATATTATCCTAGAGACACATGATCATGTTTAAACCAAGTCCTTATATGTACATGATTGAGACTCTTATGGAGATACTAGCATTCTCAATATCAATCCTAAATAGCACTCATTAAACCTTCTTATTAACAACTAGCTGAGCCTGTGGTTTCATCCGCGTTTATCGTTAATATTAGATAGCCATCTTCGATAAATGGGCTATCTAACACTGAAAGGATTTTTCAAATCGGTTCAGTAGTTCCTGAGTTTAGCGCATTCAAACAAACAAACTTTTAAGCTTTGTAATATTAGTAAAAATAGATGTAATGACTCACTGACTGACTATTCTAATATTTCTTCACCTATCAGTAACATCATTGTTTTACCTTACCTACCTGCGTTCAGTCCTTCTACAAGGTTATTTTTCGTTTATGTGAAACCACTTACACTCTAACTTCTACTTATTTAACCAATTTAAAGGATTTTAGAAAAAAAGAATTATTTTTTTTTTTTGCTTTCTATACAAAAGGTGCTTAGCTGATTGGGCTATTTTGTTGAAAAAATGAAAATGTTTTTGCTCACTTTATAAAATCCTTTAAATTGGTTCTAATAAACTATATAAACTAAAAATTGCTTTGTATAATGTTAGAGGTACGGTTACATAAAACTCCGTACATCTCCAGCAAAATTCTCATTTCAACATATTATCCCTTCAAAACTGTTCCTGCTCCGAGCGAGCCGATTCGCAGACGATATTAAATGTATCCTATATTTTTAGGACGTCTTACGCAGATATAATTTTACTAATATTGCGGTTTTACGCCGTGGCCCACTCAACTATATTCTGAATTAGATTATTTTTACATTGTGTTTGGATATTTTCGTTGTCAATGTCAATATAATGGAGAAGTGAGTCGTCAAGCTGTGTATACACACGCGTTATTAGAAATTGGTCACGTACGTTTGAAATAATTGTTTAATAAACGGATCTGGTAGCTTCATTAAGTAAGTAATTTTAGGTCATATTTAGAATATTCTCAGAGTCATAGTTAAAATGACTAACTTATTTGAATAATATAATAAACTTATATTATTCAAATAAGTTAGTCATCAGAAGTTTGCATTAGTGGCGTACCAAACGTGTAATTATTGATTCTGGAAATGTATGACATGTCCAACCCACCATTATTTTGATGGATCATAAGAAAAATGTACCAGTTATCACTTGTGATTTGAATTAATAACTTATTATTTTGATAGATAAATATATTGGCAAACGATTTCTTCAAATTTGTTTTAGGTTTATTTAATCAGGCCTATCATTGTAGGCCTGAGAATTATAAAAATAAGAAGTAACTAAAAGCTTCAATTGATAGAGCATCTTTATTTCCAAATATTTGTCTTACCAAACATACCAATACATTGGCGACTTTATTGGCCACAAAAGTTGGCTAATGATACCAACTTGCAGAACTAACTTGTTGAAACCCAGAAGTGTGCTTCCAATAATTTAATTAAAACTCGTGTCGCCGGCAAAATCTTCGGACGAGATTAAAAGTTACCTATAAATCTTTAGCCTAGATCGTTGTTCCAAAGTAAACTCTACTTGATGAAAGAGTTGGGTAGTTTCTCAAAGGTGGGTTACACCGACCACCAAGGGTTGCTGATTCCGGGAAAAGTTTACGGTTGTGTAACTTACTAACTTTTGTTCAAAGGTAGCAAGTAAGTTTTATTGAAAGTTAGGACTTAGGTTCAAAATTTTAACTCAGACTTGCTAAAGTCGACTCAATTTCTGAGCATCACTTAAATTTTCTCTTTGTTTTCTAAAGTAAAAGTACACGTAAATTTTATCTGCATCGAAGAAATTTTCATTTTACTTTCAAAATTTTCTGATGAATTTAGACTGAAGACTCCTCGTAATCTTTCATTTAATACAAGTTCTTTTAAAATTAGAAAAAAAAAATTTAACGGCTATTTTTTTTTTCTTCCTTTTAGGATCACAAATCAATGCAAATATAAAAAAAATGTCTTTATATCCAATCGTTACAAATATCTTAAGATAATTCTATCTAATTCTATTAAAATCTCAAATTAACCAATTTTAAGAAACTCTCTACAGGACGCATAGAAAGTTCTTAGACTTATCCTACAATTTATTCTACGAGTATCCTTACGATCCATTTTGTAGTTATAAAACATAATAATCAAGCAGAGCATCATAAAAAAATCGTACACAAGTCAGGCATAGTGTACGAAATCATAGAACAAAAGTCATTTACCAAAAGAGTATTTGTACTTGTTTTATTCCGACCTGCATTTTAAAATACGACAGCTCTTGCTTCTTTGTGCCGGAACAATTTCAAAGTCAACATTTAATATCATACATAGAAGACATCTGGAGTACCTGCCGTGGAGGTGGCAATATGAATAAATCTTTTAGTGCTACAACTGGGGTGTGCAACTAGTTGTTCACACACCCGTAACACGGCGCATTCAAGATTATTTTGAAACTTTCGAGCGTATTCCGTTGAATAAGGATCTCATTTAAAGTAGCATGCAGGGAGCTCTCAACGAAGGTTCGTCGAGTAGGTCGCAAACGATGCAGGGGCGAGCACCGCGCTCAAGTTTGGTGCATTTTTGTAACTGAATATTATATCTACGTCATGGCATATCTCATGCTGGCAAAAGCAATTTTCTAGCTTCTAAATTCTATGGTATGTCTATGTTTATTTACGTCTTAAAATTTTTATTTTAGAACCGGTATAGTTTTTTTGGATTTAATCCATTAAATCTTAAATATTCTTCTCTTCAGAGACAAAGGGCAACTTCTATTAGGTGAAATAAAGCTAGAAAAAAATTCAGTCGAATTGAGAACCTCCTCCTTTTTTTTGAAGTCGGTTAAAAACAATTCCTTTGGTGTTATATTTATTTTTATATTGAAGTTACATTTAAATACCAGTACATATACGCTTTCACGGTATGTTCACATGTACATGTTGACTCAATCAGAGCTAACCACAAGCAGAAATTGGTTGTGAAATGGAATAACATTCGTTGAATACGTTAAGGCACCAACGGACCGAGAGTTGGCCCTATCTGTATCTATCATTTATATCGGCGGCGTGCATGCGATCCGGTTATCTCCGCGAAAATGAATAAGCATTCCATTGCGGCCACTCCATCTTCGGTTCTATTATCATTTACCATCTGGGATGTGGTCAAGACGTTCTTTTCGGGAAGATTCCCGGCCAAACGGCTTGCTTACCAATTTCACGTGGCCTACATTTCTCGAATGCTAATAAAACAACGTTTGGCACTACCAATGCAAAGCTAAATTTGGGATACTGTGAGTACTGTTCTGTCAGCAGTCAAGGCACTGATATGATGTTAGACTGTAAGTTTCATTACACATGCAATGTAATTTTTCAGTTTAAAGGTCATTTGCAGTCAGATTCCATCTTTAAGAATCTTTGTTATTATTATTGCTTTGTTATTGCAAAGCATAAAATAATATCAACGGCTTAGTTCTCAACTATGTTCTCAACTAAACATTCTTACGATTGAAATCTGCTCTTAATCTGGCGTCAGTTTTACTATATTATTGATTACCATCTGTGACTGCGGTTTCACCCGCGTTTATAGTTGATGTTATATAGCCTTCCTCGATAAATGGACTATCTTACACTGACAGAATTTTTCAAATCGGACCAGTAGTTTCTGAGATTAGCGCGTTCAAGCAAACAAACTCTTCAGCTCTATAATATTAGTTTATATTACGGAGCATTCACCGTTATACCATAATATTAATTAAGTAGCGTAAGCTTATGAAAAGAGCATTTTATTGCCTTCAAAATGGACACATTTTAATTTGTTCTTATCTTCATCTCTGAGCTCGGTGGTTATTCTCGTTTCTTCATAAGTTGCAATAAGCTTATTTCTTAGCAAAAGCAGCAATGAAAAATCTTCTTGCAATAAAACGTTTGAAGTCGGCAATAGCACTTCTATTCCATTTCTTTCCTATTTTTTTACTATAAGGTTTAAAACGGGTAACAAATAGTCTAAATATACGTAGGAAGTCACGGTAGCCTATGGACATTTGCGACACAAGAGGTGTCACAAGTGAATAATAAAAAAAATAAAAAAAAATCAGTCGAATTGAGAACCTCCTCCTTTTTTTTGAAGTCGGTTAAAAAGTAGTGACAAATGTCCTGCTTGTCGCTTATATAATCACGAACTCAATACCCTAAACAGTTTTACTCGCTCAAGAATAACAGTTGGCACATTATTTTGAGTCCCAAATGAACACGGGATTTTTTTTTTTAATCTTTAAAAAGTGAGAGTTTTTAACTACTGTTGTGTACCGAACTTTACCTGGGCTGTTATTACCCACGCATAGACTGACGCGTACGCAGTCTGGCGAAATAGAGTCACCCAATAATATTAAAAAGTCCCGTTCTGTCTGTCCAGAGCTTCAAGGTCGTCTTCTAAAAATGTAAGGCGTTACTTCTCATCATAGTCGTATGAGTGCTGCTTATGGTAACATTTAAAGTAATGTTTATGTTAAGACACTTCTTCTTCGTTAACAGATTTTTTTTTATATTTGAACCCCAGTGCTCGATGCTATGTTTTAAAATACGACATCATAGATTTTACTTACATTTTTAATAACAAGCTTAAGGTATCGTCTTAATTCGTAGGTATTCTACCTACCTATTAGAGGTTCTTTTTTTTTTTACAATTTCAATAAAAATAATCTTTTTTTAACATAAAGTGTTATTTTGATTATGTGCCAGCTACAAGGTTTCTATAAAGTCTTATAAACTCCCTCAAAATTTCCGTCTATGTTCGTTCGACTAAACATATTTTCCTCATGCGACAAATATCCATGTACCAGCCGAAATGTTCTCAAACTAGGGCAAAGAGTAGCAAACAGCTCTTATGAGGTCGCTTGTTAACCAAGCCAAAAATAATAATTTCCCTCTCTTTAACCTGTACAAGGAAATTTCCTCATAACATTTTCGAAACTTGATTGCTGTTGTTGCCAATTTTGAAGGTTACTACTGAAAAGAAGTAACTTCAAATTTTGTTTAAAAAAAGTCGTAGGAAATTTTGCCGTTGGTACAATTAATTTAATATTTTGTTGCCACATATATTTGTGGACATTACATCGCTTGAAGGGAAAAGCGAAAGGAAAATTAGGAAACTTTGTTGTTACACTTTGTTTCCTCCTTTGGTAAGTGTTGCAATGCTAAACAGCGTCGGTTCCGCACGGGTGACCGCTGGACTGTATCTGATTACGTAATCATTTTTGTGTGATATTTTGTACCGAAATTTCCCAAGGTTGAATCCCTTGAAACGACGCCCATGAAACTTTACATGGATAAATTAATTTCTGTATAGAACAAGTTTAAAGGTTGCGCTACCTTACAGAAACTGGTTGAAATATCAACTCCGAAGTGGAATTCAATGAGTTAAAACTTGAGACCTGATGCAAAAGTTTGTTGTAAGCATGAATTCAATTTTAATTAAACACAAAGGAATATTCAGTATGTTCTAAAGTGGGAAAATGTCTTAATACATTCTGGTGTTTAACATTTGTTTGAAGGTGAAACATAATAGTGGCATAGAAGTTTTCGCTAGTAATTATGATCTGAGACGAAATGTATAAAATTAATTGTTGTTTTCAGAAAATACAATAATACGGTTACTTATTTGTATTATAAGGAACACGTGAAAGACTTTACACAGTTAAAATATAAATAAAATAAATCCTCCAGACTGACACACCAATTTCCTAGTCCCAAACTAAGCTTATGCTTGTGCTATGGATACTAGGTGAACGGGTAGACATTCTTAAATACGTTTATAAACATCCATGACTCGAGTACAAATGCCCATGTTCATCACACGAAACATTTGCCCCTAGCGGGATTCGAACCCGCGACCCTTGGTTTCGTGGCCAGGGTCTCTAACCACTCGACCATCGGGCCAGGCAAATGAATATAAATTAAAAATGTCTATAAGCTAAGATTGTCGCTTACCATTAGACACGCCGTGTTGTTGTTTGCCACATTTATAACTTTTATTTCAAATTTTTTTTCTAGTTTCTACCGTTTCCCTTAAAGTTTTTTTACACTATTTCAGGGATGATTTTAAAAAATCTTTCACATATTGTTTTTAAATCTTTTAAAGCAACTTCAAAAATATCAAAAATTTAAGTATTTAGCTCAAAATTCGTATTTAAAGGCCTATCTTCTAGGACTATACATAGGTGATCTTTAGAGATCCATTTTCATTTACAGGATGCTAACTTACCTTAAATAAGCGCGTTTCTACTATATTGTTACTAATGAGTTGAAATGTCAAATATATATGTAATTAATTCATGTCTATATTAAAAGAAGGAATCCGATTTGGTAAGGCTTGGCTAATATTATGAATGCAAATGTTTTTATATTTTTGAGTGTATTACGATGATACCACATCTTAACTATTAAATGCATTATTAGGTATTACATTTTGAGTATAAATTATTGGAGGAGAGAGCGGTGAGAGCTCAGTGGTAAGGACACGCGCCTTTTAACCGAGGGGTGCAGGTTCAAACCCGGGCACGTACCTCTGGATTTTTCAAATCTATGTACGTATTTATACCACTAGCTTAGCGATAACGGAAAACATAGTGATGAAACCTGCACATTTCAACAACTATGAATGTGTAACCATGATTATGATTGCTCTTCAACGGCAAAATTTCCGTTTTTTTTTACAGATAGCCACGAGAAACTCTTTCTAAAAGTCGCAACTAAAAGTAAAACTACAAGGTACAAAGTCTAGACTTTGAGGGTTATTGGTCTGATAAATGTTGGACTGGATGGAATGGACTCTACGCCACCTCCGCATATAACCAGGCCATATTTTACTCAACATCCAGCCATTTTGTCGCCACAAGCTCGTCTCATTACCGATCTAAAAATAAGGCCAACATTGAATCACTATCGTAAATCTCAGCGTCACCTCCCTTCGTTTTATTAAACTAGCAACAAGTTTAAATCTTGAACGTCCATTCATAAGCGCTGATGCAATAAATATAGTTTCCAACAAATTAAACAGGTGAACCCAATGATATTACATATAAATAAAAGATATGTTATAAGCGCGCGACGTGAAGACTGGAAAATGTCCCAATTGGGGCGTTTTTGACATTTGTTTTCATTTACGCATGATGTGGGACGATAGCTGTCTTTTGTTTGCGTATTGTTTGTATCACGCTATCCTCTTTTAATTGTTTGTGAATGTTGTCAAATATGTCACTGGGTCTGAGGCTTTCTTACCGGTTGAAATGTAAGCGTATGACATAGTAAAACATCATAAGGGTATTTAAGAGTAGAGTGCCCTCTACGCATTGCAATGCTCGAAAAGGGCGACTAAGTAATAAAGTGCAATAAAATAATAAACCACCTGTATATTACTTAGTGGCATAAAAAAATTTGAATTTGAATTTGAATTTGAATTTGAATTTGAATTAGAATTAGAATTAGAATTAGAATTAGAATTAGAATTAGAATTAGAATTAGAATTAGAATTAGAATTAGAATTAGAATTAGAATTAGAATTAGAATTTGAATTTGAATTTGAATTTGAATTTGAATTAGAATTAGAATTAGAATTTGAATTTGAATTTGAATTTGAATTTGAATTTGAATTTGAATTTGAATTTGAATTTGAATTTGAATTTGAATTTGAATTTGAATTTGAATTTGAATTTGAATTTGAATTTGAATTTGAACTTTTTTTGAACAGGAATGCATTACGTTTCACCACGTTGTTCGGGAGAACAGCACGGTGTGTAGGGCCAGGGCCCTACACACCGTGCCATGCCAGCCATCATAGGGTGAACCTCGTAAATAGAAGTGACGATTTGAATCTTGTCTATTACGTACGTAGCAAGGAGATTCTACCGCTGCAACTGAGGGCGCGACGATGTATGAAATGATGTTCAACCAATTTTCGCTCTCGTTCCCCACACATGGAACTCATTTCTCGCAATGATACACAGGCGTTTGCATATTACGCTTTGTACTAACGCTACTATTGCCCGCGGTTCTTCTTGCAAGAAATTTAGTCTATTACAGAAAATATCGCGCGTACCTTGGAAATTATCATGAAGGATAAAATGTATAATTCTTTCTCGCGGAATACGTTTTTAGTATTTTTCCATGCATTTTGTTCGTCCTTTGATCAATAACATATTCTTACCCGACTACAACAAAACCAAATAAATGCTTATTAAATGTGTGACAGGAGCCTCTTTACTGTGAAGTTCGGATTCAAGCCCGGGCTGTACCTGTGGATTTTTCAAATCTACATAGATACATATTTATACCACTAGCTCAGCGATGAGGGAAAACATCATGATGAAACCTGCGCATTCTAAGAACTATGTATACCATGATCTTAAATTTTCTGGTTCCCCTATTTAAGTGTTACGGAGGTCAGATCGGCAGTAACGTCAATGTGAGTACCAACTAACTAACTAACTAAACTTCACGCCACTTTCCTAGCGGGGTAGGTAGAGAGAACAAAACGGCATATGCCACGATCCTTACACACCTTACTCGCCTCTTCAACATTCATGATCCTTTAATATAAGCTCTACGGTTTGTATGACTCCTAACATCACTGTTACTACACGACCAATCTGGTCGTGGCAAGTGAGCCTGGGCCTTCAGTGGCTCCTACATCCTTCCACTTTCGCATTGTATATCTGTTTAGTCAATCTTTCGTCAATCATTCTTTTCAAATGTCCGAACCACCGGAGCATGCCTCTTCTTACCTTGACTGTAAGAACCTGTGATTACCAGACTCATCAAATCTTGGATCATGGTCTAAGCGGAGCCCAACCAAGCGCGAGACATGACACTTGAAGTATTAAGAGTGATTGTTGATGTATATTCAATAGTTTCAGGTCTCAATGAATAAGTTGTCATTAAATTTTAATCAACTGATAAAAGCTTTCCTTCAGTACGTGATCTTTCGTAAGTGGATTTAGGTCGACCTATCTATAATTGGCTAACTAATTATGTTATTGAAGCAAGTGCTATCAGACTAATAGGAAGCAATTACTTAGGTCTAATATCAATCTAAAACAAAGCTTCTAACAGCAAGGGTAGATACAGCGTGTCTATAGATGTGTCAATCCCATTATCCTGTATTTGGGGTGGGGGGTGGCCCACCCTAGATTACTTCTCTTATTAGCGCAAACACAACGCGATCATTAAATATTTTTACATGGTTTACAAAAAAAACTGTATATGTTACTATTTTATAGTAATAAAATTATTTTAATTATATAATATGGGCAGCAGCTGTTCATGGTTGTCTAAATGTTGTTTTAAATCATAACAACCAGCATAACATAACATCACGCCCATAATCCCCGAAAGGGTAGGCAGAGTCAAAGGGGCAGCTGGCCCCTTCAACCACATTCAGCTAAAAAACAAAACTGGGCTGGGTTAGATGAAAAATTGTGAAAAAGTAGTGGCAAGTGGCTAGCTTGTCGTCTACACAATCACATGCCCAAAACCCGATAAAAACATTACCAGTAAAATAAAACACTTGGTCACACCACTTCACAGGATATTATAAAAAAATAGTAAATCTGTTCAAGACTATGGCACTTTTAAATTATAGACATCATTAAGCATTCGTTATTCTTCCATACAACATTTTATTGTCGCATATCATGAAGATATGAAAAAGCTGTAAAAAATTGTACCTACATAAATGGCAATAATAAAACATTGACCTCTTCCTACTGCAGCCGGTAAAAAAAGAATAGTCGATGCACTCTTAACAAAAGCAATCGCGATTTTTAAGTTCAATAGCAGTTGAAAACTTTTCAATTACATATTCATTTTCCATCCGTTTACCAACTTACGGTACAATGTTTAATGTTTCGATCCGATGAAGTTAACATTACATTGCAGTCAAAAAACTTTTATTTGATAAAAAATAAAAAATATGTTGTATATATATTTACTTTATTTTTAACTATTTTTACGTAGAAGAAAACAACTCCGTTTAATTTCCCCGTTTAATCAATTTCGGAAACGAGGTTTTATTTAGAAAAAATAGCTTGTTGTTTTTTAAAAACGGGACGTATGTAGATCCTGTGCAATTTTGGTTGTATTTTTGAAAATCCAATCATATTTTACTATAGTTATGTGATAGCTTTAATTTCATCCAAAATTATGATCTCAATGGTACATTTGAAGAGATTGACAAATAATAAAAATATAGGCTGATATATATACTACTCGATAAAGACCACTATCACCTCATATCATTCGAAAATAACACAAATATAAAAAACGTCCCAATTGAAGTCTTCAGAACGCGCACTTATGACAAATCAGCCTTTTATTTATGTGAAACTAGCGGCCCGGTACGTGCTTCGCTACGAATAAAGTGAAATATAAAAAAAAATTGAAACATAATTGCAAAATCCCTATTAATAAAATGATTCGCCATTCATTGAATTCATTTGTTGCAAAAAATTTGATAAATAAAGAACCGCTCTACAGATTTTGTGCAAACTTCACATAAACCATCTTCTTAATAGTCCGAACAAAGCCTAAACATTTGGTTTGGATAGGTGAGCCTGATCTTGAGTTATTAAATTACAACGAAAAGTGGCATTGATTTTTACATACATAGATCTTCGCAATGAACTCCTATGGAATTATAAGGCGACGCATTGCCTTCAGGCATTCTAGAGCTACAAATACATTCACCCAGGAATACCTTTACGAGTTATCCGGCGACGCCCGATACATTCTTCAGGGAAATTATTCTAGAAATCTCTGCGATGTATTCATAAAATGTTCGGACGCACTCGATTCCTTTTTGACTACCAGAAACGTCTTTTTCAATTTGCAGTACATTCTACTGCCTACCCTTGTTGTTGGAAGACGTCCCGCGAGCTTAGATCCCGATAAAAATGTGTATGTTTCTGTGGAGTATGTTGTTCTGGTGGTAAAGATTTCCACTCAAGCGATGGATAAAGTATGATTCCTAGTATCCATAGTGTAAGCATTTTTTATGTGAAGATAGAGTATTATTTATAAATCGGATATAGTTATAATTTCTATTTTTTGTGTCGCCAGTGAGATTATATGTAGATATAGTCCAGTCCTTCCTTAAAATAGTCTTCAGTCCTCTTAAAGTGTAAGGTCACTTACCTTACACTTTACATTTAAGTTTTCAAATTGTTTGTGGTTAGAAATACTTTTTATCTCGATAAACCGTGTATGAATGAATACTATATATAATTTATACATAATTATAAATAAAATGTACTATAACCAGGAATGTCATAAAAAACTTCTTAGAGGCTATTACTGCTCGGCATAGTTTAAAGTTTCGGGGCGGTGGAGAACAGGGTGGCATCACATGTTAATGTACATGCAAAAAGAGTAGCACGACTCTTGCTAGAAGGGGACTTGAGAATAAGCACAAATGAGTAAATAATTCATTCAACAGAAGTTTGTGTAAATAGCCGACAAGCGTCAGAGCGCAGAGGCACTAAATACAATGAAAGAATTTGCAATGAAATTAATTTGTTTGCGAATTTGTTAACAAATAGAAGAAGTCTCTAGGTCGTTGCAATTATGCAATTAAAATACCAACGGACTTATACTACGTTTAGTCAAACTTTTAGTGGACAACGTGTCTTTTTAGATCATTATGAGACATTGAATTATATTTATAATTATACATATTTATCACTAAAAAACTAACCAACTAAACTCACGCCACTTGCCTAGCGGGGTACGCAGAGAGAACTGATCGCCATATGGCACGATCCTTACACACCTCATTCGCCTCTTCAACATTCATAATCCTAATTTTACAATCTTTACGGTTTTTATGACTCCTAACATCACCTTCTGTATATATATATATATATAGATATATTTATAATTTTTATATTTAATAAAGCAGCGGTAGCTCAATGGTAAGGACACGCGCCTATTAACCAAGGGATGGTTATATTCGCAGTCACTCCAATGTAATTGGCCAGACTCGCTACATCCTGGATCATGATCTAAGCAGACCCCGTCTTAACACGGGATATAACGCTAGGATGATGATGATTTATATTTATTATAAATACGCACGCCGCCCAAGCATGGGACAAAATGCCAGTTACAATTGATCTGTAACGCTAGGAGAATGATGATGAGCGACTCATCTGACATAACAAGTAAAAAAAAATATACATTTTTTTAATTCAATTTAATCCAAACAGCTTGCTTTAAACATTGTAGCTTTTGGTCGGATAACGTAAACATCAGTTTATCAAACTGTCAAAACAAAAGATTGAATGATATTAATTAAGTTGATCCGGGTTAAACCGCTCCGAGAGTTATTTAATGTTTGCAATCCCAAAGTCAATCGCTAAAATATTGAACAATGTTATGAATTAAAATACATACATACATAATATCACGCCCATAATTCCCGAAGGGGTAGGCAGAGTCAAAGAGAGAACAGGCCCCTTTAACCACATTTAGCCAGAAACAAAACCGGGCTGGGCTAAATGGAAAATTGTTAAAAAGTGGTGACAAGTGGCTAGCCCGTCGCCCACACAATCACCTTCCAAAAACCCGATACACCATTAGTCGTCTTCTACGACATGCTAGGCAAGATCCACAGATGGCACATTATTTTCAAGTCCCAGACCAATATGGGACAATGGGCTGGGTCAAAATCAAAATAGCTGTTTGAATTGTTAACTAATATTAGTAGGAGGCAAATATATTTTTAGAACAATAGCAATAATTAACTGAAAATATTTAAAAACCATTAACTTTAAAATGTCTGTTTTCCGATACGAACCAATTATTGGAATGGTTTGAGAATTAAAATTAAGCCCATGACTAGCTGAATGTTTTTGCTGAAATTTACCCACAAGCTATGGACTGGTAGCCATAACAGATAGAATTATTTACATACTTTTCATAAACATTGACTAAGTACCAATTACTATATTCGACATATGAAACATTTGCCCCTAGCGAGATTCGAACCCGCTACATTGGCTTCGTGTTTAAACTCTCTAACCCACCGGCCGGTCATATAATAAATGTCATATTTATGCCGAGCTACCTGCTAAAACAGCGAATTGGAATCGTATGCACCGACATAGCAGTTGACAGGGAATCTGTAGCGATAAATCATATTTATTCAAGGCCCTGCGAACGACATATTTCGTACTACGCCGAGCTGCTGGCGTGTAACGAAAATACTACTTGTGTTTGCTAATAACTTACTACGGAGCAAATCAAAGCTAGAAATTATATTATACAGAGTACAAATTATAGTCTTCCATTCGATCGCCGATGCTGGATTCGATGTGTAGAGAAATTCAGAGGTTTCAAACAGTTAGCAACATTTTTGAAATGGACTTTCGCACTTTTCGGAGTGCGATTTCTTCATTTTTTGTTTTAGATTTTAAACTTTATTACAGGCTTTTTTTTTCAAACAATTTCGATCGTTCGTGATATCATGATTTATATCACAACACGAGCTAGCTAGCGCTCTTGCGCTATAACGATAAAAGTTTTGACGGTTTCTGGGAATATTGTAAATGCCATTGTTAATGATAAATTTTGTTATAAACTAGCTTCTGCTAGCGACGTCATCTATAAAAACTTCAGAAAAGAAGGTATAGATTGCTTGGAATACTATCATATAGCTACAATATAATAAATAGACCAAATTCCATTCAGCTACCAAAACATGAATAAAATTAAACCAAACTTATAACATTTCACATAAATGATAAATATTTGCAACACCCGTATTCTTTGTAATGATATAAGTCCTTGGATAAGCAAGTGTTTTTAGTTCTGTGATTCAAATATTTATCTATAAATATATGAAACATGAATGGGATTTGGGACATTCATGTCAAAAACTCAAAACAAATAAAAAAGCCAATGAAACAATGTCCGGGTAATAAAAGACAATAGCGGAAGATCAAAATATTTTATCAGCTAATGGGGTAACTGATCCCAAATCCTTCTCTATATATGCATCAGCTGTGCCGGTAAGAGTATTCCTGGAATTATGAATGGAGTTTTCTGCGCAGTTTTCTCTGCTATGACCTGCATTTTATTATAAAACAATCTCCAGTTACATATTTCTAATCAAAAGTCTAACAAATAGTTGCACAGAACTCAAAAACCACCTCAATTTGTTGTCCAACAGAAATACGGTTACAGCCACGTGCAGGCTTGCTAATTGTTTTCTTCCATGGTTGATGAACGTAAACGCCATTTCTATAGCAATCCGGCTAATATTTTAACAGAATCGGCCCTCAGCTCCCCGAATAAGGCAATAAATCCAGTTCTTTGCTACCCTGACCCAGAATAAGTTTTGGCTTTCAAATACTTCCATTCGGTCTGTGTACAGCCAGTCGCATTAACCGTGAATTAATTGCGTTCACTGCAGTCAAACTGCACTTGAAGCTTAGGAAAGGTCAAGGATTCTATTTCCAGATGAGATCTAAAGGGTTCACACGCTACACATCGCCGTGGCAACGTGTATTTAGCGAAATCTCGCCATCGAAGTATGTCAATCGATTCGACTCTTGAAATTTGATAGTATTTGGCAGCGTCGTGATTACTTAGCCGATGACGGCGGCCTAATAAATCAAGAGTGGTATATTTTCGCTGCACTCGAGCGTCGCGCGGCCGGTGCATCGTCGCCATCGGCGATAGGGCACGCGCGCCGCAGAAGTGTCGGATAGTTGCGGGACGTGACGTAGACGGGAGAAGTCTTTGTGCGGTTGTTTCCGCGCTTCGGGGCGGAACGCAAGAATGCGGCGTGCGTGCGGACGACGGTGCGGCAGGGGGTGGGGGGCGCGCGGGCGGGGGATGCGTCGGCAGCGCGGGGCAGGCGCGGGTCGGGCGCGTACCGCAGTAGCGTGGAGGCGCCGCCGCGGCCGCTCGACGGCACCACTGGCCACCTCCGGCCGCCGCCACCGCGGACTACCATCGCGCCGAACGGTACGCGCGAAGGCTAGTGCCTTTAAGTCCAGTATTGCTGTGGTTCCCGCGTGCCGAGCTCAGTGCCGCAGCGAGGAGCGCCCGACAACAAAGCGCGGGGTAACAGTCGCCTCGATCTTTGTTGCGCTTCTTGCCTCCCCGTCGTTAGGGCCCCCTCCTGTTCAATTGTTTTCTTAACTTTCATATCTTGACGTTACGTTTGGTATTGTAACCGTTATATCGCAATTGCGAATTCAAATGTTAACCGCCCCGATGTTATTATGCCGGATTCGCCGCGCCGAAGTTATATAAATGGTAATCGTATAAGAATACCATGTTCCGTTGCCGTTTGGTTTGTCTAGTAAAATAAGGGTTTAGTTCATAGTGAATTGATTGTATTTTATGCGCCCTATAAATTAAGTAGGAAACGTTTCGGTTCGCAGTGTGGTCTTGGGAGCCACAAAGCGCCGTTAAGCGCCAGGATGGGCCGGCGGGTTAAGATGTACGTTTGCTTGGAATCTACGAATGAGTGAACCTACTGCCCGCACGATCGCAACCTTTACGCAAATCCATTCGCCGCTAACTGCAGCGCGTAATATTTACACCTTTAAGTGATCAGACCAATTTGTTTCATTAAATTTAGTGTGCTGTGATATTTGAAATGCCGCCAAAATACCGGTGGCTAACATCATATACACTCAGATTAATGTCAGTAAAATGCCCCATTAAATTAAATATAGCCCCCACGTCATAATTTAACCTATATTTTAGATTTGTCCTTTTTATTAAAATTAACATAAAGTTTGTCCGTTTGTTATAATTTATTATAACTATCGCACTCGATGACACGTCGTTTATTTTCGCAGCGGGAATTACCTTAAAATTATGTTCGTAGAATGAAATTAGTTTCTCACTGTATCGTGTAAAGGTGAATGACGTAGGTGAAACGTTCGCTAAAGGCCCGTTAAATGGTCGTGAGCACCTCTCGAAGAACCTTCGACGCTCTGCTTTTTTGTTACAGCATTAAATTTATACACTTGGCTCGTTGCTCCCACCAAAATTTTTCCCAGCTACATTATTCCACAGAAAATTTTACATTCACCTTCAGACATCATCAGTCCGAGATCATAAACTTCCCCTTATTCACAATAAACTATAATAACGTTGAGTCACAAAAAGTCGCGACGCATAAAAAATCTCACTACAGACGTAAAAATACATAGCGGATCGTCGATCGGATGAAATCGTAAATTCATTATGAAACAATCGGAAACTTTGCTAAATATCAAATGCGGCTTAATAATGCTATTTGCAACAATGAAGTTTGTGCTGAACAATGATTACTACTATATCAGATAGCGGAGAAAGATGCAAATTATTAAAAAGTCTTGAAATCTGCCAACAGCATAGTTCATAAGTTTCCTTTATCTGATTGCTATTTTTTCAATTTAACTCCGACAACTGCATATTTATTGAAAAATCTTGGACTATTCCTGCATCTTAATGCCGTTTCTTTCTCGCAATAATGTTGGTTTTTATGGGCTATTGTCTGATAAAGTCTGTGACAGCTTATTTCGTATACAAATTGGCTCGTTTCCGCTTTCAAAGGATTACCTTGTTCCCAATTAATTATTCATGTTAATACTTTAGACTGCAGTGAAATTTGTTGACAAATTGTTATCAATTAAAGTGTGCATAACTGGTTATGGAAACCGTCTATTGTACCACGGCAGCTATTTTTAAGGTACTTATTTTAAGAGCTTTGCTTTCCTTATTTGTTTGTAGATGTTTCTTCCCTTGTGAGATCTTCAGAGTACTATTATTTTCTTTTCTTTCAATTTGATTGGACCCAGTTTCATTAATAGCTTCAATACCTATGTTACCATAAAGGAAAATCTCAATACTTTTTAAAAGTTTGTCTGCATTTGACTAGTTATTTTGCAACTAATATAAAGTGATAGTGGCTTGCAATAGTCAACTAGACAATTTACTGTAACTGCTCAATCATCATACCCAGTACATTACTCTAACTGGTAAATTATCTAACTGGTCGCTATAAAATTGAAATAGGCAACGGTTATCATTCCGATCAAGTATGTATACTTAACCGGTGCTTGGAAAATGAACAGGAAAATTGTGTAATCGGAACTAATAATTGTCTGCGGTAATATCAGATAATGTGATAAATTCGTTGCAGTTCGATTCCATTAAAATTAAGATAAAAAGGCACACAATTAGATAAACCGGAAATGTTCGTGGTATTTCTAACGTATGTAAATACCGTTAGAATATTCAGCTAAAATCGGATTCTCGAGCACCGAATTCTCGGTGGCTTCAAGGTAAATTCAATTTAAATCTCGACTTGGTTCTATTGACAGTCGTGTATTTTCGTAATGTATTGACTATGAAGCAGTCTAGTATAGAACATTCATTTGTTATCCTTCTTATTCTTTTTGCTTACTTAAGCAGTTGTGGCGAATTCTTTATCTATGTATTCATTAAAATATTCTTCGAGTATAAATATTCATATGAACAGTCGATCTCAGTTTGGTTGTTCTTCCTCGCATATAAAAAAAAATCATTTGATTCCATACATCTATAGCTGATTTTGCTACTTCTGCTGTTGTTTGCATAAATTTATATTGTTTTTTAAGTATACTATACTAATATAATAAAATGGAGAGCGAGGATCTTCTAACACAAGTATTTCTTTACCTAACAGAAATCCTCAATCGTGACGCAGAATTGCAACAATCCTGATACTGAATAAAAAAAATGTATTTGTATTTGTATTTCTATTATTCAGTGGCTTCGCCGCAAGGCATCAGAGTATCGCCACTATACTTGATATACTGCTACGAAATTGTACATACATACATAAATAACATCACGCCCATAATCCCCGAAGGGGTAGGCAGAGTCAAAGGGGCAGCATGCCCCTTCAACCAAATTCAGCCAAAAATAAAGCCGTGCTGGGTTAGATGGAAAATTGTGAAAAAGCAGTGACAAGCGGCTAACCTGTCGCCTACACAATCACACACCCAAAACCCGATAACGTACGAATTTGTATTATCTTCATTATATCTTTATATGCTACAAAGTATTATCACTCTATCTAGTTTCACAACACGACTTCACAATCACCTATAAAAATACACTCATAGACTTTAAATTTAAATACCGTTTCTTTAAAGACAATAATTGAAGTATCCTACTGCAGATTCTTTAACATTAAGTCCGTCCGAGTTCATGTTTTTCTGATGAATGGGAATTTGTTGTCTAATTTTGTAGGTAATACAAACTATTTTCTATTTATTTAAAGCAGGAATTAAAGAGTATAGAAGTATTTAAAGAAAAAAATCTGCACTGTCAGTCTTCTTCGAAAAGCCGCAGATCGTAATGCTGTTCAGAATAATAGGTAGATTAAGTAATGCCATGTAATAGAGTAAATACAGGTGCCATCTTTGGGGTTGGTCTGCTCTGGTGAATCTTACACTTTTATTGTAATCATATTATGTCTTCTCCCATTCATTGATTGTATGATTTGGTTTAGAACTTTAAAAAAAGTGTATATCTCATATACTCATGTATATTTTGACGCTGAAAAGAGTAACTACCGAGTTTCTTGCCGATTTCTTCTCGGTAGAATCAGCATTCCGAACAGGTGGTAGATTCAGATTGCTCTAAAGATTTATTAAAATTGACGATTTATAAGTGCTTTTTTATTTTAAAGCCTACATTAATAAAGACATTTTGAATTTGAATTTGAATGTAACTATGTCTTTCACAGGCCGGCTTTCGGCCTTGTCCGCGCAAAAGTCGACTGTTGCATAATACCTCTAATATGCTTAACTACAAGAGTATAAACATATGAGTTACTTTGTAATTCTTAATATATATCGCACACATCTCAACTTTTCTAATGTTTTTGTGAACATCCTTTGTCATTTAGGACGAGTGAGTTTGATTCGAAGCTACTTTATTTGTGAACTTACATATCATCAAGCTTGCAATCCCCCAAGGGGTTTGCAAAGTTCAAGAAGCACAAAGCTCCTGAACCTATTTTTAGCCAAAAATTATGATTGAAAGGTGAGATAGAAGATAGTAAAAAAATTGTGTAAGACGCTTGTCATCGCGGCTAACTATATGCACGCAATGTCACAAACCCTTATTAAAATGCTTATCCATATTGTTCTTTAGAAATTACTCTGTTTGAAGTCAAAATCCTTAATCTCTTCGGGATATTAATGAATTCAATATTTTGTATCGTTTAAACTTTTGGTCTTCGCCTTCCCATTTCATTAAAATACAAAAGAACAGATGATTAACAGCGAATTTCATACAGTCGAGATCTGGTGTGTTAATTAAAAAATTAATTCCTTTCCGCGCTTTGCTTTTTGAAAACGACCCTTCTCGTTTCGGACTAGAGTTGCCTTTCGAGTATAACGTCCGCCAATTAGTAGTTAAGAGTTAGCGTTTTATGTATTCCAACACTTAACATCGGTGCTGGCTTAATGTAAATGAAAAAGAACTGGTTGTTACGTAGCCGAAACTTAACCCTTAGCAAATCGACGAAGCCCAAGTGAAACAAACGTCTTAAATTCTATTATGGATTCAAAAATTAAAAACAAATGACTAAGTAATGAAAACTTTTAAAACATTAAAGAACGCTATACTAGCTCCAGTTAAAAGCAAGACAAAATTCTAAATAACCGAAAAACCAAGCTACATCTATTAGCAACTTAAGCAGTTACCGTTGATTTAGCAAGATGCAACTTTACGGCTGAAGTAAACAAGACCACATCCTTTGATCACAACACAAAGACAGACACCGGTATTCCTTAACTTGCGCCAAACTGCGCTATCGGTGCTCCTTCACATTGTCGTTACAGAAGTCTTCTAAAAGCAATTCATTTCCCTTATTGCCACTTGCGATTCGGAAAATGTTTCGAGAAGTATCATTAATGGCATCCGAATAAAATTTTAATTAATCACAAAGAAGTTTTTATGCAAGTTTTGAAGAATATTATAACCTCGGGGTTTCAGAACAATGTATTTCCCTAGAATGTACTGTTCAAGTGTAAAATTTGCAACATTTTTAATTTAAATAAATGCACTATGATACTTCACATGAAAGTCAGTAGATATCAGAAGTTTGATATACTGAACCATTATTGGTTCATAAAAAAATCATCTTTTGTGGCATTTCTAGAAATTCCCCGATTTGTAATTTACAAACATTTAAAATCGTGGCTATTTTATATAGATGTTTAAATATCAAAATACACTTGTACACCTCTGAATAAAATGTTTTATGAGTCGAGACAATCGCCACAATCAATTCTCTCGTTCAAAGATGCTACTGATATTCGACGAGTGATGAAACTTGTATTAAAAATAAGAATTCGTTTTATGACCAACATTTGAAACTGGCAGTTTCGTCTGTACTTTAGTATTTTACAATAGAAGTTTATTTCACAACAAACTTTAAGCGGAACTTAAGCAATATCTTGTTGAGCCGTGCTGTGGAATTAATAATATTTTCAAATTAGCGACGAAATTTAATCGTTGCTTAAATTATTAGAAACCAACGCGATACAAACTGCACGCGACTGTCTAGCGAATTGTATCTGAACAGTTTCGTTAAACAAAGAACTCTTAGGGTTTATTAATCTTTCTACAGATAGCTGATAATTTAACGGCTCTACGTTAAGGTCATAATTTACATAATTTATTAAAACAATACTGTTTTTGCTAGCGGGCCGAATCATATCAATCGTAGTGGACAGACAATGTCAAACTAATTATAAATCATTAATAAATCGTGACATTATATTTAAGTCCCATGTTGGTCTGGGACTTAAAAATAATGTGCCTTGAGTTTCTTGTCTAGCATGACGTAAAAGGCGACTAATGGTATATGGAGTTTTATGTATGTGATTGTGTAGGCCCATAATACCGGGTGTGACAAAATATTAAAATAAACAAATAAGGTGGTCTCCCATTAGAAACAAGTCTTTAGGTAATTTTTGATTAATCTCAAATGTTTTACGATGGCACTGAGTTCTGCTGAGTTCAAGTCGGACTTGATTGTTTTTTTTTATAATCATGAATATAAACGCAGTTTCCCTTGCAGAGTTATACCTATAGTTAATTTTCATGACCACGGGCGGTTGACCAAATACGGATGGAAAAAAGGTCAGGGTTATGAGTTTCCTGAGTTGGATTCAGCCTGTAAAAATTTGCGACCTACTTCTGTGTGTATTTAGCATTGCCCTTTGCAGGGATATTATCTATATTACTTTTTTATTTATTCCATAATCGTGAGATCTTAATTAAAGAACGGGTCAAAGTATGAAATAACTCTTAAATTTTAAAAATGTAAACTTTTTCTTCTTCTGGCCCTACTAACATGTCCTATATATGTCCTATGGATCTAGGTTCCAGGCCCCCTCCAAAGAAAGATTTGCATCCACATCTAACCTTTCTTTAAAAAAAATGTTACGAGCTTTCACATGGACCTACCATACCTGACCAACCGTATATCTTCTTTAGATGACGAATTAAAAGTCAAATATAAATTATACGTTACAATTGGAATTCGAGATTCGGATTTTCCGAATTGGATTCGTTTGCATCGATTCCACTTCCATCGATACCGATGTTCGGAATGTGTAAGCGGGCGCTTACCGATTCCAAGCTGAACGATTTCACCCCGCGTCCGCGTAAATACGTTAACGGAAGTATCAAACACTGAAATCACAGTTTCCATGTGGCTGGTGCTGCCGTGGCGCCAAGACGGCGTCGAGCCGTTCGGTTCCCGGGGCGGGCAATGTACTTACTAAAACGTAAAACTAATTGCCATCAAACAACTTTTTCAACGGAAATCTTGTATTAATACCGAAACCATTCATCATCTTCCTAGCGTTATGGCCCGTGCTTAGACGGGGTCCGCTTAGACCATGATCATAGTCTGGTAATTCAATTGAAGCGACTGCCGATCTGACTTTCGTAACCCTAAGATAGGGGAACCAGACAATTTTTGGAGCATGATTACAAATCCAAAGTTGTTTGAATTAGCAGGTTTCATCACGATATTTTCCATCACCGCCGAGCTAGTGATGTAAATACCTACATATCACCGTTTAGTAATTAAATTCACTGGTTGCAAGTTGCTTTATTCAGTTCTGTTCCCACGACAAAAGAAATTTTACGTCTTTAAAAGTTGTAAGTAGTTTGCAGAGACCGGTCCTTACTGAGCATAACATTCTTGAATATACAATAAGTCATTGTCACAATTATCAAAACTTTTACATAAGTAATCAAGGGTTATAAAATTATTTTTCAGAAACTTATTGCTCTTTTGACTCCTACCCCTTCGGGGATTGCAAGTGTGATAGCATGATGATACTCAGATTTTGCAAAACTTAAAACTAAGTTTTCGCATAACAGCCGCCGCCGTGCAGTGAATTAATAACTTTTATCAGCATAGTATTCATGGAAGTTCTGAAAATGGTTTTAATTTTAATGAACTAGAGCGATTTATTGCTTGTGAAATTTCATATGAAATCTCTGCATATCTACTTGATTCACCAAAATGATTCCTGAAATCACCCAAGCGGCACACAATATTAATTCCAGCAATGGTAACATAAAATTATTGCTTAGCATCATTACTAGCAAATGAAATGTGCTGAATAGTGAATGAGATACGTGAATTTCCGATTTATTAAATTTCAATTCTGGAGCAAATATTTATCGCAACAAAACAGTTTCCAGTTTGTATACATACAAGATTAAAACAAACATTTTATTGTTTATAGTTTGCCTCATTGTTGCGTATATTGAAACTGTTCATTAATTATTACCTTTTTATTATATTACTTTTATATAGTTGCGTTTGTTTACCATGATCCAAAAATTGTCTGGTTCCCCTATCTTAGGGTTACGAAGGTCAGAGCGGCAGTCGCTTCAATGTAATTATCAGACTCGCTAAATCCTGGATCATGGTCTAAGCGGACCCCGTCTTAGCTCGGGACATAACGCTAGGAAGATGATGATAGTTGCGTTTGTTTAAACTGTTTCGCGGTTATAAACTTGACTAATATATTTTCTTAATTCGCTTTTCAAATCACAGCTAGAATAAAAAAAAAATACGTTTGTCCTGATTCTTCATAGAGTATGGGGTTTCAACAATCAGACATAAAATAAATCTCTCTTACTCCGCTAGGTAATTGGCGTTACGTTTAGTTAGTTTGTCAGTTAGATATAAAAGAAACGGTCAAAAATTGTTAAATGATTTTGCTTCGGCCATTTTGTAGTAACATTCTCATAGTTCTAAATATGCATACGTACACATTATATTAATTCATTCAAAACCTCCGAAAGCCTTTAAGAATGTATTAAGAAGTTTGCTCTACAAAATAACCATTATTAAATATATACATAACATCACGCCCATTATCACCGAAGGGGTAGGCAGAGTCAATAGAACAGCAAACTCCTTCAACCACATTCATCCAAAAATAAAGCCGGGCTTGGTTTGATGGAAAATTGTGAAAAAGCATTGACAAGCGGCTAACCTGTCGCCTACAACACAATCACACACCCAAAACCCGATATACCATTAGTTGCCTTTTACGACATGCTGGGCAAGAACCACAGTTGGCATTTTTTTTTAAAGTCCCAGACCAACATGGGACAGTGGGCTGGGTTGGATGGAAAGCTGTGAAAAAGGTGTCACAAGGAGTGACAAGGGGCTAGCTCGTCGCCTACTCAGTCACATACTCAAAAGCCCGTAAACCATTAGTCGCATTTTACGACATTCTAGTTGGCACATTCTTTTTTTGTCCCAGATCGACATGGGCCACGTCCCAGACCAACGTGGGACAATAACCATTATTCTGGAAATAAAATAAGTAACTTGTTTAACTAGGTCAACGTTCAATTTAATCTGAATAGTTTAATAGTTGTTACATCAAAGAGCACCAAACACAATTATCTGTTGTATTTACGTGGTTAGTATAATTGCTGTGGCATAACAGAAATGCGTACAGCATAGATCCATCCTTGCACACGCCTGTCTAATATTATTAATACAAAGCAACCAAGCCTTTGTCGGAGAATAGTCAAAGACGTCACAACGTGCCAGAAAACTAGCGGTGGACCAGAGTAGTGCATTTATGGAATTCCACCGCTCGTGTCAGATATCTACGGGTTGCCACAAGGGGTGACCTTGGATCGGGTGGGGTGGGGGCGCATAGTACGTAATGCAGGTGTATACAACAGAAACACAAGACAGGGCAATAATGCCGGCTCTTTTTGGTTCACTTAATATGGTAATTGTGCTTTTTCATAATGAGGAAATTGGGCATTGTTGTTTCTGTTTGTTTGGATGAGAAATTGTTTTTCTTTGGTGTTTTAGTGCGGCGTTTTCCTTTTTGTGAAACGAGGTTCGCTTGTGCTGGTTTCAATACTGTATTGTGTAGTCACCTGAACTACGCGAATTGAGAAAAATATTTGTGATATCACATCTTTCGTGATTGTCGCGATTATGGTGAGAAATAAAGATTGTTATTATTATTATTTTATTATTACTGTAAGTAATATTTATCAATACCATTTGTTTATTATAGTTTTATTGATTTTTAAAATTTTACGGATTTTTTTGTCATATATTTTGTCCAGTAGCGTAACTATGCCGTTTGAAGCCCCTGGCATTTCCATCGGATGAAAAATTAGTTTCCCTTGTGCTCATACGATCCAGAGGCCCCTTCCGGGCGGGGGTCCGAGGTATTTTGCAAATCCTGCCACTCTATAGATTCGCCACTGATTTTTTCTCTAGGTAAGAGGATTATTTTATTTTATATTATCGTAACAGATTATAGTGATACCTTAGTCTTACTTTTTCCTTTATATAACGATTTCAACTGCATTCATTTAAATGTATAGAGGACATAAAGAACTTCTGACGTAACTTCATTGTACAGTAAATACAAAAAATGCATTTTAGCGAGAGCTTGCAAAGGCGAATGTGCCTTAAATTTTTCAAATGCAAAACCCACGAGATATATTATTAATTGCTTTATACAGACAAATCTTTACTTCAAAATTCAGGTAATCAGATTAGATCCTTATGATGTTTTAAAAATATTTACGTGAAAACAATCCAGCCGCGTAATTAGTTTTCTATCGACAGCATATTTCATTGAAGATCGCCAGTGACGTCAAACCCGAATTAATCTACACCCGCTATTATCTCAATAAATTCCCTAAGTATAATCGTAAAATGAACGGGATTAAGTTTAACGGTGGAAGTTTCAGTTTTAAGGGATTTTCGGGCCAGTTTCTTCCAAGTTTTACAGGGTTAGTTGCTTATTGACGTTGGCGGGGCCTTTCGAGCATTGGCGAGAAGACGGATCTAGATAGATATATATATATATATATAACAGTCTAACTATTGCTATATGCTATGCTATAAGATGCCAAAGAGATAGATTTCAAGCTCAAAATATCTTTACTTACGTAGGCCTCAAAACGCATTTATATATAAATCTTCAAGTAATATACAAAATAGAACAATTTGAATCTACCACCAGCCCGAATGTCGCATCTACCGAGAAGAAACCGGAAAGAAACTCAGTATTTACTCTTTTCAATGCCAGATTGAATATTACAATTAAAATTTACAGATTACCTATAATTTTTATACCAAGTCAACATTCTATGACATTCGACATTCGATGAACATTAACTGTAGTTAATGTTCTTCGAAGATTCAGGCGAGTAATAATATATATAAGGGTGGGCAGCCAAAAACAAAACTGTGCTGGGTTAGATGGAAAATTGTGAAAAAGTAGTGACAAATGGCTAGCTCGTCACCAACACAATCACATACCCACAACCCCACATACCATTAGTCGCCTTTTACGATATGCTAGGCAAGTACCATAGTTGGCTCATTATTTTTAAATCCCAGACCAACATAGGACTAAGTATTATTATCTACAAGTAAAAGATAAATCGGAGCAGACCAGCCTCTAAAAACACTTCAAGTCGCCCGTCGTTCCGTCCCCGCCGGCGAGGACTCGCGTCGCGCTGCCCCCGCTAGGTCCTTATTCGCGTAACCGGCCCGGCCCGGTCGCTTCTATCCCCAAACCTACGTGCTTCTGCCCTCTTCAGCAACGTCCTGAGCCGAGGTCGAAGGGGGCGCCCTCAGGCTGTTGCCTAAATTTTAGAGGTGAGAGTTTCCCGCTACCCCGCCAGCTCGACGTCCTCTCAAAAAAAAAAAAAAAACCAGCTTCTGAAGGTGGCACTTGTTCAAAGTATGACGTTATAAACACTGACTGATGTATTCAAAGTCAAAGTCAAAGTCAAAATATTCTTTATTTATATAGGTTTCAAGGAAACACTTATAAATCGTCAAATACAGGTAAAGCCACAGCTATATGATTCTACCACCGGTTCGGAATGTTGTATCTACCGAGAAGAATCCGGCGAATATTGTAGAGTACATTTAAGCAGTTTTAAGATATTATCGTAGTAATTTCAACCAAGCTTCTTGTTAAGTGAAGGAAATTTAATCTAATTCTAAAAAGAGATTTAAACACGAATCAAAAAAATTGTCTATATGGCACTTTATTTGTAATAAAAATTTCATTTCACTAGCGTTTTCTGGCTCGATGGCTCATTCGATAGTGACCCTGCCCCATGCGCCAAGAGTTGTGGGTTCGATCCCCACCCAGAACAAACATTCGTGTGATGAATACTTGTGTTTGTTCTGTGTCTGGGTGTTGATATTGAATATTTAAGTACATATTTGTAATACCACTGTTGTTTCTGATATCCGTAACACAAGTGCTTGAGCTACTGACCTCGGAGTCAGATCAATGTATGTGATGTAATCTGATATTTATATTTATTTATATTTATATTTCCAAACTGATGGTACAAGTTTTATAATTTATTTCCAACCTGTTGTCATATACTTAGACATCAACAAATTACTGCAAATTTTACTACTAAGTCACATATTGATGGATTAAATTATATTAAAAACGGCTTAACATTTCATAAACCGCGACTTTTATTACGAGCGTCAGATACATCCGCTGGAGAGAGGATACTCAAATTAATGTCATGTGACGTATCTAATCTGGTATACGCACCGCGAGTTACAAACACCTGCACCCAAATATAAATTATAAGACATTGACTTAGAAGCTACTTTTGCCTAAAGAGGAACGACTGGCGCGTGTCGTTTTCGAAAATATATCATACGCTAAAATAAATTACAACACTTGGGATTAAGGACACCTTTCACTTGACAAGAGGGATTCGGGTTAATAGATCTCTTCAGATGTTATTCAAATTGAATGTAATACTGATTTGCTTTCGAATGGTTATCAAAGACTGTCGAGTGATAATTTGATAACGACGGTAAATATTATGGATTAAGTGTAACAAGGTCAACCAAGCTATTTGGTTAAATCAAGCGATACTTTATCTAAATGTATTGTATATAACGAATATATCTTAATATTAAACTTGGTTGAAACTCAGTCGGACTCAAGTTTTTTACTAAATAAAGTTTTACTAAAACATTTAGTAAAACTCGAGTCCGACTGAGTTTCAAGCAAATTTCAAGCAATCTGTGGTATTTTAATAAAGAAAAAATACCTTTTTTGTTAGTTTGGCTCCGTTACTACAAGCAACTAAAGATCAGATTTAAAGAACATATGTTTACCTGTTAGTAGCCCATGTGTAGGGAATAGTTTTAAAATATTTATCTACGCGGCGAATAGTATTATATACAGCAGACTGAGCGCCAGCAAAGAGTTAATTTTTATAGTGCAGTAACCGTCATATTGTGTTTCTCTAGCATCCTAAATCTGAAGACTTCGCCATAAACCTCCTAGCAACTAGTCCTTATACCAATGACAATAGAGTTCAAATTCAATGCGCTGTTTACAAACTTTATCTACTCCGAGATTTAGTGCGGATTTCTATAAACGCGGCGCAGTTTCAATAAGACTGCTACTGAGGCTGTATTGAAAAAGTTTCTGTTTCCAGAACTAGTGGAGCGAAATTGGTGCTTATATTCCATGTATCCAACTTTGTATGTGCAAAATCAGTAAAGACTGGGATCAATTTGATTTGACAATAATTAGGGCCGCATTTGGAAACTACTGCATTTTGATTGCTAAGCTAGGTTGCCTAAGTAGGTCCTTTTTAAGTACAAAGCAACAAAAAAAGTCAATTACATATAAATAGGTAATGATTGATTTAAGCCAGAAAATCTAATGTAGGTTGATCAAGATGATGAAGTTAACTTTGTATCAAGGTTGACGTTCAAATTGATATAAATAAATTTGAACGTTTAATATAAATTAAAATTATGAAACAAATCTAAAAAAGGATTTTCCCGATAGTGGATTTCGTTCTACCAACTCCCTTCCGGACTATAAATTTCTTTCTGCTTAGTGGAGTAATCTAATTCCGACGACGTTTAACACACCTCCGAATTTTTCATTTCAACCACTTAATCGGTGATGTGGGAACATTCAAAAACTATACCTATAAACTAATAATACCTATAAACTATAACTAGCTTCTGCCCGCGGCTTCGCTCGCGTAGTACATCGATGTATGATACATACAGCCTATATGTTATTCGGGTGTATGAGCTATATTATTCTAAAGTTTCATTAAAATCCATTCATTAGTTATTTGTGAAATATTAACAAACATCCATCCGTACATACAAACTTTCCCATTTATAATATTAGCAGGATTGTCCGATTTTTTTATAAGATCTGTAATCAGCTTTATTTAAAAACCAAACTCGCTAATATGATACTGGTTTCTGCCTGCGGCTTTGCTCGCGTGGAACATAGATAAAACAGCTCATATGTTATTCCGGTGTATAAGCTACATTATACGAAAGTTTAATTAAAACCTACTTTGAAGTTTTTGCGTGAAAGAGTAACTAACACCTAAACAAAGTTTCGCATTTATAATAGTAGTAGGATTTCAACGAAACTAGGAAAGATGATGCTGATAAGCTCAGTGATCGATATTCGAAATACGATTAAAAATATAATTGTACTCATGCAACGTCAAAGGTTCCGGTTACATGCAAAAAATTCACCCCCTCATCTAAATGATTGTACCTACTCACCTAATGAGGCCATCCAATTAATCATAATATGGAGCTGACACGCCGCAATCGGCTTTTTGGAGTGCCCAGTTACAAAGTAAATGTCAATAAACTCGGTAATCCTCTTCTCAGGCCAGTCCCTCGGGCGAGAAGCCGGAGCGAGACAAAAGATCACAGGAATCAAGGAAATCTTTTTAAGGAAAAAGGAAAGGTGATAGCTTAAGTTGAAGAGCAAAAGTCGAGTAATGTTCCGCCATCAGAATGTATCCGTTGACTTTGTTTAAGTATAACTCTCTCTTATACTTAAACTTAAATTGTGCATCCCCAACGCAATCATTATTTGCATGCGTAAAGAATAACTATCGAGTTTTCTATAGATTTCTCCCTGGTTGAATGAAAATTCCGAATAAAAGTTTTGACGCTTTTAAAGTGCTTATTCGAATCCTATTTAAGTAAATATCATTCCACATTATTTCATAAAAAAAATTGCGGTTAAATTTTGATAACATAATGTTATCTGTTTCTTCTCTGTGTTATTATGGGCAACATTCAGCAGTACAAACAATCAAGTCGTCGCAAATCGTTACTCCTCAAATTAGTTCAT
This sequence comes from Glyphodes perspectalis, assembly GCA_951394215.1. Lineage (NCBI taxonomy): Eukaryota > Metazoa > Arthropoda > Insecta > Lepidoptera > Crambidae > Glyphodes > Glyphodes perspectalis. Next base: position 21,808,581 of record OX596199.1, read on the forward strand.
CTTATGTACAAAATTATGGTTAATGGTTATGACGACTGCTTGCCGTATGCTTGTCAAGCGACTATGTGAAGAAAAACACATCCTTTCAGTTGTGTTCCATATCAGTAAAAAATCATCAATCAAAAGCGTTCATTCCATAACGTATTCTAAGCCGACTAACACGTGGCCCAATTTATCTCGTCCAAACAAATTGACCAATTCCACTGCCACAATAATTTGGGCTCCGCGCAACGCCGCCGCAGCGGAGCAGCTGACACAGCGTTCGCAGTCGGTGCGGAAATTGCAGCAAGGACTGCAGCAATGCAGCTGCAGATGCAGCTGGCATGTCCCACTGAGCTCTTTGAATATTTGAAACGTTACAGTTTTGTTTGCTTTGAGTCGACCAATGAGTAATGGTGTCACGAGTACTCTTACGTTAACCGCGCGGATATATTTTTGTCTAATCTGAATCAACCAAAGACGTTGTCTCTCCATATTGCATGTGGAACATTAAAAACACATTTTGGCAAGCCCGTTGGTCGAGTGGTCAGAAACCCTTGCCACGAAACCAAGGGTCGCGGGTTCGAATACCGCTAGGGGCGTGTGATGAACATGGATATTTGCACTCGAGTCTGGATGTTTATTATGTATTTAAGTATGTCTATCCGTTCACCTAGTATCCATAGGACAAGCTTATAGCTTAGTTTGGAACTAAGGAATTGTTGTGTCAGTCCGGAGAATATATTTTATTTTATTTTCACTCTGAATAGTAAATATCTGCCGGAGTAATTAAAGGTATGTGGGGGAATCTGGCTTAAATGAGAGGTTGCACTACTGTTTGACCTCTAGATAAGAGAGCATACAAAATAATAGAAGTATTAGTCCTAGGTTCCAAGGTCCACCACATAATCAATTCTCATATACATATTTTGTTCAATACCTGTATTCTGTAAAATAACCTTTGCTACGTACCTAAAAGCTAGCTTTGTTAAATAACCAATTGGCAACATTCCTACCGTTTATTTTGCACCAACAAAACTAAAAAAACTCCCACCAACCGAATCGAAGTAAACGCGACAAACTAAACACGGCAATTTGTCCCGTCCCCAAACAGCTTTAGCACCATTAATAAAACGTGAGTAACCTAATTAAAAATTCCAACTTTGTCCAGTCCAGTGTCCAGCCCGAGGAATTCCGAGTGGAAACTTTATAATTAACTAGTGCCGAGTCGGTGACGAGGTGAGAGTTAATAGAAGTCAGATTAGCCGCGCGATGTGGGAGGACGGGCTGACCGGTGAGCTAAAATGGTTACAGTTTTAGCTTTAAGTCTGACTAATGAGACGACAGTTTTCGTCAAAGAGTGGAGTGAGCTTCAAAGTTACCAGAGCAATGCAAACCTGCATCACTAATATGATCCGGTTGAGACCTCTGTTACTTTTATTCTTGAAGGCGTAACTTAGTTTGGAGTTAATTTCATCCTGCTACGAGTGTTGTATTTAGTAGAGATGGAAGGTGCTCCGCTGATATAGAAAGAAGAGTGAATGCAGGGAATAGGGTGAATAGAGCGTTAGAAAAACTTTTAGGCAGCAAAATCTTAAGCCAGATGGCCCAGCTCGCCATACACAATGCGGTGCTGATTCCTACGCTGACATATGGAAGCGAGAGTTGGGTATGGCAGAAAGAGCATGAAAGCAGAATAAACGCGGTCGAGATGCGTGCGTTGCGGAAAATCTGCGGTGTATCGCTCACAGACTGCGTTCGGAATGATGATGTAAGAAAGAGAGTTAGTCTGAAGGACAGTGTCAAGGTAAGAAGAGGCATGCTCCGGTGGTTCGGACATGTGGAAAGAATGGATGACGAAAGATTGACTAAACAGATATACAGGGTGAATGTGGAAGGATGTAGGAGCCGCGGAAGGCCCAGGCTCACCTACCACGACCAGATTGGTCGTGTATTAAAAGAAGGTGATGTTAGGAGTCATAAAAATCGTAGAGCTTGTATGAAAAGGATTATGAATGTTGAAGAGGCGAGTGAGGTGTGTAAGGATCGTGCCATATGGCGTTCTACCCCGCTAGGGAAGTGGCGTGATCTTTAGTTAGTTAGTTTGCTACGAGTGTATTGTATAGTGTTAATGTAGTACCTAAACATACATACATAATGTCACGCCTTTTTCCCATGGGGGTAGGCAGAAATCAGGTACTTCCATTTGCTACGATCCTGACATACACCTTTCGCTTCTTCTACATTCATAAGTCTTTTCATACACGCTCGTCGGTTAAGGGTGCTGTTTAAGTTAATACAACACAAATTAAAATTTCTGAACATTAAAAACAAACCCGTTTCGCAACGGAAACAAGTTATTCGCTTATTCGGAACCAAGTTTCACTTTCGAGTGATGGCTTTCTTCAGGAAAATTAAAGGTTAGAGTTTTCGTAATTCAGCCGTCGTCAATGTCAGGACCAGACGTAGTATGGAATAAATTGTTTTATGCATGTACACGTCATGGTGTTGAAGTTATTAAGGTAAAGAAAACGCTCCGTTATAATGTCTTGGTGAAGGAGATAAGATAAGAATCGATGGGAAGTCGGTTATCATATGACAGCGCGTTTGTTTGAAACGTAATAAAGAGCGTTTGTTTGAAACGTAATAAAGAGCGTTTGTTTGAAACGTATTAAAGAGCGTTTGTTTGAAACGTATTAAAGAGCGTTTGTTTGAAACGTATTAAAGAGCGTTTGTTTGAAACGTATTAAAGAGGGTTTGTTTGAAACGTATTAAAGAGCGTTTGTTTGAAACGTATTAAAGAGCGTTTGTTTGAAACGTATTAAAGAGCGTTTGTTTGAAACGTATTAAAGAGCGTTTGTTTGAAACGTATTAAAGAGCGTTTGTTTGAAACGTATTAAAGAGGGTTTGTTTGAAACGTATTAAAGAGCGTTTGTTTGAAACGTATTAAAGAGCGTTTGTTTGAAACGTATTAAAGAGCGTTTGTTTGAAACGTATTAAAGAGCGTTTGTTTGAAACGTATTAAAGAGCGTTTGTTTGAAACGTATTAAAGAGCGTTTGTTTGAAACGTATTAAAGAGCGTTTGTTTGAAACGTATTAAAGAGCGTTTGTTTAAAACGTATTAAAGGTCGCAGGTTCCTTCCTAATTTTCAAACTATGTTTATCACATAGATAGAGAAAAACTTTTTAAGTGGAGTTTTAAGGATACTTAAAACTTAGCATTCAAAAACTAGTAAGTAGGTATATGATGCAGTAAGAAATGTAACGTAAGTCCAGTATTAGATCTATACTAATATTAAAAAGCGAAAATATTTTATTGTTTGTTTATATTGAGTAGGCTCCAAAACTTATTTGAAAAAATCTTTCACTGATGGAAAGCTATTTGATTACCATGTAACATAGGCTTTATACTTGTATTCCTACGGGAACGAAAACCGCAGGGCGCTATTAGTATAATATATAACGGAATGTTTACAATTGACGCATCGCCATCTTCTAGTTTAATAACTTTATGGCGAGAATACGAAAAATATAATGTTCAAGCTTGGTTAAGCATGAAAACTTAATTTTTAGTTCCGTCTTTGGAAGTTACTAAACAACAGTGCTATCATACAGTGTAGCATAGACTTTTAGAAGAACAGTTTGGTAGTTGTCATTTCATAACTCGTTGCGTCGATTAATGGTATATATATACTAACTCTAACTAACTAAACTTCACGTCACTTCCCTAGCTGGTATATATATAAAATTTTAATCATTTGGTATATAAACCATAAGTCATCCAAAACGACATGCTAGATCAGGTTTTGGGAATGTGATTGTGTAGGCGACAAGCTAGCCACTTGTCACTACTTTTTCCCAATTTCCCATCTATCCTAGTTTTATTTTTGGCTGAATGTGATTAGAGGGGCTTGCTGTCCCTTTGTCTCTGCCTACCCCTTCGGGAAATATGGGCGGGTTGTTATGTATGTATTTATCAATATAAATAATGTACGATGTTTATTTAGGGCCTTTAGATAAACTCGGAAACCTTAAGCGTTAGTCTTTTAATGACCACTCCAGTACTAATTGTTTGTGAACTCTGCAATTACAAAATGTTAATTCCTATTGCAGCTTTAATAGCCGGCGCACCATGTGCGCTGTATCTGTTCCCGCTACAACGTAATAGCATCATTAAAAGCCCAAGACAGCTCTTGGGCCCGATAGCTCCGGTTTTGCTAAATTCTAAACCCACATATGCACGGATTGAACGTAGAAATGAGCAACGGTAAATATTTTGTTGAACTGGCCAGCAATTTTATTAAACGTTGTGATAAACAAAACAAAGAGTTTAAGACCCTTCTAATAAAGCCGCCTGTGATGTCAATTATCAAAAAGCTTTGTCAATTCATCGGGAAAGAACGACAAACAAACACGATAAAATTGAATGCCACTTTTTTCTTTTCAGGGAAACTCTAATCTCATTGAGCGCTATCTGTTCTATTCATTATGTTGACATTATTTACGGCCCGTTTGTCGAGTGGTCAGAGACCCTGGCTTAGAAACCAAGTCACGGGTTGAAATCCCGCTAGGGGAAAATGATTCGTGTGATTAACATGGACATTTGTACTCGAGTCATGGATGTTTCTTAAACATATTTATGTATCATAAGCTTAGTTTGGTGCTAGGGAATTGGTGTGTCAGTCTGGAGAATTTATTTATTATATATTAGATTTATATAAACTTATCTGCACTTTTGATAAAAAAGTACATGATCTCTGCTTACCCCAATGGGAAAAAGGCGTGACATCATATGTGTATGTATCTGCATTTTAATCAAAATCGTTATGATTGCATTAGGCTTTTGATATACTTGGCGAGCTATATACGTACAATTTCCAAACGGAACATTTATAAGGCCTTGTATGACATCAAATATAAGTTACAGATAATACATAAGACGTAAGACTTTCAGACATTTTAAAAATATAAAAGCGGCATCTTGAATAGCTTCAAATAAGTCTTCTAGATACAATGTAAGATCTTTGACCGTAAGTCATCTTGAAGATCTACGGCTTACGCTGTGTTAAAAAATTGTATTCAGTTTTTCTAATTTGGCAAGACCGAGCCGAGACGCGGCGCTAAGTGGCCATAGCTCTGCCCTTAATCGTCGTCCCTATTTCATGTGTCATACACACATGTGCATTATGCAATTAGCTGGGCCCGCCTTGGCCCGGGGCCATTATGCAGGCCATTCGGACCGCAGCCGCAACTCGATCCGGCCAGACCGCAGCTGACTGGCTGGGTGTCATCCCGGGGCCGTTCCCGGGGGATCTTGCATCTTTCATGCATGTAATGTGTTGACGGGACCGCGTGAACGTTGCTTTGATTTTTCGTACATAGTTGAATAACATAATAAATTTATGTAAAAATGTAAAACGTTTTAACTGGAAACACGGTAACCACGCATTTTGGCGTCAAAATTAAAATGAGCACTGGTGTCAAAAATAAAAAAGTCGCGATAATATAAATTCATCGTTATACTAATAGCATTTTTTTTACAACACTGACTTTTTAAGTACTGTTATGCATTTAATGTTATACATTCATTATTTTTTTAATTGTACTACAACTTTTTATTTCGCTACCCAGTCGGGGTAGCGAAATAAAAAAGTTAGAGTGAATTAAAAAGGAAAGCAGAAACAATGTCCAACCAAGGCTAGTAGTATGGATATATGGATTCCATAATGATATTCCAGATAGTTTTATCGTAAATCTTTAATTACGAAAATCCAGCTGAAATCCTAAAAAAATAACGAAGCTATACATATTTATGTTATAATTATACTATACCCTATAATTTTTTGTAAATTTAAAACTACTTCCCTAGTTATTTGACTTGATATTGTAAGGAACAAAATGATTTTAGGAAATGGGCACATTTTTTTTTATTTTACCAATAAAAAAGCCGTTCAGCTGATAAACTTTTATAAGTAAAAAAAACATTCCTCATTTTCTACAATCCTCTAAATCAGTTTTTTAAGGATAAAAAATTGAATAAGTAGGTTTCGCATAAACTCAAAATAACCTTGTATAATATTATATATTATAATATTACGTTAATATTATATTGTATAATAATAAAAATTAAATTATTTTATTTAAAAACAATTTAATTTTACACACACGCAAATTAAAAACATAATACCACACATCGCATGATACATCGAAATAATTATGAAAGCACATTATAATTAATTGCACCCTTTACAAGTGGTTAGCACTTGCTCATATCATATCATTATCCAACTAGTCATTTCGTTAAATGATCATGCTGAAGTTGCAAAGTATAGTATTAATTTTTATTCTATATCATTATACTAGGTATTTAAAATAATAGCTCACGTTTATTTTAACTTCAGGCTTTTATTCTAGAGTGTACATTAATGAGGCGAAAGATTGTGCTCAAACACCGTTTAGTATTGTTTGTGTTTAATTTTATTTTTTGGAATTTTATACTGAGATAATTAGTAATGAGAATATGGAGTGTGGCGTTTTTACGTCACTTGTTCTTTAAAATTTAACAACGGAACAAGTGACGTCATGTGGCGGGAATGACAGCCTGTCCCTTCCTCAGAAGTGATGTTCACGGATACGTTGATTATTGTAAAACACCGACTGGAAGCAGGCACTAATAATTAATTGGCAGTTAACATGCGGCTATCAATCTGGACATTTAATGATTAGGGTGATTCTTGCTTGAACGGCTTGTACTGATGAATATTACAAGCATTGCTTTCACTGTCTCCAATTAAGATTTGCAGTTCAATAGGCTCATAATAATTGCCCTTTACATGCTTAAGTTAACTGATTCTAGTTAGTTATATAACGATGTAATTTTTTAAATAGTAAAGATCTATGTAATAGACAAAATTGTATAGAAAGACAAAGAGAAAAATCTTTATAAAGATTCTGCGCGTTTTCGTCATCTTCCTCATCTACCTAGCGTTATGGCCCGTGCTTAGACGGGGTCCGCTTAGACCATGATCCAGGATTTAGCGAGTCACGTAATTATATTGAAGCGACTGCTGATCTGACTTTTGTAATCCTAAGAAGGGGAACCAGACAATTTATGGATCATAGTTACAAATCCAAAGTTGTTAAATACTGCTAGTGGTATAAATACGTTAAAAGATTTGAAAAATCCAAAAGGTACGTGTTCTTGGGTTTAATCCCGCTCGGTTATGAGGCGCGTTATATTACATTTAATTAGTAAAAGCTAATAAGTACTATTCTCTGTAATCTCAAAAAAGACTTCCTTAATTGCTTTTTGAATAACTTTGGCCTAATAATGAGAAAAATTTAGACTAGCACCTATCCGTGCTAGGTCATGGCGGCGGTAGATGGTCTTTAAGAACAAATCAATATACTTGAGAAGGAAGTAGGAACTGTCTAAACCCTTTTATTCTTAAATACCGCGAGCCGAAAGCATATTGACAGAAACGGGTTTTCCAAGCACGCCCATGGAATGGATCAGCGAAATGCATGCAATGCACTCTACCTCCTCGGTCGGCCGACAAGAAAAAAATAGTTCGAAGAGGGTTGACAACTCCCAGCCTTGTTTATCGAAATTAAGTGTTGGAACTTGGTGTACGAAAATGTGAGGGTTGTATAGTAAGCTACTTATTGGTGAATGATGAGAAATGATGCATGAATTATGAATCAGTTCATTTTATTTAATAAGCTATTTGTAATATATATTTGATAGCTTTTTTTTAGTCTGGAACTTAAAAGGACGAGAATATTATGTATGTATCATATAATATACGATATAAGTAGTTTAATGTTCAAATTAAGTAAATTTTGAAATTATATAATGGTTGTAACATTAAAAAATTAAAAAATATGTTAGGGAATATAAAAAGTATGTAATAGTAATATAAATCCATAAATTTAAACTCGCGTTCTGAATTTAAAACTCCGTGACTAATTTATTTATTTTTCAGGCTTGTAACTTAGATTGTCTTTTTAATCCAGCTACTGAATTAAATATGATTATATTTTACTTCAAAAAATTATCTCTGATTCAACTATCGAACCTACTAAAGCCACGGGTGCTACTCACACCCCTGGCCCAGTAGGCACTCGATGGCAGAACTCAAATATCGAAGAGGCCCTTTCAATCCCACGTAACTCGTTCTAACGTTTTAAAATCGCGTTCAGAAACATAAATGTGTTTTCGGCGTCTCCAGTGCTTTGTGCTCCAAGATAATAAATACGGGATTTTTGAAGAGGGTTTCAAATAGGATAACATAAGAATGTAACATTGTTAGGGGAAACAGTTGTCGTGCCGTATCATTAATTTGAATTAATTGTTTAAAACGATTTTCTTCGAAAAAACAGTAAATCATTGGTTACATAATATGAATTACAAGACAATGTTTTCAATGTCCCGTGTTGGTCTGAACTTAAAAATAATTTGCCAACTGTGTTTCTTGCCTAGCATGTTGTAAAAGGTGACTAATGATATATGGGGTTTTTGGTATGTGATTGTGTAGGCGACAAGCTAGCCACTTGTCAGTACTATTTCATATTTTTCATCTAACCCATCCCATTGTCCCGTGTTGGTCTGGGGCTTAAAAATAATTTGCCAACTGTGTTTCTTGTCTAGCATGTCGTAAAAGGCGACTAATGGCACATCGGGTTTTGGGTATGTGATTGTGTAGGCGACAAGCTAGCCACTTGTCACTACTTTTTCACAATTTTCCATTTAACCCAGCCTAGTTTGTGGTTAAAGGGGCCAGCTGTCCCTTTGACTCGGCCGACCCCTTCAGGGATTATGGGCGTGATGTTATATTATGTTTACAATGCGTTTATCGAATGCATTATTTTGATAACACATTTAGATGATTATGTCGATATACGTTTCAGCTTATAGGACTAAAAAATACAGTAAATATAAGTCACACAAGTCATACGTAATTATATTTTTTTGCATTGTACAAGTACCTTCTACTACAGTTGAAGACTATCAGAGGCGTTTTCTAAAAACCAACTAAAATCGAACCTGAGAGAAGTCGTTATCTTTATCAGTTAGTTTATCGCCTGACTCGATCGCGCATTCGGTAGTGATCCTACCCCATGCGCTTAGAGTTGTGGTTTCGATCTCCACCTAGGACAAACTTTCGTGTAATGAATACTTGTGTTTGTTCTGTGTCTGGGTGTTAATATTCAATATTTAAGTATATATTTGTAATACCACTGTTGATTCTGATATCCGTAACACAAGTGCTTAAGCTACTTACCTCGGAGTCAGTTCAATGTATCTGATGTCGTCGGATATTTATTTGTTGTTCTATTTAAAACTTTTGATCATTAAATAAGTGCTAACATCCTATTTCATCCTAAAAAAGTTTAAAAGCTATAAACCATTTTTGAATAACTGCAATAACTATAGACATTACCTCAAGCTATTCACGAACATCAACAAACGTCCATAATCGTTTCATAATATCAAATCGTTAAAAATACTTTTACAACGAGAAATAACAGACGGTGACTTTGAAACCGGCTGAACCCGCTTAGAAGTTAACCTTTCCTTATCTGGATAATCATGGATTAACCGAACACCGTTCCCCTTTTGATGCTTATAGAATTTAATAATCTGGAAATTGTAACTTCATTCGCTGTATATCCGATCCCCTCATTTTTCTTCGACTGAATTTAGTTATTATACTCAGAGTACTTATTAGACTCCTGGGAGATTAGGCGAAGTATTCGTTGATTATATTTTTTACTCACTTTTATCTTCATAGAGTTCCGTACCCAAAGGGTAAAACCGGGCCCTATTACTAAGACTCCGCTGTCCGTCTGTCTGTCTGTCAGTCTATCAGTCCATGTCCTTCTGTCTGTCATCAGGCTGTATCTCATGGACCGTGAAATTTTCACAAATGATGTATTTCTGCTGTATGCTATGCTATAACAAAAAATACTAAAAACAGAATTACATTAATATTCAAGGGGGGCTCATATACAACAAACGTGTTTTATTTTGCTGTTTTTTGATCGATATTAATAACGGCAACAGGTTGACGCTTGAAATATTAACAGAATATTTAATTGCATATTCACTTTAAAAAAATATTTATATTTAAATAAAATAAGTACTTGAAGGGGGCTTCCATACATCCTCGTGATTTTAGTGCCGTTTATTGCTCGATATTAATAACGGCAACAGGTAGACACTATTCACAGAACATTTAGTTGTTTAGTGTCTAAACAGTTTTAAGTTAATGGTACGAAAACTGCGTGCGCGCGTCCAACTAACACTTGGCCGGTATTTTTTATAAAAATGTAAGATTATCTTCATTATTCAAGATTGGATAATAAGATCATGAATGTTGAAGAAGCAAACGTGTTAGGGTTGTGTTATATGGCGTTCGTTTCTCTCTGCCTACCCCGCCTTTGAAGTGGCGTTAAGTTTAGTTAGTTTGTTATATGAATAAGAAGGTTTAAACTAGTCAGGGATTTATACGAGGACTCACAGAACCAGGTATAATCTCTTCAAATCTTTACTAATGCTATATTTTCAGAAAATATGCCTTACCTTGGGTCCTGTAAGAAACTTTCTACTTACTGACTATTTGACATTTCATGTGAAGTCCAAACTATTAAAGGATTTGTACGAGGGCTTACATGACCAGGTATAATGTCTTAAAATCCTTTCTAATGCTATATTTTCATACAATATGCTATTATACCTTGGGTCCTGTAAGAAACTTTCTGCTTACTGTGGCAAATGCGTAGTCAACTAATGTGTTTTTGACTGGCCCGTTGGTCGAGTGTTCTGAGACCATGGCCACGAAACCAAGGGCCACGGGTTCGAATCCCGCTAGCGGCAAATGTTTCGTGTGATAAACATGGACATCTGTACTCGAGTCATGGATGTTTATAAACGTATTTAAGTATAGCTTTGGAACTAGGAAATTGGTGTGTCAATCTGAAGAATTTATTATTATTTATTTATCATATGTCCCGCTCACCTGCGCAAATTTCACCGATACAAGTATTTCTAGAAACTTCCACACAAACCATATCAAGTTTTCCTTCCGTGATTTTCCAGTGAAAACTCGATTTGTTACGTAGGGCTCTCTAAATCAGATATTTTTGGATACCAAGCCGCATCTGAAGTCGGATTGTGCCAGGTAAATTCTATTTACATATTTTTCGTAATCGACTCCAAAACTTCGGGAGCGTTCCGTTACACTCATCCGTACAGTCCGTATTACTAGATTCCTTTACTTTAGCATCTCCAGTTAGTACTTGAGTTATCTTTAGAACACTTTTAAGATTGTAGAAGTGGACAGTTAAGCAGGATAAAATAAATTTTATATGGTACTCGGTACATAAGTTTAATAGAAGAATTCTGGCGGATCACAAAAAGTAAGTTGGCATCTTCATATACATTTTGTGATCCGTGTTAATTCGGTCAAAAGCCATAGTTATAAACAATTTCCCATAAAACATTTTTAGTTAGCCTAGGCGAAAAACACAAAATTATTTTTGGCTTTCATAGGTTAAAAGCTCGTATACCAAATAAGGGTATTTTATTTTTATATTGTGTAAAATCCTTTAAATGATTATTATCTTTTTTTTTCATACCTATCACGCGAAATGTTTATTTGCGAATCCTTTCTAAGCTGGAAGCTGGAAAAGATGGAATGCACCAGCCATTAACATTATTAAAAAAATATATATATATTATGCATTCTCCTTTCGCAGTCTGTGAAAAATCTAAACGGACATGTCAATAAACTACCGTCGTACTCACAGGCTACTTGGCACCGCTTGTTACCCATTTCCATCTTATTATTCCCGTCGCAAGCTCCAAAGACCGTAAAATAAAACCGTCTGTAATTTATGGAACATTGTCAACTAAGAGCGTAATAGATTCGCCGGCCGACGCGGATATGCCGGCGAAAGGCCGGGTGAAAAATGGCCGTTGCACCGATATCTGAGGAGAGCAGGGACTGATAAGTTGGGGATAATTTTGGGGCTCCCACACGTATATAAAAGTTAAATTTTAGTATACTAGAACCGATATAATGGTCAAATATTTTAATATAAAGAATCATTATAAAAAAATGTAATGTTATATTAAAAACTCACGAAGTAACAAGAATTTTGCGTTGCCTCGTTGTTCTCGCACGAGTATGATTTTGCCATTTTTAAGGCGTTTGGGCTTTTTAGATATAATACTAACAGGACTAAACGACCTTGAGACCTTGTAACGGGCGACTCGCACGCGCCGTACAATTTTTAGTAGAGTATAACTAGATTTGGATTATTTTTTTTATCAAAATTTAAAACCTTTAAAAATTCTATTAACGATTCTGTACAAACAGCTTTGGAGTTTCGAATATACTAAAAATGAACTTGTATAATAAAGACTTATTCCAATACGCATTTATTATTAAATAGCAGCACTCCGCAGTTTCACCCGCATAGTTCCCGTTACTGTAGGAATATGGGGATAAAATATGCTATGTTACTTCCGGATAATGTAGCTTTCCAACGGTGAAAGAATTTTTGAAATCGGATCAGTAGTTTTTGAATTCATTTATTACAAATATACACACAGACAAAAATACAAATCTTTCCTCTTTATAATATTAGTATAGATTACTAGCTCGTGTTGTCGTTATTGTTATTATATCTCGTTGTAAAAGATTGTTGGATGGTTCAGACGACGTCTAATTAAAATTAGGCGTCTTTCATAGTATCTAGTGATGACTACGATAAATGCGGTTTTCGCTCCTTGTGGCCTAATAGAATGACGGCGTTGTCCATTCTGTTGACAGACATTGTTAGTTGAACTCTGCTGTAGTATTCGTTAAGATCATTCGGAGAGTCACATAATAATATATAAGAGGCTTTGCATGCCACATAAACTTACGTATACTTAAACTACCAAAAGGATACGAGCTAGTAATGGTATTCGAATTTTATATTCTTCAATTATATTCAATTATAAATTTTTTTTTTTTTTATTAAAAACAAAAATATAAATATTACGAATTTATTTTTCTTTAATTTCTATTTCAGGTATAATTTTAAGTACTTTTTTTATTTAAAAATGTAGTAGGTATGGTGTCTACTGTTGTGACCTCATTTTGCTTTTGTTCGACATGATGTCTTAATTTTAGACTGTTTCTCACAAACTGGTACGAAGATAAAATCAATATCAAATATTTTTCTCTCTAACTTCCGTAACAGCTAAGAACGAATAAGGGCTCCTTATGAACAATCGCAACCAATAAGCTGCGCTCCAATTTCAAGCTTAATTCTCACTGTGGGCGGTTCTAAGGGCGGAAACTAGTATTGCTTTAAAGAAGCTTCCTCCCACAATAGGCGACTCGGTTCCAACGAACAACTTTCAGTGTAGTCTCGGAATAAAAAAAGCGTTGAAACGGTGCATGACAGATGTTTTGGTATTCACTGTCATAATCTGTCAAATCCACTTATCCAACAATTATTTCTTTGCTAAAAGGTAAAAAAAAATTTCAACAATTTTATTTTACTTGACCTAGAATAAGAGACAACTGAAAAATTTAATTTCTATCTAACCCAGCCCATTGTCCCGTATTGGTCTGGGACTTAAAAAAAGTGCCAACTGTGTTTCTTGCCTAGCATGTCGTAAAAGGCGACTTATGGTATATCGAGTTTTGGGTATGTGATTGTGTAGGCAACAAGCTAGCCACTTGTCACTACTTTTTCACAATTTTCCATCTATCCCAGCCCAGTTTTATTTTTGGCTGAATGTGGTTAAAAGGGACTGCTGCCCCTTTGACTCTGCCTACCCCTTCGGGGATTACGGGCGTGATGTTATGTATGTATGGAAAATTTACTTGAAGTGATTTTGATTCGAATGCTTCGATAGTTTTGTGTAGGTACATAATATTTAAACTTGTTTAATTTCTATCATTTTATGTTAATAGCAAAGGCGTTATCTGTGAGAGTAGTTGAGTGGATGTCGACTTGAAGTAACACAATGAATTGTTACTAGGTACCAAATCGGAAAAGCATAAAAAATTTCAACCAAATAATTTGAATACTTATACTAAATATACAAAATATTTAGATAGCATTTTTCATTCGTCCAGGCTATCTTTCTGGCCTGACCTGAATATAATCTTTCATAAATCTGTTTTCATTTCACTAATTCGATTCGACGAAACATACAAAAATCAACCAAAGTTACTGGTATCGATATATTATACTGCTATCGTACAAGAAATAACAAGCCCATGTTAACACAAAGATCGCGCAGAACTGCCGATATTAATAATTGGCGGAAATTGTTTTTACTCTTCAGTGCGGATTGAAAGCGATGGAATGCCGGTGTCTTGCTCCAATAACTTCGCTATTGAATTCTAACTAGCATTATTGTCGCTTACACTACGCAGTCCGATGTTGGTCTGGGACTTGAAAAGAATGTGCCAACTGTGTTCCTTGCCCAGCATGTCGTTTAAGGCGACTAATGGTATATCGGGTTTCAGATGTGTGATTGTGTAGGCCACGAGCTAGCTTGTCACTAGTTTTTCGCAATTTTCCATGTAACCCAGTTTTATTTTATTTTTTAGCTGAATGTGGTTAAGGGGGATTACCTCATTGATTTTGCCTACTCCTTCGGTGTTACGGGCGTGATAATATTTGTGTACATATGTTTGTACGCTATGCATGTAATATTTGAGGATACAACATACTTTTGATCACTCTGGGGTTTCAATGGGGCCTATGAACATTTCACACGGCTAGCCAGTGTCTACTGTGGTTTTTCATGACTCATAAAAGCAAAAAAAAACAGAATTATGATTTGAATTCCCACTAATAAACAAATGAATAACGATGTCTTGAATTTAATGGACTGTCAAATCTGTGAACGGTCATTAAATCCTTGTTTAGTGTATTTACCTTCGTAATAAAAGATAACTCTGTAAAAACACAACATAACTTCATGTCCTTTATGGCTGTATCAAAACTGCAAAAAAATACATTTATGAAGCTCAA
This sequence comes from Glyphodes perspectalis, assembly GCA_951394215.1. Lineage (NCBI taxonomy): Eukaryota > Metazoa > Arthropoda > Insecta > Lepidoptera > Crambidae > Glyphodes > Glyphodes perspectalis. The sequence continues at coordinate 21,823,608 of OX596199.1, forward strand.
CTTCTGTAATAAATTACATAAAATAAGAGTAGCCAATTGCTACTCACTTATGATGAATTACTTTTTATGATTAAATAAATAAATAAATACTTAAGTCTAATTGGGTTAGTAACGATGTCCCTATGTTAGTAATTTATAATTATTTGGGAAGAACACGATTTGAACATGTGCCACATAATGGGCCAGACATGCTGCCTGCTCGCAATGATGATTAAACCGTCCTTATTATTTTCAAAACTCTTTATCAATAAATTATATGTATCAAAAGGAATGAAGAAAGTCTTGCTGCGATTAAGCACAGACCTACTCAAAAACATATCCACCATTTCCCTCTAAAGAATACTCCAAACGCGTCCTCAATATTTTCCAAGTTTCAACCGTAAAACCGAAGTAACTGTATTGAATGTGGGAACAAGTAACAACATCTATGAAATACGGAGGATTCCGCTCAGCCGCACAGGAAGGCCGGTCTTGGCTGAGTGCCTGTATCTGACGCGAGATACGAAAGTGACTAGAAGACTTACGTAAGTAGGAAAACGAAACGCATACAAGTGTGTTTCCGTTTAAGAGGTTAGTGATACATCTGTCTTTAGACGGTTTCTTATAGTAGAGGAGCCCAAGAGGGTACTATGGGATTTACTCGAGCGCATCAGATTAATATAACGGAGGATAGTTTATATATTAATGAGTACCTCCAACCAGTATGAGCTTTTAATAAAGCCATCTATATTAAAGGCTCATACTGGTTGGTTCCCTGAGTATCCCTATACTTAGGGAAACCTGTCAGATTAGTAAAAAGTCCTCGAGCGCGTCAGATTAAGATAAGGAGGGTTAATTACTAGCTAATAAGTGTAAATTTTGATAATCTGACGATTTGAACGTAACTTATGATGGTGGGTGTAATTGTTTTTTATTTGGTTTTCACCCCTTTCGCATGGCCATCCCAATCACGCAATTCATCAGATTAATACATATTTCATATCAGAGATATGTTTGAGCATGAAAAAAATATCAGTACCTGACACGCTTGAGCATCGAATTTTCACTATATTTTATAAAATTTTGAAAAATAATCTGTAGAAGCTTGCCCCACCGCTAAAAGTGAAAACATTATATTTTTACTTAAAGCGGTATACATTTATTCTACGGCGGTATACATAGTTAAGAAATTTAAATAGTGTTAGAATTAACCATTTAGCCCAACTCGATTTTGTCGGCATTCGCAGGCATGATGATTCCAATCGAGTTCGATTCATTCGACGAGTTCCCACATTCTTTAAACGCAAGCTTTCTCGTATTGTTTTCCATCGTCAAACGCTGCCATAGCTCACCGTTCCTCCAACACGCTTACCATAATAATGATCTAACTTGCCTTACAGCATTAAAGTCCATTTCACCATTACATAAGTTGCTCACGTCAAACCTGACGGAGCAACATCGAAGATGTTGCTAACCGAATCACGGGCTTAAGTGGAGTTAGCCGTACGGCGCTGAAGGGAGTCAGGTCCAAATTAGTTTAATAGTAGTGACGAGTTAGGCCGAAGGCGACCACAGGCCGGTAGAAGCTATTAAACTAGAGCTCCAGGCTAGGCATGGTGTCAGATTAAAAATATGCTATTTAATATAGGGATTACATCACATGCTCTAAAGTATCTTTAAAATTTTTGCTGAAACGAATATCATTACTTATGTTTTAATGGAAAGCCATGATTTTTACTTATGTTACGCATTTATATTACTAAACAGTGATAAAAAACCGGCCATGTGCTAGTCGGAATTGCGCACGAAAGGTTCCGTACCAATATCTAGCAAAAAACGCCATAAAAAGTCACATTTGTTGTATGGAAACCCCTCTTAAAAATATTATTTATTCCGTTTTTAGTATTTTTTATTATAGGTCCAATAGAAATACATCATTTGTAAAAAAATCAACTGTGTAGCTGTCACGGTTCATGAGATACAGCCTGGTGACAGACTGAAGGACGGACCGGACAGCGGCGTCTTAGTAATAGGGTTCCGTTTTTATCCTTTGGGTACGGAATCCTAAAAACACAGTGAGGAAACTTGCACATTTCAATAACTTTGTATGTGTAAATGTGATTCTAGTCTGTTTTTATATTTAGGTTACCAAAATCAGATGATAATCTCTTTAACGCCAATCAGACCAGCTTAATTCAGGATTATGGTCTGATTAGATCCCAATATCGAATGGGATGCCAACATAGACCTATGGAATGTAATAAGCAAATCGCAGTCACATAGACAAGTCTTCAAAACTCGATCGTCCAATACCGCTAAACCTCAAACTTCGCAACATGCAATGCGTCCGTAATGCCGAGTTTATTAAACATTTCTTGCTTCCAACCATTCCTTCGTTCCTTAGTTAAATAAAGCCTGAACAGTTCACGCCACCATTGTAGCATTGTAAACTCCGATAAACTTAAATTGCGGTTAACTTCTTCGCAGCAAATGATAGATATTATTTATTGCTTGAAACGGGACACGTGAATCGTTGTACCAGTTAAGCAAAACTGTTTCTAATTTGTACACTCATGTTCATAGAAAGAAACGTAATTTAATAAAAACATCTAAACCCACACAAATTACAAGTACACGTGATTACTTCATAGGGCGTCTCTAAACCTGTAATTTAAAATTTGAGAAATATATTTATTTTATGAGTTAAGAATACCTAAAGGAATACCTTTAGGTAAAAAAAACATCAACATCAAGCAATAGCTTGATGTTGATGTTTTTTTGACATCAGATAGAAAGACACGACATAACCTTGTTAATATGATGTCTGCAAAACATACTTGAGATAATCCACAGATCAGTGGTAGCTATAAGAACAATATTCGAAATTTGATATCCAAAAATGTAAATGAACGCGACAATATAATATATAGATATGCGTTTAACTACTAGAATTGTAGTAATGCAATCGCAAAAATGTGACATTAGAACATAATGATTTTTTTTTGTATAATATAGCTATTCAGAATGGCGGCCAATACCACCCTCTGGTGGTCCCTTCTCAGTCACTTGACCACCATAGACGATTAAACAAATCGGGTGGATTTTGAACTACAAAAGAGCAACATGAGCCATAAAACATACTCCTGGTGTTTTTTGACAAGATCGATGGCGCATTCGGTAGTGACCCTGCCTCATGCGCCAAGAGTTGTGGGTTCGATCCCCACCCCTGGGTGGGGATCGTGGGGATCGAAAACAAATATTCGTATGATGAATACTTGTGTTTGTTCTGTGTCTGGGTGTTAATATCCAATATTTAAGTATATATTTGTAATACCACAGTTGTTTCTGATGTCCGTAACACAAGTGCTTAAGCTACTTACCTCGGAGTCAGATCAATCTATGTGATGTCGTCGGATATTTTTATTTATATTGTTGGAAAAAAATACAGTGAAAATGTAAACTTCCGTATTCGTTTCCTAAATAAACTTTAAGTGTTATTTGACAGCGTGTTATCTAAAATCCATGACATAAGTTTAAAGCTTTCAACTTGAGCCACTTCACTTTATTACCAACTGCGACAATAAACTCAAGTCAGTCACTTGAGTGAAAATGAATTTCTATCGGAGTACATACACCCTCTAAGCTTGGTTCACTTAAGGCGTGAAGTTATATGCTTTTTTAACATTTTGCATTTATCTTTCGTATAAAATTTTCCTTTAACATTTCAAACAAGTTTAATAACATAGTGAAATATTAGACCATTATCGCTGTTCGGGCATGTTTCTCTTCAAATTTGTAGTTATTTACTATTATACCACATGTTAAGTCGTAAAAGTAAACGTCATGGATTAAACTATGGGTCTCTTTTCAGAACTAAATTTAGTTTCTTTGGCCTGAAAAGGGTACGCAGATCAAACGGCTGACCAGACTCGCTAGATCTTGGGTCGAAGTATAACGGTCCCCAAATTGTATGGATAACTAGCAACGGCCTGCGGTTTCAACCGCGTAGTTTCCATTCCCGTGGGAATACGGGGATAAAGTAAAGCCCATATTAATTGCTGATAAAGTAACTTTCCATTGGTGAAAAAATAATTCAAATCGGTCTAGTAGTTTCGGAGCCTATTCGATACAAACAAACAAACAATTGAATCTTTCCTCTTAATAATATTTGTATAGATAAGACCAGGAAGAACAACGATATTTTTATTTTCTCAATGCAATCCAAAAATCCAACAGCACATCATCAATGAGCTTACTTCGACCAGCCAAATAACTAGCTGCCGTGATTGTAATTGGTTGTTCAACTGCATAATTTTAGGCATGCAAACATACCATCACGCCCATTATTCCCGAAGGGATAGGCAGAGTTAAATACGCATACAAATTAATCGATATCTGTTTTTCCCTTTAGTTCATGTTTATCGAATAATTATTGCTACGATATCTGTGACAATTGGATATTTATTTCAAAGGTAAGACATAGTTCCACATGTTCACTGGTTTTACAACGAGCTCAAAGCCCAACGGGCTAGTTAAATACAAGCTTAATTTGATGAAAAAGCAATAAAATGGCGTAGGATCGCTGGTATCGCGAAACTTTTTACCATAAAGCTCCGTCCAACTTTTAATTCGAATCAAAAGCGTTCAAAAGCTTCCCCGCGTCCCATCAGCCTCCACAATGGATATTATTTGCCGGAATACGGCACCGTTTTTGTTCCAAACACTTTACGCGTTGAGGTCCTAACTCGCATGTTTTTTTGGATATTATCGTCCAGCCTTTTTTTACCTTTTTGTTTTCTTTCACATTTGTGTGTATTGAATTTTGAAAAGAGAATTCATTTGTAAAGCCCAACGCCGACAAGAGTTAATTCTCGAAAAAATTCCAATAACCAATAAAAAAGTGCTGAGACCTTAGTATAGTTATATCTGGTTCCCATTGCACAATTTATCTATGACATGGTATATTTCATACTTTCTTGTACAGTCAAGTTCAGTATTTTTAGTTCATAAAAATATCCTACACCTAGCCCATTGTCCCGTGTTGGTCTGGGACTTATAAAGAAAGTGGTAACCGTGGCATGTCGTAAAATACGTCTAATGGTATATCGGGTTTTGGGTATGTGATTGTGTAGGCGACCAGCTAGCCACTTGTTACTACTTTTTCACAATTTTGCATCTAACCCAGCCTAGTTTTATTTTTGGCTGGATGTGGTTAAAGGAGATTGCTGTCCCTTTGACTCTGTTTACCTCTTAAGGGATTACGGGCGTGATGTTATGTTATGTAAAAAATATCTTAACTTATTTGCGTAGAAAATGTAACGTAATATATGACAGTTCAATGACAAAATAAAGAAATGCTTTAGAAAACTAAATGTTTTAACGAATAAGAGTTTTTTACATACTTATTTGCATCAACTTAACTTATAAGTTACGAAACAGAACTCGCCCAAAAAAACTTACATTCTAGCTCTCATATTCCAAGTACTGAAAAAAATTCACACTCAGTCATATTCTTTCATTTATTCCGCAAATGAGACGGCTTATATACGAGAATAAATGTCCAACTCCATTTGAATCCCGGTCAGGTTTCAGTTCTGCATAAGCTGAGCACTAAATTAAGCTACGTCGTAGTCGCAGCTGCTTGCTACGAACCGCTACGATCGCTACAACCGTAGCGATATACCGGCTTACTATAAAAACAAGTAATAGGGGGAAATATATTTTCTTTGATAGAACAATGGAAATCATCATCCTCTTGCCCTTCTCCCAGTTCATTTGGGATCGGCATGTCTTCCTTTAGAACAATAGAAATATTATAGATATTTAAGTTATGCAAATTTGTCAATAAATAAGGTCTATATAGGCGTAGAAATCTACGAAAGAAATATCGCTTCTTTACATTTGATACTAATTGCCAAATTATAAAAAAAAATGTTAACGAGCTAGCCCATGCATGTTGATCTGGGACTTGTGTTCCTTGCCTAGCATGTCGTAAAAAGTAACTAATGGTATAAGGGGATTTAGGTATGTGATTGTGTGGGCGACGGACTAGCCACTTGTTACCACTTTTTCACAATTTTCCATCTAGCCCAGCGCGGTTTTGTTTCTGGCTGAATGTGGTTATAGGGGCCTGCTGCCTTTTTGACTCTGACTACCCCTTCGGGATTATGGGCGTGATGTTATATATGTATATATAAAAAAAAAACATTTGAATATTATAAGGTGAATTACACTTAATTAGTAATCAAAACGGCTTTCTGAATATTTCATATGCATGTGAAGAAGCTCATAAAGCATTTTTAAGCGCAATTCTATTCAAGTTTATTTAAGTTATTGTGTTTTTAAACGCAAATCCAGTTTAAGTTAGGAACTGGCGGAGAAAGGATTAAGATTACACTACAAAATAATACTTTTGTAACTGAATCTTTTCACCACTCTTCAATCTTTTGCTTAACACAATATTAATGGACGTTCTAATAACTCATTACTTAAGTCTATATATAATTGTTACAATATAACTAAAATTCATTATTTAAAATTTAAAACAAACTCTCAAAAGTTACAAATAAAACATTATAAAAAACATAATTCCGTTGTCTTTAAGCGAGACCTCTATGTCTGACTACTTAACACAAGTACTGCCTAAACCTGCTAAATGCTTAAAAATAAGGTAATTTAAGAGAGTTTGTACTGATAGTATCTAATAATATATAATCGTATTATGTCTGGTCTTATATTTATATATACCTGAATTTGCCTCACCACCGCGCTATCAGGCACGTCACACATCCAGACTCGATTCCCTGTCGATATAAAATCTGAAGTTAGCGAGTAGTTAGGCTGCGGCTGGCGAGTTCGAGCCGTGTTAGTAAGTTGGGCATTTGCTTCCGCACCTAGCCTCATAAGTGGGCCATTGTGCGTAAATGATCACTGTACCACTACAGAGATTATTCAAACCACTTTAGCTCTGTGCAGAAGGCAATTAGATTTCTGGGACGTTTGAGTACAGCCTCCATCGAAGGGGATTGCCTATGAGCCGTGTCCTTATGTCACTCACGCTACTACAGTGTAGGAGAACGTGAGTTGGTGTTTTTTCCGCCATCATGTAACCTCTGCATAGGGGGCTGTCAGTGGTTCGAGCCGTGTTATAAATGAGGACGATTCTGAACTTCCGAGCCGCTGTTTAGTGCTAAGTGAAAATTTAACTTGTTAAGCACTTTTCGCACGATCGTAGAACCTGGTTCTGTTTTGTTAAACGGTCAATGGCGGCGACATTACGCGCACATTGGCGGTTTTGGTTCAAGTCTAGACACATACCTAACTATGGGTTTGTTACCAAGTTCCAATTTGCCTGGTTCCCCCTCCCAAACCCAGAAGCGATATTTAAGTCAACAATTAAACCAGATAAACTAATACTTTTTACAAACGAACTCAAATAAAACCTTTCGCAAATAAAAATAGGCAAATACCTACTTTATATAAAAAAAAAAAAAAAAACTTATTTGCTTCTATGTAATAATGAAGCTCAATCAATTTGGTATTTGCATTGAAAAAAACTCCTTCTGGGCTTCAAGATTATAAACTAATTTCGTTTTGATAGGTTCTAGTCTTCAAAACAAAACCTAGTTTTATCTAATTATTATAACCCGTTGTAAGTGATGATTGAGCATATTGTATTCCCACAAGGCTAATATACTCCAGCACTCCACAATTTCAGCATTATTCATGCGTGATTGCGAAACAAACGTTCAAACACCGTCGCATACGACCACGTTTAGGTACGAGTATTATAAGCAATAGTTCCGCCTTGGCCACAAGCGTTGTATTTCGTTCATTTAAAGCAGTAATTAATACGCATTCCGTAAACAAGTGATTTTTACTACATGAGAACAGTTTGATTACTACCTTAGTTTTTCTCGTCGAACGTAAAATAGTTGCCCTCTGAAAACCAATTAAATTTACCCCAATTGTTGACCAAAGTGCGGTTGTACTATTTCATATCCTAATTAACTTGCTTTACTAACCTACATACCTAAGAGAATAAACCAGGAGCCAACAATAGCTGAAAAAAACACTCCTACGTCTTCTATTCAATTCTATTCACGAATACGTAGAAGTATAGCACGTAGCTGCGTAGAGCAAAATTCCTCCGAGCAATTTTCCTATTTGACATAAATACTCAAATATAGGGCACACCGGCCCCAAACTACAAAGCCCTCAAAGATCTCAGCAGGCACAATCAATCTAAAGCCTTGTATCGTCTCTTCAACGTATCGATTCCCTATCTGATGATTTAATCGCTAACCGCTGTCGGCACGCACCTCACTATCGATCGCAGGCAAATCTCAACCTTAAATCGACGTAATAAGGGCAGTGAGGTTACCGAAAAATACCGGTAAATGGCTGTTTTGAAATCGCAGCGTTATGGTATAAGTTCGTTCTTCTCGTTAACAAATTATGTTACTTTTAAAGTTTGTAATTTTAGGGTTCAGTAGGTTTTTGTTATACACGAACTTTCGAGTGAAGAATATTTAAGCGGCACGAAATAGGTATTTTATACTGCCTGTATACTTGAGTTACACATACAAATGTTAATAGGACTTACTGTTTATATACAATTCATGTTACTTATGTAACTAGTATGTCATTTTTATAAAAATCTTATAAAAATAGTCAGTGAGCTGTATAAAGTACTAGTATAGACAAATATCGTAATATCAGAAATAGGAAATAAAAGTATAAATCTAAACATTATGTATCACAAAAGTACAAATCAAGAAATCATAAACCACTTACAATTGAACCAGGGAAAGTAATAACCTAATTGAACCAAAAGAAAGATTAAACAAAATGGTAATCAATTTACAATGACGCTATTCTCACTTATAAGAAGAAAATATCGTTCGATTCAGGATGTAAATGTAAGTTCAAAATGTTTTGACATATAATAGTTGCCCTGTGTCGTTAGCCACGCGGTTGAAGGGTTTGCTTGAGAATTTCCTTTGGCAATGAGATATTTTAAAGGGTTAACTGTTAACTCTTGTTCCTTTGCGGCCTTGACTTACCTTACGCATAAATCATTACAGTATTCTGATTTTATAACGTATGTTAAATTCATTCTTGATTCAAGTTCATAAGTGCTTAATCGCTCTATTTGACATTCGCAACAACGTATGTGTCGCTATTTCATATGTACATATGAACGTATTTAAAAAAGGCCATCTGTTGAGTTTCTTGCCTCCTCTTCTTAGCAGGCCGATTCACGTCGAGGTGCTGGTAGAGCAGAAAAAAAATTTGACGTGCAAAAGAATTTGTTTTACGAATCCCCTTGCAGAATAAATAATTTGATTTCATTTCATATGTGGAACTATCATAAACCGAGAATATTTTCCAGAAATTATTCTCTTTTTTTTCTCATTATGCTTATTAAAAACATCATACCGCATGAAGGTCTTTCCTGTTAAAGTAATGCCCTAATAAAGACAGAACTAAATGTCGTTGTTTCTACCATGTTAGTTTTAATAAGCCTGACAATAAAGTTTGTGTTGTAAAAATTCAAAATGGCCGCCCACCCCAGCAGCAAGAGCAACTTTGCTTTTTCTACCCCATCCCGTTCCAGCGTGTCTTTCAAATAGTTAATGATAAAGCCACAGCCCATTCAGGTTTATGCCCATCGTTAGCCGTGATCATTATTTTTTTTCCCGGCGAACCATTCAAACTGGTGAGGCAGGAATACTGCAAAGCCAGGTATCGTTCAGGGGTTCTCAAACATTTTCAAAAACCCATGCTAGCGTATCGAGTTCATCAAGTGGTGTTGAGGCCGGGCGAACCGCCGTATTTTGTCGGCTCGCGGGAATCCAATTAGCAATGGCCAGTGTTACTTTTGAAGTTATTTATTGGAATTGATAAATTTACAAGATATGTGTAAAAATATTCCAGCTACTAACCAAGCAAATTTTTGAAGGATTAAAAAAAATAAGTACAAAAAACGATGATTATGTTGAAAGCTCTAAAAAGGATCAAATTTAAATATAAATATTAAATACCAATAATATTTTGGGAAACACCTGTTTATTTTATCGATTTTATATCGTAATGCAAAAACATTGGAATTAATATCAAAAGTAGCTTAGTTTTATATGCTTTTTTTTTTCATAAAAACCTTACTGTCTACCATACACTTCAATTATTTTCTCCAGGTATCGACATACTAACTTTTATCTGCAAGATCCACACGTTCATAGGTCATTCCGCCAATGATCTCAACTTAAATGGGAACTGCACTCACCGTTGAGTCTGGGCACATTCGGACACATTTTGGCGTAATTCCCAATGCATTTTTTCCCGTCGCGCTGCATACGCCGCGCCGGGGCGATAGGAGGTGTCACTGGGGCGCTTCCGAACGTCGATAGTTTGCTTTTTAAAGTTTCTGGACGATATTTGGAATATGTGTTCTGTTTGGGAGTTGGTTTATGTGTAACGAATTTTGAATTATGCGCGTTGTATCACATTATTGGTTGTGGTATCTTATAAATATAAACAATTATTTTGAAGTTTCAAAAACGGCAAACATAATGGTTGGAATTTTGTATTTAGATGTGTTATTTATTGAAAACTTCGAAAATATATTGAAAGAAATTTGGCCACTCAGACAATAATATTGCTATATCTGATAACTACATACATAAAACATTTATTAACACGGTATGTATATTTTTCTGAGGTACTTATTTAGACTGTCAACAAGTAATTTTACAAATCTCACTATATTACAACCTACAATATCACGTAGTTTCAAATCTAAAATGTCACCTCCCACCGAGACATTATCGAAATGATCGCTAACCTTTAAAACGATTACTGAGCACTTGCCGCTCAAACATCATATCCCGCTAAAATCAACAACACTTCATTACGTTCCTTGTCACCCGACCGAAGCACCATACAACAAGGCTTGTGACATTTCCCATTTACACTATTACTTACCCAACTTCCCCGATAAGCGGAAAACAGGCGTCCCGAGCGCTCGGTGGAAACAAAATGGAGGACAACAATTCATCAATGTTTGACAGCCGGTGACAGCGACCGAGGTGCGGCTTACGGGGAGAGCGGATACGAAACAAACTTGCAGTAATTAGTGTTATCTGAAGCAGATATACCTACTCGTACATTATTAATTTCCTTAAATAAGAAACAAATTGACGAAATGACTGTCTCCATCTTCCATCTCTCTCTAAATATATTGGTTGTATGAAGGATTAAATCTATTACGCATAAAAACCCGATAATTATTATGTCGTAACCATTTTCATTTTGCTACTTTATAAAAAGTCTATGCCGCCATTATAATAATAGGTAAATAATTGCCGCGAGTTTGAACCCAGGTAACGATCAATTTTCTAAACGTAAATTTTATAGTTATATAAAGTGTATGTACGTAGCCATTGTTTATACAAATTTCATACAACTTCATATAACTTTCGATAACCATACCAATTGAAGTTTATGTAAATATTGTATACATTCATTAACAGCGTTGCTAATTATAGTTCAGTTACGAATTAATTCAATCTAGTTCATTACGGATTCATATGGGTAAATTTTATAAATAACTATTCCAACTTTTATATTTAATTACGGGCATGTGTTAATTGAATCTTAAATATTATAGTTACAAAAAATGGTCACAATACATACATAATGTCGAATAAAAGGTGCATTTAACAGTTCTGTAAAATCAGCAATATTTTTTCCTATAAAGCAATTTTTATTGGAAATATCCACAGGTAACGATGACCGCTTGCCATCAGGCTTTACTTTCTGCCTTGTCTCTGACATAAAAGTGCCATCAATGGGTACATGACTTTATGTCTCTTAAAACCCCGGACCTGTACGCCAGCATGATATGCGCATATATTTACTTTATAGCGTTTCATTGTAGCCATAACAGTTGATTTTATTCAAACCGTTCTTAAAATTATACTGACGGATGCAAAAAATGGGCACGTTATTGTACTTCGAGAATATAATCTGTGCCTATCTTAGAAATAATAACAATAATAATATGGATAACAAAAATGTAATAATAATAGCTAAGTGGTAATTTTAGACAGTTTTCTGGCAATGTCAATATCATGTCATTGACAGGTGACTGACTAGAAATACCGTGGCTAAATACAATGACCTGACATGTCATTGTAAACTGTCAACCAGTATCTATGATTCACGATTGACCTTCATAGGTCATTCGGTCCACAGCACGCCTAATGAGTTCCCCTAACTTCACTACGATAGTTCAATAGATCCCCAAGTCTGAACGACGAAATTGCTTCCACACACAATGTCTGTTGTGTATCAAGGTTTCGGTAATCGGTAGGTTTGTTGTATGTTCGATGCCCTTTCTCCGGTTATTTTTACCCACTTCCCCCTGTAATCCTAATTATCTTTGACATATCTGAGTGTTAATGAGCTATTATTTGGTGGTTCGGATATTCCATGAAACTCAAACAAATAGACAGAATGCTTTACAAATAAAACAGAAATATATGACGTTTTTTAATAATGGCATTAGTCTTATAGATTAAAATGGCACAAAACTCAATGGCCGTTAATCAATACCTTGATTAAAAAATAACAAAAGGCTACGATTAACAAATAAAAAATTATCTACCGCATAGTAATAAATTAGAAAGACGAGTAAAGTCTGAATTAAATTAATCGTTTGAAAAAATATTGCCATCGATTTATATATACAAATAAATAGGTCATTTAGTACGCGACAAGGTTATTTCGGCATTCTGTTATTCTACTTAACATGAATTTCTTTAAAAAGCAACATTGCTACAAGAAAAACGGTGTACACTCGTTTCGTTTACACGACAAAAACTCCGTTTTAAGTACCTAACTAAACGAACTTCTACAAAACGGTGGTCACAAATCAAGCTACAAACAGAAAATACGTGCAATAATTATACGTATGCAGTTTTGGACCTTAAGTCGACGGAGTAAGGCGTCTGTGGATATCAGTGTACGTATATTTAAAGTATGTACTCTCTTTCCGATGGAGTCGTATTTTCCTCCCTAGATTTGGCTATGGGCCAACCGTGGCGAAGCCTTGGGAACGCTGTCCTGTTTGAGATATGCTATAGCGCTGATATTAGGAGACCTCTTTGTTACGTACACCGGGTTTATACCCTTTTGGTTCATTTACAAAACGATTACTTTACCAAGGCAATAAAGAATATGACTGGACAACGATTTTTGTGCCTTCCGTAATGGTAGAGATAGTGAAATAGTTTGAAATTTAGCAATGGGAGTGACCTTTTATGCAACCAAACTGCTTTATTATTTTACGAAATAAGCACTCACTTACACATAAACATTGATTAATTGATTTCCATCTGCATGAAACCTTGAATTGACAGAATTGAATTCAAGAATTTCCTTCATGGCAGGAGAATTATGATTATATTATGAATGAATGATAATTCTTAAGAGCTTTCAAATTACTGAGGCTATAAATAAAAAAAAAAAACAAAATTAAAAATTTCACTTTTAAATCGTTAATTTTACAACTTTTTTTAGAGCAATGTGAATTTACCACCGTTTCAGAATGCTGATTCTACCGAGAAGAAACCGGCAAGAAACTCGGTAGTTACTCTTTTCAGCGTCAAAATATACATGATTAATATACACTTTTTTTAAGTTCTGAACCAAATCATCAATGTCTGATTGTGGGAGATGACAAAATATGATTACAATAAAAGGGTAAAATTAACCAGAGCAGACCTATATAGAAGCTATATAGTTGCATATTATAGCCTAGATAGGAAACGAACCTTATCCTACACGACAGGAGTTATGCCACCCGACTGTGTGGTTGTCATCTTCGACCTACTTGCTGGAATGGGCTTTTTTCTTAATCTAATGTAGTAGAAGTTAGAAGAAAGCGTCCTTAACGTTTTCAGCTATTCTGTTACAAACAAGTTTCTAGACATTAGGTACTGGGGTCGCAATAGTTTTATCACAATCACATTCTCACATGATTTGATCCAAAAATTGTCTGGTTCCCCTATCTTAGGGTTACGAAGGTCAGATCGGCAGTCGCCTTAACGTAATTACCAGACTCGGTAAATACTTGGATCATGGTCTAAGCGGACCCCGTCTAAACACGGGACATAACGCTAGGAAGATGACATTTTCACGTGGTTACACGTCGTCGTATTTTATGATACATACATACATACATACATAACATCACACCCATAATCCCCGAAGGGGTACGCAGAGTCAAAGGGGCAACAGGCTCCTTCAACCACATTCAGCCATCATAAGTTTGTAAATTCTCTTAAATATCGTAGCTATCTGATTTGAGCTCTTAAAAAAAGGCAAAGATACTTATAATGTCTGCTATACAAAGTCATGTGATACTACTGGTGTTACAAATGTCTATTTAGCACCAGACTCAAGTGATCGTTTAACGTTATACAGACTCTTTTTTTATCGCCTGTAATGGTAAATAAATCATATTTTATTTTTAATATAATTGAAACATAATAATATTTACTTACTTGACGCCACTGGCTACTAATAAATCAATGAGACATATTTGAATTATAAAAGTCTAAAAATTAACTTTAATTACTTTAAACCTCAAATATTTATTTCATGAAAAAGGCAATGTTTAGTCAGTAACAATTAAGGCAAGTTAAATAAAAGGGAAAATCTATGGCAATATAATGACTTTATGTACGTAAGCGACGTTCCTTTCAAGGTGGTTGAGCCCATTATTAGGACCCTTTGTAAGTCAAACAACAATGTGACGTTACCCTTGAGGACCCGTTCACGCTTTGCCACCCCTGAATAGACAATATCTGCGTATATGACCAACTATACTTATTATAAGTTAAAATCTTTTCCTTGATTCCTTATATATATATACTTCTAAAAGAATAAAAGCTCTTTTAGGCAGGATTACTTTGTTGGCTATCTATCTGACGAGAGCTTTTCTCAATTACTGTTATAAATATGCATACTATATATATTATAGCAGTATATTTGTATTACTTATAATTTTATATAATAGAAACTGCAATCATCGATAATGAGAAGTTTTAACTAATAACAACAACATGTAAAAAAATACTTACGATAACTTTCAATATTTAACTAACTAAAACATAAATATTCATTATGTTTGAGATCTTACGCTATCAATAATAAAATGATTACAAAAGGATTGTAAAATGAACAATAACCTTTGTAAACCAACGAGGTGAAAGCAAATTATTTACTGTCGTCTTTGACGACAATCTCACAGTTCGCCACTTCAGATTAAAGGATCAAGACAGCGGAAAATCTCCCTTGGCATAGGTGCATCAATTCAGCTCTCGATTTCCATCCTCTACCTGTCAAGTGAAGCCAAAAGGCCTTTGAGGCTCATGCAAGCACCTAATGCTCGTCTCGGACTGACAGCAATCCTACGGTTCACACCTTCACTGAATATTGCGCAATATGCATGGGGGCCACGTCTAATCTTCAAGCTTTGACTAAGTTAGATACGCTGTCTTCCTTTGTCGCGTAATTGTCCTTCGAGCAAGGTACATAATCGCTCTATGGTCCTTCGAGCGGGATAATATGAATGTCTACGCCTTAATACCTTCGGGTGGGGTAAGATCAAAATTGTTAATAAGTAATGCGGAAACTGTTACAATTTATGCATAACGTTTTAACTGGGCTATTTGGGACTAGGATAGGAATTGCTTAAAGTTATGGATACCGCAAGATTTTTGTATATATTTTAAATATGTCTGTATAATTTTGAATTAAGTTATTAATTAATTTTGAATTTAGCTTAGCCAAATTCTATCTTATTATCAATAAACTGCAAGGTGTCGTACTCGTATGTCGAAATTAGATGTCACCTTCTCATTCCCTTTTTAAATATTTAGCCTAAAAGCGATAAAAAAGTCATATAACCTTAAAAATAATGGATTCCAATTCTAACTGAAATAAATGTACCCTACTATTAGCCCATAGATATAGCCGCGGTTATCGTAAAGATAAGAGGGTTCGCTGAATAATTTCGACCAAAGACTAGAAGTGCCTAGTATGGCTATACGCCCTGAGATTATATGAACGTGTGATGACGGTTTATTCGGGAAGGCCCCGCCAGACGCTATTAACGAAACAATGCAGGAACTGACAAGGGGTTTGCTTAGGACCTCACTGTAATAGCTGCTGAGATCCTCAGCCCTTATGTCGGCGAGGAAGTTTATAAATGCTGGGCTTTGCTGTCGCGTCTCGTCTGATAGTATGGGTATATAACTATGGGTTATATATACCTACGTGTAAAATGTATTTATATTAGTTACAGAGATACATAGATTGTACTTACATGTGGAATCTCTTTAAAGAGGCTGTTCTTTGTTGAAGAGACGAGTGGGGTGTGTAAGGATCGTGTCATATGGCGTTCGGTTACCTCTGCCTACGCCGCTAGAGAAGTGGCGTGAAGTTTAGTTAGTTAGGTAGCTAATCGGGTAATTATTAAAAACGAGTTGGTGAATAATTTACTTCTTTAATTGGCTTTACAGTTATTACTTTTTGTTGAGAGTGTCAAAATATTTACTGAATTCATATTTTGATAATACATATATGTTTGAATCAGAATTTAAATTTGGCATTAGGTTTTGTGGCCAAACCATTTTACTGGATGAAGTGGTATTACGGCCTTATGAATTTCATCTCTAAATATTGCACACTATTCTCCAAAAGGCCAAGTCGTTTACCTCCGAACATAAATAGATGAAACACAAGAATAGTCGGAGGAACCGAGAGACGGTTCGTATCTAAGCCTCGCGGACGCTAAATGTGGATACACAGGCTTGGGTGTCTGTTACGACAGATAATACTAATGTTAGCTGGCTATCCTATATCCAGAACAGGCGGCTGGCTCAAATTTAGAACCAGCGAGAAATTTCAGACAGAACACCGTTTTCTACTCAAGTTAATCTCAAGTTATTAAAGGAATTCACAATTAAATTTCTGGTTCATTTCTAAATTAAGCACCATTATGTAATCAAATTTCAATATCAAATCTATTGTTTAACATAAAGTCGTTTATATAAAATTTAACAAATAAAATAATTATGACAAAGCTGTTGAAATATTTTATATTTAGATACTTAAGTAATTCTATTTAAGTTTTCGCACAACATCACATTCCTTGGTCTGACTCCGAGGTAAGTACCTTAAGCACTTGTGTTACGGATATCAGATTCAACAGTGGTGTTTCAAATAAAACCCAGACACAGAACAAACACAAGTATTCATCACACGAATGTTTGTGTCGAGCCCACAACTCGTGGCGCATAGGGCAGGGTCACTACCAAATGCGTCATCGAGCAAGTCAAAAAATAAGGTTTACTTTTATGTCCCATTGGCATCCAAAAATTTTAAAATACCCTATATGCAAAAATATCGTATCTAACTCCCGCTCAAGTTCTCCTAAGCAAGTCGTTAGTTCTAAGCCCCTGTTTTTTATTTTTTACTAAACAAGCACTAGCGAGTTCAATTCAAGCCCTACTCGTATGAGAAATCTGGTTCAAAAACTACCGTCCGCCTTATCCTATGGGGTGATCTTTCTAACTCTCGTGCAATTTGAGGTCCAAATTACCAGACAAATATTAAGCTGCCTTCGACCCTTTGTGGATCGCAAAGGCGTATTATGGTACATTAGGTTGCCTAGACAGCCGTGGGTTCCAGTTACCACCTATGGCTGACATAACGCTTTCTGTATTTACACTTGGGGCCAATTTGTTTATTGTCAAATAAGAATTAACCGACTGATAAAATATAACATATAATATATAAAATTTGTCCCGTGTTGGTCTGGGACTTAAAAATAATATGCCAACTGTGTTTCTTGCCTAGCATGTCGTAGAAGGCGACTTATGGTATATCGGGTTTTAGGTGTGTTATTGTGTAGGGGAGAAGCTAGCCACTTGTCACTACTATTTCACAATTTTCCATCTAACCAAGCCCAGTTTTATTTTTGGCTGAATGTGGTTTAAGGGACCTGCTGTCTCTTTGACTCTGCCTACCCCTTCAGGGATTATGGGTGACGTTATGTATGTATAAAATATAAAGTCGCCAAATTGCGGATGTCATACGGTATTTTACTTAGGAAACAGGCAGTGAAATTGAACAATCAACCGGATTGTGATTTATTCGATTGTTATTCTTAATTGTATGTTACTTGAAGTCGTGTAACCTTCCACAGGACAGGCAATGCCTAGTTTGGAGGTCAGCCTAACTTGTAATGAACATTTTGTTTGTTTTATCTGACTGTTGAAAAATCAGCCCTTAATAGCATATTATACAGTCTCAATTTATTTTTTTTATCGTATATACATACATATACATAACATATTAGTTTATACTTGTTGTAAGAAAAGAGGTCTAAGGGTCTTTTTATTTGCTTTTTAACCGACTTCAAAAAAAAGGAGGAGGTTCTCAATTCGACTGAATTTTTTTTTAGTTATATATATAATTATGATCTCGAGTCTTCCATAAAATTTCTTAAGGTCTTTTTCGTCTATATGTCAAGTAACCTCACTGTCGCTAGTCAGGCCAAAAAGGTCGTAACACTTATAATATAATATGTGTTTGTTTTTCGCTTCTTCTTTGACTGTTAAGAAATCTTTCTACCACGATATTGATTGCATTTGTCGCTTACTTACTTAACGTAAATTACTGATTAGCGTACAACATATCAAAATGGTAAGGACACGCGCCTCTTAACCGAGGAGTGCCGGTTCAAACCCGGGCACGTACCTCTGGATTTTTCAAATCTATGTACGTATTTAATACCACTAGCTCGACGGTGAGGGAAAACATCGTGATGAAACCTGCAAATTCAAACAACTTTGGATTTGTAACCATAATCCAAAAATTGTCTGGTTCCCCTATCTTAGGGTTACGAAGGTCAGATCGGCAGTCGCTTCAATGTAATTACCAGACTCGCTAAATCCTGGATCATGTTCTAAGCGGACCCCGTCTAAGCACGGGACATAACGCTAGGAAGATGATGTACAACATATCAAAATGATATGTGTGATATGACTGAAGATTTTACAATACTCTTGTGTGTACGAGAATTACTATTAACACTATTATTATAATATCTAGCTTAACATGACCATTACACAATATGATTCAAATTATTGATAGACAATAACCTTGCTACTATTAACTCTACATCCCATTTGAATAGTCAAACAGAGCTACGTCATCAGATAATGATTTCAGCTATGTTAACGTCACTCACAGCAGTTATATGTATTGGTCCTTCGAGCCGGATCCGTCACATGTCAAGTTAGTCTCGTCGGTCATGTCAATCATTCTTTACTTCCTCCAGATATGATCTTTTCAATATACCAACAGACGTATAAACTCATATTATGGATATTTCCGCTATAAATATCCATCATAGATTTTTCGCTATACTTATGTTAGTTAAGCTAACTCCTTCCATTTAAATTATATGATATCTGAGCTTATCTAAGCCTAATTTATTTGGATCTACGACTTTTGGTTTCATAGCCAGAGTTTCTAACCACTATAACAAGTTTAATTAAAGGGTAGGCAGGGGGGATTGACATCTGAGGTAATTGCTGATGTAGTCGATGACCGATCTATATTGATCCGAGCATCGGAAATAGAAAACGTATTTCCATTTTTAACTACCAGTTAACTTCTTAGTTATTCAGCAGTTTTATCAGACTTTAAAAGGGGTGTTTTCGTTAGTTAGAGCGTAGTAACCTAGTTTTAAAACTACGAGCTTTGAGCTTCTTGTAGCAATTCAATACTTTGGAATTTAACGTCATTAAACCATATTATTGTTATACAATATATATACTACTGACTGGCCCGTTGGTCGAGTAGTCAGAGACCCTACGAAACCAAGGGTCATAGGTGCGAATCCCTCTAGGGCCAAATGTTTCGTGTGCTGAACATGGACATTTGTACTCGAGTCCTGGATGTTTATAAACGTATTTAAGTATGTCTATCCGTTCACCTAGTATCCATAGCACAAGCATAAGCTTAGTTTGGAACTAGGTAATTGGTGTCAGTCTGGACTTTTTTATTTATTTTTATTTTAGCAAATTGTGGTTTAACGAGCTTTTTACTTCTTGATTTCGCCTACTTCTTCGGAGATTGTTGGTGTGATGGTATGTAGCCTGTACCATGGTCACTAATTCTAAAATAAAACAAATGTGTACATGTTTCCTTATGATGTATCCCCTCGGAAACGGTGGTATAAATCTGTACTGAGATTTTAATTTTTCAAGTATTATGTCCCACTTCTGGATTGATTCGATCATTAACTTGGATTTGGCGAAACTGAAGTGACTGCTATCGTAATATTAGATTGAATGAAATAAATAGGAACATTTTTACATTTTTATCTCAAAAATGCACGTTCTATATAAATATGTGTACTTAAACAAAAATCTTATACTTAATGAATGAAGCCGTTATTTTGGTATGCAATTTCATGTTTGCATGCATGCGATTTCCAGAAAAACTTGCCAAAATTTCCAACGAAATTTCTTTTGAAATATTCCCCCAACATTGATTTCCCTCTCACACTACCTCTTAATATTTTCGGAGCAGCCCTTAAAGAGGGTAGTAAATATCTTTCGTTTCCACAAGCCGTGCATAAATAAATATTGATCTAAAGTCACTGCGTACGACAGTCCTCTGAATTGAACATAGAGACTATTTGTATAGCTTGATGTGTAATTAGAATGAGAACTAGAATGAGAGCGGTGGTAGCTCAATGGTAAGGACACGCGCCTCTTAACCGAAGAGTGCGGGTTCAAACACGGGCATGTACCTCTAGATTTTAAAAAATCTATGTACATATTTATACCACTAGCTCGACGGTGAGGGAAAACATCGTGATGAAACCTGCAAATTCAAACAACTTTGAATTTGTAACCATGATCCAAAAATTGTCTGGTTCCCCTATCTTAGGGTTACGAAGGTCAGATCGGCAGTCGCTTCAATGTAATTACCAGACTCGCTAAATCCTGGATCATGGTCTAAGCGGACCCCGTCTAAGCACGGGACATAACGCTAGGAAGATGATGATGTGTAATTAGAATAAGGGATGTAAGATGCACAGAAAATAGCAATTATATCGAGTACGCTATTTATCGATTTAAGTTGATATCGATATATTGGATTAAAAGTCGATATCGATATATCGGATTAAAAAGCTTACAAACAAATATGATATCACGCCTGCAGTCCCCAAGGAGGTAGGCAGAGTCCTAAAATTTAGATGCTCCTTGAAACACATTCAAACAAAAATAATACTCAATCAGGTTAAATGGAAAATTGTAAGCTAGGAACAAGTGTCCAAGCCCTAAAAATAGAAAGCCCATATATTTATTCCTTACATACCATATCATACAGTTAATATTACTTTTTAAAGTTACTTATTTTCTTACGTTGGCGGACTACTGTCTTGCAATAGGAATGATGAATGCATTAAAAAACTATAATTGTATTCTTCTTTAGTCTATCAGTTATAAACAAAATACTAGACGCCTATTTTTCGCTTTATCAAATTAACAAAAATCACATAGATAAAGAGCATCAAAGTTTTAGAGTGGGAGCTTGCGACGTCACTATTTAGTAAAAAAATTACGAAATCATGACAATCTTATCGTATCTTGCAAATGCATTGCATCTTCGTCAATGTTTGTTTGAAAAATAAATAAGAAAATACGTGTTCAATGATTTTTTTTTATTTAACTGACGGACTAAACAGAAATTTTTAGTCACCTTGCCTATTGAAGGAATTTTCATTGTCCGCGTTGGGACTTTTGGATATAATTCCACTGCGTTCTAGCATGTCTGGTCAGACACACACATTTTAGATTTCGTATAGACTTGACACAGACAGATGTCGCTACTGGCATCATTTAGACTGATTGAAAGCTAAAACCGAATAAAAAAGTTATTATTTCACTTTTAAAAAATGATTTTTTCACAAAATAAGTTTATTACAAAATAATCTTTGTTTTAAAACCATGAACTTTACACAGATGGCGTATTATTACTAAGAAATAACTAACCTCTGCTTGTGGCGCCATCTTGTATTATTCCTGACAAACAGACTACATTTTGCTGTAGTTCCAAATACTCACCACTGTCGCTGTTCTTGCGCGAGTTATAGCAGTAACTTTTTAAGTATGGGCAGTGACCCTCTGATGTACGTAGTATATTATTACTCTGTGGTTCTAGCAACGTTTTGATAGTTTGATTTTTTCGAAATCGATATATCGACATCATCATAGCCACTTGCCACTAGCCCAACTCAATTTTTGGCAAAATGTGGTTTATTTTGCAAAACTATTATCATACAAACGATGCCGGAGAGAATTAATCTGTATGCATATTGTCGACACAGTAATTAATTAAGACCTGCACTCATGTCAGTGCATGTGCGGAATATATCAGACCCGAGACCCAAAATACAATTAGCGGGCCAACAACGCGGTCCAGGAGGCTTTCAAAATCGCTGGTTCTAGTTAATTCCATGTGACAATAGTTGCAATCTGTACAATATTGAATCACCCCACGAGTGGATTAAATTTCTACATGGGACATTTAATCCGAGCATTGTCTGCTGCAATAACAAAAGGCAGTTAGACACGTATCATATTTAATCCACATTCGCATGCTTAATAGCAAAGTGACCTAATTCAAAATTGGTTGTATATTTAAATTGATATTACGTGTTAAAACATTATGGTTCATTTTTCATCGGCAGCATATTTTGAGAAGGTCAGTTGATCATTAAGCATGCGATATGTAGGTACATATTATATCGCTAATCTAACATTATTAAAAACCTTTTCAAAAGCGTTTTATGTCACATGTGCTGATTTAGATCACTTTTGCAAATATTTGGACTATCTTATTATAAAGAGGGCTCAGTCTATTAAATTTTTACTTACAGAGACCCTAGTCACAAAAACCGAAGTTCGCGGGTCGAAACCCGCTAGGGGCAAATGTTCCGTGTGATGAACATAGACATTTGTACTCGAGTCATGGATGTTTATAAAGGTATTTAAGTATGTCTATCCATTCACCTAGTTTCCATAGTACAAGCATAAGCTTAGTTTGGAACTAGAGAATTGGTGTGTCAGTCTGGAGAACTTATTGAATAAAGAAATACGTGTTCAAATTTTTTTTATAATCTAACTTACGGACTTAAATTTTTTTTTAGTCATACCATGATAATAAATTTCTTGTGCTGCGAATTACATCTTCCTATGTTGAGAATCCTTAGCTGGTACTTGTACCAGTGCGTGAGATTATAACTTTGGAATCAGATCAAAGTATGTCATGTTGTCTAATATTAATTGTGAGTGAGCCTAAAGTCACGGTCCTTAACTCCTTGGCTCTTACAAGCCCAAGGTCTTCAATACACCTGTTTATTCCTTTATAATTCTAGTTTAGATTCCGTACAATAGCCGAAAAGCAAATCCTCATCGTCTTTAATGCCGTAATCTCCTTAGAGCGAACTGTTGGTTTACCTAATTAAATTTCTTTATTGGCGTCTGTGAAGCCACAAAACTGTAGGATTACGGCGAAGAGGAATCCACACATGCAAATACAGTGTTGCCGCAAGGTTAGGCTTTGTCTATCGTACCACAGGTCGGTGACTTTAGAAAATAAAAAAGAGATTTCACATGCGAGCAGACACTCATGTCCAGACATTCTTATCATTTAGATAGTTTTAAATGTGATTTAACATAAAACTTAAACTTATGCATTTGTTGAGGCAATTTATTAAAAATATATATGCTTAGACCTACAAATGAATTAGTAATTTTACTAAGCCTGAGGTTTGGAACGGCAAGCTTGTGTTTATTTCTTGTATTAAAGTGATGACAGTCTACTACATATTGCAATGCTGAATCAAACAATTCAGCTGGGTCTAACACAATTTTAGCTTAGGTATACAGCAGCATTTGCTAGCAAAAATGCCGCTGGATTGCAATTCCTATGAGTAACACTTCGTATGAGGTTGTAATAAATGGAAGCGGAATATATAAAACTTACTGGGGAACTTTCTATGTGACCCAAATTAATTCTGTACCTCTTCGACACAAGAGTGTGTGTAGAAAATTTTGTCTGTATCAGTTAAACGATCTACGCGTAATTGAAACAAACATCTAGTTAATGTTAGTGTTGGTATGTCAAATGTGAAGGCAATCGTCTTGTAAGCGAGGAGGTTTGGTTCATATTTGGGGACGGATCTCTGAATTTTTTGTTCGAAGTACGAATTAAATACTACTTGGTCGGAGGTAAAGAAAAGTATTGTGAGAACCCACACGCTAATAACTACGGATATCGTATCTATGATTTAATTTGTCCGGTTCTCTCTACTTGAGGATTATGAAGGTCACATAGTAGTTGCTTTAATGTAATCACTGGCTAAATTCTAAATTATTGTCTAAGCGAACCCCAATTTAAGAACAATAAATAACGATGAAAATATACTCTGTATTACGTTAGCAGAGTATTTATTACACATTTTAACAAAATGATGCAACAACAACAAAATAATAATGCTGACTTAATATGTTGAGCATTAATGACTCTGCGGTTTAGGCGAATAGCTAAAATTTGGATATTATGTTTGACCTTTTCTTATAACCAATTTGATTATAAGTTACAAATTATAACAGAGTCGACTAAAATGAGAAGTACTTCGGTTTTGCATGTGATTTGCTTGTTAGACAAATACATAATGTATTGTCTAATAATAGCTAGTATTACTAGCAATGAAGTTAAGTTTGTAAGAATGACCACAGGACTTTCTTTATCGGGTCACATTTCAAATTAAAACAAATAACCCAGCTTTTTAGTTATATTCTAGTAATTATGCGTTTTATGTGTTTTGTGAGTAAGGAAGATGTCAGGAACTGTCTAGACAATTGTCGTTACGTCTCAAACTATACACAATAAATAACCAGCACTCACAGAGTCAAATGTTCAAACATTACAACGGGGCATAGACCGCTCAATTTAAACCTTAACCCGTAGCGATAGAGTCCATAATGTGACCCAAATTTCCCAAACAACCAAAATGTTTAGACACTTCTAATTTATACGCACGTTTCTTACAAGTGGGTCTAGTTAAATTGGAGGCGTGCCTACCCACCGTGAAGGTCGCTTTGGGTAAAAACGGACATCGATTTTCGTATCTCGACCCGGTTTGACCTATGCACGATCGAACTTGGAACTGATCCACTGTTAATTTTGACAGCTGATTTTTTTTTAAGTAAACTAATGACTAAAATCTATAGTCCGATATGTCGCTTTGCGTAATCAAATATTACACAGGCTGACGTAAAAAATATGTTCCAACTATGTCCCTAGCGTTTTTTTTTTTTTTTTGATGAAGGGAATGCCTTGCGCTCCGTCACGCCGTTTGGGGGAAATGGAGTGGTGTGTGGGACTCCAAAGGCCCTTCGTATATAAAGACCCCTCCCCCCTCCGGCTAAGATGTAGTGGCCGGGGTATACCCATCAAATCCCTCGACGCTCCTACTTAACCCACTGTCGTTCCTTGCCTAGCGTGTCGTAAAAGGCGATAATAGTGTATCAGGTACCCAATACCATGTGATCGTGTTGGCGACAAGCTAGCCACTACTTTACCAATTTGTATTTTAACCCAACCTTATTTTTTAGGTTAGCTAAAGTGATTTAAGAGACTTGCTGCTCTTATGACTCTGCCTACCTGTGGTGCTATATATTAACATAACATAACATAACATCACGCCCGTAATCCATGAAAGGATAGGCAGAGTCAAAGGGACAGCAGTCCCCTTTAACCACATTCAGCCAAAAATAAAACTGGTCGCAGTTAGATGTGAAAAAGTAGTGAAGTATCCTATGTCCTTCTCCTGGTTCTAAGCTACCTCCCCACAAATTTTCAGCCAAATCGGTTTAGCCGTGCTTGAGTTATGAATAGTGTAACTAACACGACTTTCTTTTAACTATATAGATAGACATGTTGCTTGTCAAAATACAAAACTTTTATCTAACAATTAATAATAATAATAACGCTACCTAATACAACCTAAATTCAAATATCCGTAAACATTTCAGAATCTTGCCTTTACATCGTTTGAATAATTTGAGCTGAAACAAGTTCATAAACTCGACTAATCCTTCTGTACCTGGTATTTTTACTCCAAAAATCTGGAGTTTTTAAGCTTCCTTACCATTCCTCGGAGAAAGGACTTTTGTAATAATTATTAAAAGTTAGTCTGTAATATTATTTTAATCCTTATCTTTACTATCCTTACTTATCTACACTAATATTAGGTATAAAGAAGAAAGATTTGTATATTTTTAAACTTAAAAACTACTAGCTCGATTAAAAAAAAATCATTCACCATTAAAATTCTTTATTATCCATAATTAACAAATAGTAAAAGCCGGGATGGGTCGATAGTTATATTATAAAGGCTAAATGGTCTGTCTGTTAAGTCTCTCTCCGCAACTAAACCACTACTAGGCCGTTCGTAATGATATTAACCACAGTTTGCACCTTGAGAAATAGCAAATAAATATAAATATCAGACTACATCACATACATACTGACTCGGAGATAAGTAGCTTTAGTACTGATATTACGGGTATCAGAACCGTGGAATTACAAATGTATACTTACTTAAATATTGGATATTAACACTCTGACACAGATCAAACAAAAGTATTCATCATACGAATGTTTGTCCTAGATGGGGATCAAATCCACAACTCTTGGCGCATGGGGCAGGGTCAGTACCAAATGCGCCATCAAGCCAGCCAAAAATTACAGATCCTATAGGCATAACAACATACAGACAGAGTGTGTGTAACAGATCAAATTGACGCGGGCTGGTAAAAGCCAGTATAATATATATAGGCACTCTACGAATCCTCAAAGCCTCTGGAAACAATCAAACCCTAGATTCGATACCACACAACCGCATCGAGTGGCGAAAAAAAAACAAAGCAACTCAGGTGTTCGGGCGCTATGTTTTTTCCGCAAAAAGAGTTTTGTTGCCGCCTCGTTTTAATTTGCGCTCGAAACTTTTCGCGTTTTTTCCGTTCTATGTTTTATAATCTGTATTCTGGCCGCGTTGACGTGCAATTTTCGTGCGTTCGTTATTTCGCTAATAAGCAGTGGGGTCCGGGACTCGCGGCAATGTATGCTGTCAGAGTTACAGAACTTTGGTGTGAATGAAATACTGCTAATTTCGCAACTGTCTGTGGCACCCGCTATGTCGCGGATTTTAATGTTCCAGCATACCATTATATAAAAAAAGAAAACTTATAAGTAACTTATAAGCAAGCATTTAAGATTTCTAACTGATATATCTCCCTAGCGTTATGCCTATGTTATTTTTGACGTATTCAGCGTTCGTTTTGCCCTATATAAATATAGATAGAGATCATAGATTTAACGAGTATGGTTTTTATAAACACTCGGACGAAACGCATTATATTTCATATTGCTGTGCCAGCGGTGTCACCCGCTTTTATGGTTAATATTATAAAGACTATTTCCGTCATACATGATTTCTATGTAACTTTAACCATTAAGACTGCACACGCGACGGAAGCTTAAAAAATGGAGTAACTTCTCCCGTTTTCTCAACATATTCCTTCACTACTCTGCTCTTATTGATTGTAGCGTGATGAAAAGTATACTATAACCTGCCCAGGACTATGAAAATTTTACTGATTGCATTTTTGGCATCAGTATCGATCACTAATCACCTCCTGATAGTTATTTTGAAAATATATTTCATGTACAGAATTGACCTCTCTACAGATTTATTATAAGTATAGATTAGTAGTACTTGCAACTTAAAGACTTCGTCCACAATCGGATAGTCTAAAGTAAGTATATCGTTTTAAGTCTTTAATATCTCATAAAATACTAAACTTAAGATTCAATAAAAATACTAATAATATCCGATTAAATTACATATGCACATTGATCTGGTTCCGAAGTAAGAAGCTTAAGTTACGGATATTAAAATCAACAGTGGTGTTACACATATAAAGTTAAATATTGGATATTAACACCCAGACATAGAAACAAACACAAGTATTCATTACACGAATGTTTGACCTGGGTGGGGATCGAACCCACAACACTTGGCGAATGGGGCAGGGTCACTACCGAATGCGCCATCGAGCAAGTCAATCGATTGTAACTACGCCTACGATTTAAACAGAAACGTGGTCCCTAAGCCAGGGTAAATCAAATAAACAAATACTGCATATAACTTGATTATATGAAAATTGCCCGTTAAACTTAGCAGGAAATAATTATGGCTAGGATAAAATAAATGCATACTGGCAGCCTTTTATTAAGACAGCAGTCAACCATATATTTAAAGCTTATCTTCTTGATATAATTCAATAGCTGCCTAGACAACCAACAGGTTATACCCACTATAACCGCAAATGGAATGGTATGCAATGAGACGAAAATTGGTAGATGTCTGATTTAATTACCGTCATATCACAGTTTATATATCTCTCAATCTGTTAGTGTATGCTTACTCATGTTATGTACAAGTACTCGACTGCCTCGTTGGTTTAGTGGTACCATGTGTCGCCTAAGGACCAAAGGTTCAAATACCGGGTCGGGCCAAAAAATTTGTGGCTGGGTATTTCAATACCGAAATTACCCAGTAACGGCCCGGAGTCATGAAGTTGGCAGTTTAATCACCCCCGTGCCTCGGAAAGCACGTTAAGCCGTTGGTCCTGCGCCTGACCTCTCTCCGGTCATGTCAAATTGCCGTCTCACCGGACTATGAGAGTGAAGGAATAGAGAGTGCACTTGTGTTTGCGCACACACTTGTGCACTATAATATCTCCTGCGCAGTTGGCTAATCCTCGTTGAGATTGGCCGCCGTGACCGATATCGGTTAGGAGGACATTATTATTATTACTCATGTTAGGTTTACTACGTGGAGTGGTGGCAATGCGACAAACAAACACTTATACCTAAGTATAAGAAGAGAGGTTGAAACCCTTATCATCATCTTCCTAGCATTATGTTTCGTTCCTAGTCAGACTCTACTTGGGCTAGGATACTGAATTTAGCGATTTAACCCCCACGAGCCAGGCTTAGCCTAGTGTGGGAGTCATATAATCTAAATATCTTTAGGCTTTTGTTTTTTTTTGGTGAATAAACAAGTCATTACACTTAAGCGAATTACATGACCTTCGTAATTCTCTTAGAAGAACTAGACAAATTAAACTACTAAACTTCACGCTACTTCCATAGCGGGGGGTCGTGTCTATCGTTATTTTTGCCATATTAAAATTTGGGGAGTGGTTTCAATTAGGGTTTTTAAAAACACAAAAACCGCCAGGTGGCAGCGGGAGTCTTCTGGTCTTATCACTGTCACTATTGGCACTTTGTTGACAGCATGTCAGTTTATTCTGAAAACTTAAATGAGGAGGGTGACAAGACCGTACGTCACAGTTACGCCATCTTTTGGATGCTTTAATTCAAAAAACCCTCATTGTATTGTGTATAGGTATTTTCAGGTGTCTAAAATATGTAATATCTATGCAAAAGTCTGCAATAACTCTCGTGTGTAGACTTCTCTATGAAAATATTAAATGTCATTTCATACTTCCCCGCGGCAGTTACGATATAACTTCCTTGATTGCATTACAATTAAAACTTCATGCGCCGGGTGAAGCGGCGCAGTAGGTAGTATCAATGTTTCACTTAACATAGTTCCGTCGCGTTTAATCCTGTTATTTTAACAATAACTTGACGGGATTTTTTATATAAAACTAGCTATGCCCGCGGTTTCACCCGCGTTTATGGTTAATATTATACAGTCTAGCCTTCCTTGATAAATGAACTATACAACAAAAAAATTTTTTTTCAATTTGGTCCAGTAGGGTCTAAGATTAGCGCGTTCAAGCAAACAAACTCTTCGGCTTTATATATTAGTAAGTTAGTATAAGTATTCAAATTCAAAATCTCTTAATTAATAAAGGCTTTCAAAAGCACTTATAAATAGTCAATTTAAGCAGAACACTCTATCGAGAAGAAACCGGCAAGACACTCGATATTTACTCTGTCTACTTATATAAACGATAATCTCTAAAGTTCTAATAGCATTTTTACGATGACACTGATTCACACAAATTTTGACTTATTAACAATTTTTTGTCTTATGTAGAGTAGATACGCTTCGTAAATGTAGGTGATGTGATAGCCAATAGTCGATTCAATTCGCTTCGATTTTTATTGCATACGAGATTTTTTTCCTTCGATTGTGATGAATGTAATAATGTTTAAGTTAAGTTAAAAAAAATAACAAATACCTATAGTTACTACTTACGACGCTAAGAGCACACACTAACTTCGGGCAGAATACATTTTAACACGGCTTTCCATAAAAAGAAACGAAAAACCTTGCTATTCAGTGACATGGAGTTCAGTAGGTAAAGATAATAATTGATGGCTGTAGCCATTCATTTTACAAAGGGGGGGAAAGGTTAAGGGGGAGGCCCTTGAATCGCGAAAGGTGTCTTTAAAAGGCATCATCCGTAGCTTGTGGCATTACTTTGTGCATGAGTATTTATCCTGTATATATCCATGAAATGCTTTAAACTTTTTTTTTGAGTTAGGTGGAGATAATTGTGGGCTAACTAAATCCAATAAGCTCAGAGAATACACGGAATATAAGAAACAAATAACCCATTGCAATTAGCTGGATTATACTTCAGCGATGTAAAGCACTGTAATAGGGACGATGACTGCATTAAAAAACTATAATTCTTAGTCCGTCAGTTAGAAGATACAAAAATACTAGACACATATTTTTAGCTTTATTAAATTAACTAAAAACCACAAAGGTAAAGAGCATCAAAGTTTTGAAGTGGGGGCTTGCGACATCACTATTTAGTAAAAATTTTACGAATGTGTGACGTCACGCGCAACTTGAATGCATTGTATCTTCGTCAATGTTTGTTTGACAAATCCATAAAAAAAAACGTGTTCAATATTATTATATGATCTAACTGGCGGACTAAACAGATTTTTTTTGTCATCTTACCTATTCAGTAAAACATGAACACATTTGATTCCTGTATTGTAAAAATTTTCAATTCGCCATTTTTAAATAATTCTAACGAAATGTAATTTGAGTTTCGAAAGCAAATTATAAAATTTATACAATATTTGCATTTTTGGTTTGATCTCGACGGTTTTTACGATTTTTCGTCTAACCCAACTCGATGTAGTTTTGGGTAAAAGTGGTCGAAGGAACTTCCTGCCCCTGTGACTCTGTCTACGTCTTATGAGATTGCGATCATGATGATTTATAATAATATGTATGTTGCAAACCACTGAATGTTTGTAAACAAAATTTATAGCTTCTCGTCACAAGGACTAAATTTAGCAAGCATCCAGTAACTTCAATACTAACAACTTTTATCGTCAAAAGTTAGTCGAATATACTCTCTTTAATCCCCATCACGAAACTAGGGAAACTAACTAACTAAACTTCACGCCACTTCCCTAGCAGGGTAGGCATAGAGAACCGAACGCCATATAGCTCGATCCATACACACCTCACTCGCCTGTTCAACATTCATGATCCTTTTCAACAAGGCAAACATGCTGCGAATATCATAATTATACACAGAAACCGCAGTTCAAAATTAAATGTGGATCTGCAATCAACAAACAATATCCATATTGCGTCCATAAATAATTGGCTGTTTAATAATTATGAATTATGGACGCATTCCGCTAACGAAGCACGTAGGAGATTTATCACGTTAACCCGATTCGGTCACTCCACCCCTTAACCGAGTTGAATAAAATATGGCCTGTTATTCAATTGGTGAATAGCATATTTGCATATTATTTACATTTTGAATGGGCTTACTGGACATAGACATGTCTATGGTCTCAATGGCATGGCAGGTTCAATCCTCACTCTTTTGACCTTTGTTAATTCAGATTACCTTAAGACTAATGTTTACTACTACATTTGTCTGGTTGGCTTTTGACTATGAGCTTACATTTATTTTGGCATTGTAATATGTTAAGAGATGTCACACTTGACATCTCTTAACATAATGACACATGATTGCAAAGTTATATAAACTTTAGGCACCATAATTAAGTTTTTTACAGCACCTCCCAAAAACTCGCTGTGCGCTCTAAGAGAAAAGTCACGCCTAAAAATGCCGATCTGTGACCCACAAAAGATTATGGCACAATGTGAAGATGGCCCAAAGTGGCCCCCTCCATTCGAGGGCCACTCGGCAACAGGTGTCGTTTGGCCACCGATGGACTTAAATTTTCAATAGTCTAACATTCCGATGAGAACACTAGATATGATTTCGGAGAATAAGGTTAGGTTTTTGAATAGTCGTCATATTTTTTTTAATTGGTATTGGTAAATTCCCATAATTTTTGTTTCTTCATCATCTTTGGCAGTCACCAAACTTCATGAAACTCGCTTGCCTAAGACTTTTTGCTTTTAGTACAATAAGAAATGTCACAATATTTTTGGATTTAGTATAGTATTTTGTACCGTAACTTAAAGAACATTAAACATGCGCTTAATCTAGTAAAATCAGATATTTAATACATAAATACATAACGACTCCCCTATTTCTCGTAGCATCAGGCAGATATCACGTCCTACTATTTGCTACGATCATGGTTCATAACATCTTACGCGAGTTTAAAGGTATTTGTTGATCCCAAACTATACAACGTATCAAACTGTTTATACTATACCCATGTTTAAATAGTAACAGTTGAAGTACAATGACCCCTAAATTTAAATATACAATTACCGAATAAAATCAACATAAACAAAAATTTCAACGATACACGCAAAATTGAACAACAAAATCGCATCGCTTGTAAGTAAAATTAGTTTTTTTTTCTTTAACATCTTCGGGTAGTAGGTAATGTTTCTCATTCAATTTATTTTCTCAGCAACACTATTTATTAAAAAGAAATGCGGAACAGATTTTATAAATCAGGAACAGACGTTCTCGTGATTTGTAAAGGAGCATTAATGGCACGCTGGGAAGCTTTCGATTCAAATGTATAAGACCATACTGGTTATTATGTCAATATTTGTACAATACATAGATTAAATATTTGGAGTTTATAGGAGCTATGGTAATTCTGGGGTTGTTTAATAGCAGATCTAAACACAGTAAATTGATAGATTGCCCTATCACAATCAAAATAATATTAACATCAGCAAGTAGTTAGTATACCTCTAGTTGTTAAGAAAATTAATTCTTCACGATTCTCAGATTACTTTCTTTAGTTTAAAATAGACTTCAAATATTCTGCCAATTTGAAAGGGCATATTAGCTACTAAACGGCCTTTATGAATCAGGGCATTCTCCATTTGCGCTCTAAGATCTAGCCAATCAAACTGCGTTGCCGACCCGCCATTGTGAGCTCTGAACTACGCAAGCCTCTTTAATTTGACGAAATTAACAATCTATAACTTTATGTAACGCTGCATCAGTATATTATCCAACAATCTCTTTGTAAAAATAGAGTTGCCATTTACAAAGGTTCAAATCTACCTCAAAGTAAACGTGCAGGCCTATTCAAATTCAAATAAAGACCCTTTCGGCATATCGATCCATTTTTACTATCGATGTTTGTTCAGGCATATCATACGCTAGCTTATGAAATCCTATTAATGTAAACAAGAATATCGTATGAGAGTCTAGTATTAATAATATTAGTAAAAAGCAAAGTAAAACTGTGTTTCACATTGCAAAGAACGTCTGAAGATATTACAGAGACGAGCTAATATTAACTTGTGTAAAGACAGCGTGCAATATCGTGTCTACTTGAGTAGATTTTTCTGTACCTATTATAATTACAAGATCCTTGCTGAGAAAATTTTACCAACAGTTTGACAAATATTTGTAAAACTCACACGCATTTGTTTAGGTTTCGCTAGGCATATTTCATAATCCACTGTGATAACTGCCTGGTGGCAGAGAATCACTATAGCCCAAAATAATGCCCACTTATCTAAAGGGACCTGCAAGCCTGCCATTTTTATAAAAATACAAATTGTACAAAAATACCCTAATTCAAAGTCAAAGTCAAAATATTCTTTATTTATATAGGTTTAGAAGAAACACTTATAAATCATCAAAAACAGTTGAAAGAGATATGATTCTACCACCGGTTCGGAATGTTGCATCTACAGAGAAGAATCCGGCAAGAAACTCGGTAGTTACTACTCGGTAATTTATATACGTAACATTAAAATACAAACGCTTTTCAACCGACTTCAAAAAAGGAGGAGGTTATCAATTCGACCGTATATATTTTTAAACATTTCGATACGTCTTATGTAAAACTGTTGATTTCTGCTGATTTGGAAATTACAACCAATGAAATAAGCAAGGCAGTATGCCTAAAACTGCATAATTGCTTAATAGTCATATGGTATTTTATATCATTATCCTCTTGCCCTTCTCCCAGTTCATCTGGGGTCGGCGCAGCATGTCTTCCTCTTCCATACGTCCCGGTCAGCCGTCATCAAGCTATCCACTTCCATTTCACTCATATCATCTTTCACACAATCCATCTATCTCTTATTTGGCCTTCCTCTTCCTCTCCATTTATTTTATACTAGCTGTCCCGGCAACTTCGTATCGCCCAGTAAATGAAAATTGACATTGATTTGTCGATTGACATTTAACATTGACAGATACGAATCCTACCGTTTTATATGAGAAAATACTTTTGCTTTTATTTTGTTTTATCGTCAATTTTTCAATGTTTTTAATAGTTATTCTGTTATTCTGGACGAAGACAAATCCAACAAATCAAAAACAACGTAAATCGGTTCAGCCGTTCTCGACTTATAAGTGGTGTAACAAACACGACTTTGTTTTATTTATATAGATATATATTTACAAAATAACATTTCATTTCAAAATGTATAATTGTAATTCATAGCTCTTAGAGAGACAAAAACTGATTAAAACCAAAAACACATTTATTTATGGAACGTTTGTTAAAGACGCCATAGAGTTAACTGTTTTTAATAATAAACAAAAGTCACTATAAACATACATAACATCACGCCCATAATCCCCGAAGGGGTAGGCAGAGTCAAAGGGGCAGCATGCCCCTTTACCCACATTCATTCAAAAATAAAGTCGGGCTGAGTTAGATAGAAAATTTGTGAAAAAGCAGTGACAAGCGGGTAACCTGTCGCCTACACAATCACACACCCAAAACCCGATCTCCATAAGTCGCCTTTTACGACATGCTAGACAAGAACCACAGTTGGCACATTCTTTTTTTTTTGTCCCTAATCAAAATGGGCTAAGTCCCAGACCAAAATGGGACATAAAAAATATGAAAAAAGAGATCATTAAAAACACGTGCCAAATAAGTTTTGTCTGTTAAATGTTATATAACAGTATCAAAGAACAAACAATAACTTAGTGTCTGATCAAACGTTTGTTGGTTGAAGTCTGACGACGGATCGTGACTGAAGTTGAGAAGGAACCGCCCTCAGGGGTCGCCACGAATCATAACTGAAATGGGCCGTTTAGGTAGAGAGTTGCCTTAGTTGATAATATATTATACCGCAATGCCAATATGTTGCACCGCATCATGGTCCGATTTGAACATGTTTACAGACATAGTTAGTCGGTTATTGTATTAAAATATAGGCCACCTGATCTTTGCAACCTTTAGGTAATCATCATCTTCCTAGCGTTATGTCCCGTGCTTAGACGAGGTCCGCTTAGACCATGATCCATGATTTTGCGAGTCTGGTAATTACATAGAAGCGATTGCCATTCTGACCTTCGTAACCCGAAGATACGGGAACCAGACAATATTTGGATCATGGTTACAAATCCAAAGTTGATTGAATTTGCAGGTTTCATCACGATGTTTTCCTCACCGTCGAGCTAGTGGTATAAATACGAACATAGATTTGAAAAATCCAGAGGTACTGCCCGGGTTTGAACCCGCACTCTCGGTTAAGAGGCGCGTGTCCTTACCACTGAGCTACCATCGCTTAACCTTTAGGTAATGAGACATTTTAATACATATATGTCAATGTCGAACTGCAGCTATAAATACGTGCCTATGCGAAAAATTTAGATGATTTCTCATTGAAGATCGTGTTCTTATTATTGAGCTACCAATCTTGTCTTACGTTCAATTCAAGAGTATCAATATAAATCTGTTTTAAAACAAGACTAGCAATAAAAATAATTGTGTTGTCTCAAGCTTCGGTTTATGAGAAACAGGTTTTCTCCTCGCATTTACCGTTCAAAGCTTATTCCTGGGATTATTTACATTACGAACAGTTCTATCGATGCCTTCATCTGTTTAAATACCGTTTTTCTTTTTATTTGCTTGTTCCCATCATACGGGAAGCGTTTATCAACTGTGCTATTTCCCTTTCACAAGTGCAATATCACAAGAAATGTAAACATGTCTTTTATTTTTATAGAACAATATCTTACATACATATATCATGCCTGTAATCGAAGTTGGCAGGGTCCAGCAAGCAATAATGTACGTAAAATACATTTAGCCAAAAATTTAATTAGGTGTTTAGGATCGTGCCATATGGCGTTTGGTTCTCTCTGCCTACCCCGCTAGGGAAGTGGCGTGAAGTTTAGTTAGTCAGTCAGTTTTCTATGCCTTTAATTTTATCTTATATCAAGTAATTACATGCATCATTGTAAACATTATTTTTTGTTTAAAGAGGTTCCGAAAGATACAAATTATTTGTAAAGATAAAAAGGTTTAGCGGAACAGACGGAGGGAGATCGATATAGCAGGTATGCTATACTCTTCTACCTCTGTAAAAAAAAAGGTTTCATTAAAAAGACACGGATGTTAAACTGAGTTAAGATGTTATTACAATGTCATATTTGCTATGCAGAATTTCAACCCCCTTTCGCTAGTAAAATATTAGCTAATATCTCCTGTTATCCTTTACATAATGCTAAGTAAGTACCATCTAATCACATGATATCACTAAAATAGTTTTTGAAATTGAAGACATTGAAGTGACTGCTCTCTAACTGGCGTATTCCAGATACTAGTGGTCGCTGAGTGGTCGAAATTCGACCCTTTTTTATTCATTTATTTTTTTTGTGCATTTCTAACGCAATATCTATTACAATATTTGCCTTATGCACTCCTTTTCTATATAACCTAAAAGTTTGCTAAATTTTATACTCCTCCATCCGTGCAACGTTCGTTCTAAGGGGTACACAGTTGGGTACTTTACGTATTAATATATAGATTAAAGAAGTCGACAAATTACGTATTTAATTGAATGTGCAAGTTTCACAAGTGCCAATCATGGCATAAATAATACTACTAATATTATAATTGCAAAAGTTTTTATGTATGGATGGATGTTTGTTACTCTTTCCAAAAAACTACTGAATGGATTTAAATGAAACTTTCGAATAATATAGCCCATACACCCGAATAACATATAGGCTATGTTTCATCGATGTACTACGCGAGCGAAGCCGCGAGCAGGAGCTAGTTAATAATAAATGAATCCTCCAAACTGACACACCAATCTCCTAGTTCCAAACTAAGCTTATAAGCTTGTTTTATGGATAATAGGCGAACGGATAGACATACTTATATACGTTTTTAAACATGACTCGAGTACAAATGTCCACGTTCATCACATACACGAAACATTAGCCTCTAGCGGGATTCGAACCCGCGACCCTTGGTTTCGTGACCAGGGGCACTGATCACTCGACCAACGGGCCTGTCATCTGTATCCAAAGTAAAAGTCAAATATGTAATTAAATTTGAGACATCGAATAATTTGAACTATCTTATGTTGGTCTGAGACTTAAAAAATAATATAGCGATTAAATGTACTTCGGGTTTTTGGTGTGTGATTGTGTAGACGACGAGCCATTATCGAGCCATATCCATTTATCTCTGCTTTTTCGATATTTTCCTTCGAAGCCAGCCCATATATATTTTATGGCTTAATGTGATTAAGACTTGCCCCTTTGACTCTCCTTACCTTCGGCGATGCGGTAGGGGCATTATGATCTAAATGTATGTAAATAGAATGAAATCAGCGTACTACACATCTCACAGTACACCTTAAAGTTAACCTACAGAGATTAAAAGATTTATCAATAGCCCAGACCTATTTATAACCCGAAATTAACCTTTAGGTATTTTCCTTACGCATTTAACTCCTACATCGCAGTCGTACGTACAAAACAAACGCCCGGGACATTACCCACTCAGAGTAAGTGAATTGCCCTGGGCGCGGTTTACGAAACAAATCCTTATGTTTCCTGTAAAAAGGACGTAACTGTTATTTCGCCGTGGTCCGTTTTGAAGCACATGGGCTTTCTGTAGAGATGGGCGGGGGTCGACGTATTTTTATCGATACCTTACCAACCTTTGTAGATCTTAAATAGAATTTAAATGTTTTATAATCAAAATAAACTTTGATTAGCTTTAGTTAGCCTTTTTTAGGAGCTGGGTAGATTTTTGTGATCTGCCATTGGTTGGATTTGCCTCGGCCTTGAATGATTGCATAATTACGGCAGTATGGGAAAAGGTTTTACATAAAAAAAGTTTTTGACACTCGTAATTTTTTTTCGTACAGGCAGAAATTGCTAAAATAATTTTGGTACATCGGAAAAATATCTCTTCTGCAAAAACCATATCTAAATAATTTTAAAATCGGAAAAGGAGCTGAGGCTATAGTGAAAAATGCGTGAATATATAACTATTTGTTATATATAGTAAACACGTTCTATTATCTTACATAAACACTGTTGAATCACGACGCTCGCGTTTGGCTTCAACGCGGTAAAGTACAACGTAGCAATCACAAAATTCTCGTAGCAGCAGCAGTCCCAACACTACTTTCTGCGCTGTTAAACTCGCGTTTTTAAGCAAATTACCTATTACTTACTAACGCTGACTGGATTATGTTACCAAGCGATACTTGTACACGCAATTTAAGTATTATTTGTTTATTAACACAGTTTCGGATTCATGGCCGGCTGTTATAAGATCTGTGCTTTTATTTTGGCGGTAGAATATGTTACGGCGTATAAAACGCTTAAACCATAGCCATCATATAACTTTTTTTGTATGAGTTATCACGAGATTAAAAGTCGCTACAGCCATTTTAGTCGTTTGATATCCATTTGTCGTACTGTGGTCAAAGCTGCTTATTTTTTCTATAATATTGGCCAATTAGACTTTTAAAATCAAAGATTAAGTAAATGCCAAATTAGTGGGAACTATAAGACTTATATTAGGTCCACTAATAGGGACTAATATAGAGCGGTTGTGGCTCAATGGTAAGGACACGCGCCTCTTAACCGAGGAGTGCGGGTTCAAACCCGGGCACGTACCTCTGCATTTTTCAAATCGATGTACGTATTTATACCACTAGCCCGAAGGTGAGGGAAAACATCGCGATGAAACCTGCAAATTCAAACAATTTTGGATTTGTAACTTTTATCCAAAAATTGTCTGGTTCCCCTATCTTAGGGTTACAAAGGTCAGACCGGCAGTCGCTTTAATGTAATTACCAGACTCGCCAAATACTGGATCATGGTCTAAGCGGACTCCGTCTAAACACGGGTCATAACGCTAGGAAAATTATATAGGACCTGATATAAAACAAACTTCGTAATCCATCAAAGCAAATAATTATAAAAATGTGCAAAAATTATCATGAATCTTTAAGAAGCAAGTGAGATGTGTAAGAAACGTGCCATATGGCGTTCGGTTTCCTCTGCCTACCTCGCTAGGGAAGTGGTGTGTAGTCAGTTTTCTATTATAAAAATGGCCTTTTACTACCCACTTTAGATGACGCGGTCAAACTTTAGCCTAATACATACATACATAACATACATAACATCACGCCCATAATCCCCGAATGGGTAGGCAGAGCCAATAGGGCAGCAGGCCCCTTTAACCACATAGTGCACACGTGTGTGCGCAAACACAGGTGCACTCTCTATTCCTTCACTCTCATATTCCGGTGAGACGGCAATTCGACATGACCGGGGAGAAGTCAGGCGCAGGACCAACGGCTTAACGTGCTGTCCGAGGCACGGGGGTGATTAATTGGCCAACTTCCTGATTTCGGGCTGTTACTGAGAAATTTCAATATAGAAATACCCAGCACCAATTTTTTGGCCCGACCCGGGAATTGAATCCGGGACTTCTTGGTCCTTAGGCGGCGCATGCTATCAATAGTCCAACGAGGTTGTACTTACCTACTAAGATACCGTAGGTACGATTATAAAATTCCATTCCGGGCTCAAATCCGGAAAGTCTTCTTTCGGGTTTAAGCCAACATCATCGCATGTTCAGATGTTTTATGATTTTCCTAGTATCATATACTCGTCCACTTATGAGCATAAGCCTTTTCTTATGAACCTAATGGTAACTAACGAACCTCATGTCGATTCTCTTGCGGGGTAAGCAGAGAGTTTTAAGCGCCATATGGCACTGTTTTTATACAGCCCACTGGCTTTTCGGACATTCATTATCCTCTTCATACGGGCTTATGATGCTACGGTTATGGTGACTACTACCATCACCTTCTGTTAACACACGATCGATTTTATCGTTAGATGATGAACTCAGTGATGTAAACGTTATATTAAATCAGTACGGTATTTTCAATACTGCTGATACCCCGTCGGTTTTCTATTTAAATGCAATCTTCGCCCGATAAGACCGATCTGCTTATGAATAAGCGATGGCCTCGAGCGAGTTGGAGTAATTAAGTCGCTCGTTTGAACAGCCAAGCGAACGATAAACCGAACGGTTTAAAGAGCTGTAATTGCAGCCACAATGAGTTTTCTCGAATCTTGCGCTTGCTCGCAGGCAAATAGACCGACGGTTTATTTTATTTTTGAAGAGCTACTGACACTGGCTATTGGAGAAATTATTTACTTGCTCTTCGTTAGTAGCTCTTCAACTACTAACTCTATTTAGCTTCGAGGAATACCTCGAAATATGAGGTATTCCTCGCAGAGCTTGAAGCTAAAGAGCTACTAACGAAGACCTTGTAAATGTTTCGTCCAAGAGCCAGCAAGCTCTTCAAAAATAAAATAAACATATTAAATTTCATTCCTTAAAAGCTAGTTAGGTAATACATATAGGGACGTATTTGTGCCTACCAACTAACTCTAAACGATGTCGATAATAATTTAAAAACTTAGCTATTTGTACAACTTGGTACCAGGATAGCAGAAATGAACTAGACGTAGGTCCAAGTGATGCCGTACGTTCTGTCAAAAGCATGTTATCTTTAAACTTTGAACTTTTTACCGCTCTTACGTAATTGTTAGAAGCACTAATATCCATCAGCAATCAGCATGTGTTTATGTATGATGTGTTCTTGTTCGTACCGGCTACTGCTAATTGCACATAGAAACCACGTGTTGCTCGTATTCAGTTAATCAACAATACTATTAAAGCGTACCTACTTGTATTTATGATTTTACCTAGGTATTAATATGAAACAGTGATATTTAAAGTAAGTTAGTCATTTGTGCGCTAAGCAGGTAAGAAGTTAGAGCGCCCGGAAGCCATCTGTTATTCACTTCTGTTGCCTTGGTAGTTTTAATCAGAACTATCTGGATAATTAAATTTAAAAGCGTTTATTTGACTGTTAGTGAAATA
This sequence comes from Glyphodes perspectalis, assembly GCA_951394215.1. NCBI lineage: Eukaryota > Metazoa > Arthropoda > Insecta > Lepidoptera > Crambidae > Glyphodes > Glyphodes perspectalis. The sequence continues at coordinate 21,865,410 of OX596199.1, forward strand.
ATAAAAAAATCCAATGCATTACTGCTTTCCTTGTAGTTTTGCAATAAGCATAATGAGTTAAGTCTTATTATTTATAATAACAATATATTTAAAAACATCTTATCCCCCTCTCTATTTCACCCTACTTGCTTCCGAGGAACGAAATTTTAATATGTTTTTTTTTAAAGAACTACTGACGCTGGCTCTTGGAGAAATCATTAACTAAGTCTTCGTTAGTAGCTCGTCAGCTACTAGCTGTACAAGTTATTATTGAGCACTTTATGTGACGGCGAGCCTTGTTTCAATACAATTTGAATTAAGCAGCCTTCTGTCTTTAAATGACAGCACGTCGCAAAGGTCGAACCATATAATATTACAAGGCTATGTGCTTGTTCACAAGGTGGTGTGACAAATACATATTTGGTTTTAACATAATATATTTTATTTGGTTTTTAAATATTATATGATATATGCTATAAATGTCTGTATCTACAATATATAATTTTATAAAAAATATATACGCGTATCATCCTCCTAGCGTTATGTCCCGTGTTTAGACGGCGGCCGCTTTTTAGCGAGTCTGGTAATTACATTGAAGCGAAAAGTCCCTTTTTAGACTCCTCTATGTAACATATAATCGTCCTCCGTACACAACTACGTTATTTTAATCGATCGTTTTTTCAAAATGTCTCTACTAACTTAACACCAACCATGCAGTCATTAAGAAGGCCGACGCCACGCCAAAAGCATCCGTAACGTGGTTCATATAAAATTCATTTTGGCGTACGGCTGGCAATGCGGAAGGACTCAAGCCTACATTTTTGGGGGTAACGGGGAGTATTAGGCGGTCACGTCTGTTGTGCAATGCGCCAACGATGCATTCAGCCGTTAACTCTTTAGAAATAACACTAGGTTTATTGAAGAAATATGTTAACTATTACTTGTTATATACAGTCGTTTTACGACATGCTAGCCAAAGAACTTAGTTTGTTAGATGTATTCTTGGTAAAAATTTAATTACGAACCATAGTAAGCATAACATTAAGCTTTTTACCAATAATTTGAATGTCTTAATTGGAAGACTGATTAAATTTGTTGGCTTAATTTAACCACTAAAAAATTACTTATCGGGAGTATAGATGTCATCTGAAAGATCTATATTATAAATAAATAATAATTAAATATCCGACTACGTCACATACATTGATCTGACTCCGAGGTAAGTAGCTTAAGCACTTGTGTTACGGATATCAGAAACAAAAGTGGTATTACAAATATATACGTAAATATTGGATATTAACACCCAGACACAGAACAAACACAAGTTTTCATCATACGAATATTTGTCCTGGGTGGGAATCGAACCCACAACTTTTGGCGCATGGGGCAGGGTCACTACCGAATGCGCCATCGAGCCAGTCAAAATTATAGTGCGTATATCGCCAATATAATTTATCAATGATTTATATCAATACCCTTGAACAATTAATATTAAACTACTATACGTCAGTAGATTTTATAATCACTGATTGGCCAATACAATTTAACCTATCCGAATACATACATCTATATATACATACATACATACATAGAAAAAAAATATGTCTGTCAAATAAACTTATGACAGATTATATACACCATAATGCAAGTAGCAAGTAACAATCTTACCTCTTTTTGACTCAGTTGGATTTCGTTTAAAAACCTTCTGAATTAACCCTGAAATTTAATCACTTATTTCATATTTATATCTGCAGACTACCGCGTTTTTTTTGCAAACGGAAGCACAAAATTACTTGCTGTATAAAAAAATAATGCTAATATTTCTTTGATTTTAAGACAAAAATTTTAGAATAGTGCTTATTTTTTTAAATTGAGTATGAAGTCTATATAATTATTTCAAGACACTACTACTCGTTTATCGAAGCGAACTTATCATTAAGATGACAAGCCCTTATGTCACATTCATTTCTGATAGCCACTTTCTAGAAAAACCCCTCATTTAGACTTGACAACTAAATTATCGTCGTAAACTAATAAAAATTGGACAAAATACATTTTACAAATTGTTTTTATATGTATATTTCGGCTGCGTTTTAATTTTGAACTACGGATCACAGATGCTATTTTAGTTCATTTCGTTCATGTTAAAATAATGAAAATTAATTATGGCTTATCGAAAAATGGGAAAATAGTAAAGTTTATAATTCCAGGATAGAAAACAAGATTATTTTGGTTATCTCGTAATTTATAAACGAATTTAAACAAATCCGCATACGCCAGACCATTTGTTGAACTTATTATCAATTAAATAAGAATGATGGATTTATTAAAAAATAGACAGTTGCAATTAAACTGAAGCCGGTGGAAAAATTATCGAGTTTTATCATTTCTCGCATTGAAACGAGAATAGAGGCTTTTTACAATTAAAATAATTACAGGTATGGAAAGGTCACAATGAGTCAGTATGCCGTTTCATATTTAGCATAATGATATAGGTGTCAGCTAGAATTTTAAATGTATCGGTTGACATTGATCAGCGCCAGTCGGCTGTGTAAAGGCGTCACATGCAGCCTCGTACAAGTTCAATATCAGAAAGAACAATGACAAATGAAAGGTACGTGATTTATGTGATTGTTCTAGAAGTTTTTGAGCCGCACAGTCTGCTTGCAACGTTGACGAAACAGTTCGTTATGTATTTCAAAATCAACCAAAGCGAAAGATCTTAATTGCGTCAAAAGACTGATTTATTGCAATGCACAATTTTCAAAATGGCGGCTATCACAACTCCTGTTAATATTTTGAAAATTTTCACAAATCAAAATATGTTGCACAAAATGATTGTCCTCAGTAATGTAAATTGCTGAATTTTACATTTAGCACATAAAGTTCAATAACATTAATCGTTAGTAAAGACATAGATGCGACTTAAATATTAATCGATTTTTCCCATATTAACTGTTCCGTCAGAGATTCACAAGACGATGACGCAATTAGCTTATACCAAGAAGTAATTAGCAAACCAAAATATTTAATAGCAAGCGTATTAGAACTGTATTCGAAACACAAATAGCTAAAGCCGAATCCGGGCGGTTCGAACCAGCCGAAGTAGTTAGTGAAGCTCCCGGGAACACAAAAGATGCTGATACAAACTCGGCAAGTCCTCCGGGACGATATGAGAGAGTGTCGCACGTACAGTGCCAAACGGGGGGCTATTCGGGTTAGGAGTTTAAAAGTGAAGTAACTACGCTATTATTGTAGGTCGTAACTTCATTTTTGGATATAGATGTTTGATTTGATTTCTTAACCGACTACGAAAAAAGGAGGTGATTCTCAATTCGACTGTTTTTTACTTACTCGATATGTCTGAGAACTGTTAACCGATTTCCATAATTTTCCAAAATTGACTCCAAAACTTACTGATTATTGTAAATATTTAAATACGTGTTAAAGATTAATACTTTCATCGAAGCAGTCGAAAGATTTTATTTTATACTTTTTAGTGTTTGGACATTTAAATAGCTATTAAGGCAGGTTCTTACTTGTGTTTTTTTCATAAACATTTTTTGCGGGGTTTTTTGAAGTCTGTTTGTTAAAATTTTATTATCGTACGAATATTTATGGATATTTCTTGATCTTTATGTTATCTTGATCTTTATGATCTTTATTTAATAAACCTGCATCGAATTATGGTAACAAATCGAATCCATGAATTATTATTGTAGTGTTTTCAAGGGGAGACAAAAAATTAAGTTATATTTGCCGGAAAAGCTGTGTGTAACTGACACGATGTATTTAGTTATTTATTATTAAACCAAACATCACTTAACACGTACACTTAGAATGAGTTGAGTATAAGCATTTTTATTTGACCTGATGTTAATAAATTATATCCGAGATAATTGAAACGGCGATCAATAAGAGAAATTACTTATCGATTTCCTTCTAACCGATTGCAGTTAGATCGAATACCAAAAGTTTTAAACCACCATTTGGTTCGGACGTGGCTTATTTTAATGGATGCAATCTTGAAAGTGCAATTGAGACCAAGAAATTAACGTGCCTTTCAGAAGTCGATGATAATCTCAATCTCTCATTCGGATCTTAATCGAATGGAACCTTCGGTTTTTTTTTTTTTTTGTGAGAGGACGTCGGTAGTTGGCCGAAGGCGGCCTTTACTACCTACCGGGCTGGCGGGGGAGCGGGAAACTCTCACCCCTAAAATTTAGGCAACAGCCTGAGGGCGCCCCCTTTGGGGCTCGACCTCGGCTCAGGACGTTGCTGAGAGGGCAGAAACACGTAGGTTTGGGGATAGAGCGACCGGGCCGGGCCGGTTACGCGAATAAGAACCTAGCGGGGGCGGCGCGACGCGAGTCCTCACCGGCGAGGACGGAACGACGGGCGACTTGAAGCGGTAATAGACTCGAATCTAGATAAGGAGATGCATTATTTATGATCGACTCCGAGTATCGAGAATCAACGTCGAGAGTGTCTGTCGATTATACTATCGAATGCAAATAGTGGTGTGACTTTACCGGTACCAATAAGTGGAAGGTATTATTATCAATATTGTATTATAGTTCAAATATATTACCAATGGTCACGTGTTGGTCTGGGACTTGAAAAAAATGCTTTATTGGGTTTTGGGTATGTGATTGTGTAGGCGAGGCGACAAGCTAGCCACTTGTCACTACTTTTTCACAATTTTTCATTTAACCCAGCCCAGTTTTGTTTTTGGCTGAATGTGGTTAAAGAGGCCTGCTGTCCCTTTGACTCTGCCTACCCCTTCGGGGATTATGGGCGCGATGTTATGTATTACCACGTTTTAAGTACGTCGGTTTTGCTGCGGGAATGAGAGCTGTTAAATTATCAATAACCCGTCACCCGTGCACCCGTTAGCATAATGGGATGTATGCGTTGTATTAAGTAATCTCGAATTTATATTAGAAACTTTCTTACATACTGATGAAATTCAGTCGGCTCTGCATAGAACCAGCTCTGAAAATTACAACTAGCAAAATTCAACATATGGAAAGAAAGACATACACACATAACAAATACAAAATGACAGACTGTCATAATTTAAAAGATGTGAAATATGTATCACCTAAAAGGTCTCCGCTAGGTCTGGCTAGTCACCATATGAAATTTTCATAAATATATCGATTGGCTTTGGTCAGGAGTTCAGCTATAGTCACACGCCAATATTCTTATTAAGATGATAAAATCTGTGACAGTGTATTTTCCAGTATACTAACGTAACTTAACAATGTAAAAATTTCCAATTTACCTAGACCCTCCACCTTGCAAGGCTGACAGTACCAGTGTGAGCACAGATTCTGAATTATTTTGCATACTCGGCGCGAATAAGCGCCGCTTATTACCGTGGCTAACTTCGAAGTCTAACTTCAGGATTTAATTAGCAAGCCCGGTTTTACTGATTCCGACTAGGTGTTCGAAATATTGGACGTTCTTGTTCGAAATAATAGACGTCCTCCTGCAAGGTGAACAATAGATCGGACATAGTCCATCGAAAATCGGTTAATGTAATTGACAAGAAGTAGATTCAAAGATGAATAGTTTTAGAATGCAAGTGATCAAAAGTTTTTTTTTTTTTACTTAGTCTTATTATTCCAGGAGCAATAGCAGACACATTTCCTTATCCTTTACATAATATTCCTCTCTTCTGGATTTAGAAGATAACTTGAAAATTAAATATCGGGTATGTCATACATATTGTATAAAAATACTAGTCGTAATTAGAGATTTTTTAAATTTTCAAGAATGCACATCCGAAAACTACGAAAATATAAGGACTAACTGACGTAATGACAAAAATCTAATTCAATCAACAAGTAAATAGTTTTCCAACGCAGATCCCTGTAGAATATTTTCTTAGTAAACACTGTACTATAGAATATGAAGCAGAACGAATTCTATAGTATAGTGAGATTTAAGACACGACGTTGTTATAAGAAGGTCATGGTGCCGAATAAATTATCTCTTGTGTTTGACTAGCTCGTATTGGGTTAATTCACAGACTCTCGTAAAAAATTTAAAATATGAACTGATTTTGGTCGAAATATCGACGGTTAAGGTGAGTGCTGACGTAACGCCAATCTATGGTTAGATAAACAAAGTTTGACGAAGTCCAAGGCTCAAACATATATTTATAAAACTAATGTAAAGCGTAAAATAATAATAAAATATAAAAATATTAGAGTCTAAGTATACATTGTTATAAAACAACTATTTAACATACAATAACGTTTATAATTTTTTTATTTTCTATTATGAGTAGGTAGGTATGTATTCGAGAATGCGCGATCAATGTTTTTTAATGAAAACTAAACTTCTAGTCACATATTCTTAAATTCAGCAAAGATGAACATACTTTTTACTGTTATAATTTTGCCGTTGAACCAAAGGTTCAATAAAACGTCATCATCTTTCTAACGTTATGTCCCGTGCTTAGATGGGGTGCGCTTAGACCATGGTCCAGGATTTAGCGAGTCTGATAATTACATTAAAGCGACCTCTGATCTGCCCTTCGTAACCCTAAGATAGGGGAACCAGACAATCTTTGGGTTATTGGTTACAAATTCAAAGTTGTTTGAATTTGCAGGTTTCATTACGATGTTTTGAGTGAAAATGCGAGATTTGAAAAATCTAGAGGTACATGCCTGGATTGGAACCCGCACTCCTCGGTTAAGAGCCGCGTATCCTTACCATTGAGCTACCACCGCCTTTAAATAAGACGTGTATTAACTCGAAGCTTAGAGAATCGTAGTTTTATTTTATTAGTTCAGAATAAGATTATGGAGTGAGATTCGCAAATAACAAAGACAGAGGTTAATTCGATTGTAAACTTGCCAGAGATGCTAGCTGGATAACTAAATTTGGGTGCCCTACCGTTGCCCGACCAGGGCTATCCCAGATTTAATAGTTTAGAACTAAGTCTTGAGTTCACTGTTCTATGTTTACATAGCGTGTTGAACATAGAACGGTCTAATATTATATAATCAATGACTATGTTTTTTCGTCAGCCTCAATAGTTAATCAAACTATATCTAACGCTATGGGTGAGTTCGCTTTCGGCTGGGATAAATAGCGTTTTATTGAGTCTGGGTGTTTGAAATGTATACGCTGATTTTCATGTCCTAAATACAAATGCTGCATGCATTTATGTTATTATCTGATCAATGCAACGTCGGCTCATATTGATATTTAAAAGAAAAATTACATCTTTTGATTCTAATATACGTAGTTCATAATAAGAGTAATTATATAGTTAATTATTCGCTTAAAAACCTTGTGTACTTACTTATCATAAATACCATGCTGACTACATATATACCTAGCCAGCACTATACAAATAAAAAAATATAGAAAATGTCGTCATTTTTGTCACAGCTTTTATTAAGATTCTTTTATTTGACTCAGGCCATTATAGGGACGTGACGCACACCCCTGTCCCGAAGAAACACAGATGTCCCATAGCCATTTAACAAAGTAGGGTGAAATATATTTCGCAAAGTGAGCCAGGCGCGTTCCACTCGCAATGTTTGCAACCAACTTGACAACCTTAACCTGCCATTATTCTATCAAATAACTTTGAAACTATTAAACTTATATAACTTGTTAAACGACAATGAATGTGACAGAGATATGACTAACTTTTAGGGCTCTATTCTGCTCGCACTAATTAAATAATTCAACATTCCTGTTAGTCAATATTCTTGTATGTGTCCTATCACGGTGTTTCTGGTCGAACTTTTCCTAAACGGCTCGACATATTTTAATGACTCTTTTGTAAGTTTGGTAGGTATAAGAAAAGGTCGTAAAGTATTTTTCTTCCCTCTAGCACCCCATTTGAATGACATTTTGATTTGGTGGGTCAGCTGGTATTCCTACCCTTAAACTTGCATGCTTGTAATGCTAAAGATTATAGGCGGGGGGCTGAGGTTTGTGCGTTCAGTTCCTCTCCTTAGCATTCAATGAAAAGGTTGCGGAATCTTACTTAAGTACGGATAATCTGAGCGAGGCAATATTTTGTGTATTTAGGTATATTTATTACCCAGTCCTTCCTATATGAACACTACGAGTTTTAATATACGGCTTACACTTTTTGGCTAGATTATTTAGTTCCTACCTTTAACATAAATACATACATAACATCACGCCCATAATCCCCGAAGGAGTGGGCAGAGTCAAAGGGGCAGCAGCACAAATTAAGACAAAACATAACTGGGCTGGGTGAGATGGAAACTTGTGAAAAAGTAGTGACAAGTGGCTAGCTCGTCGCCTACACAATCACATACCCAAAACCCCATATACCATTAGTCGCCTGTTACGACATTTTAGGCAAGAAACACAGTTGGCACATTCTTTTTAAAGTCCCAGACCAACATGGGACAGTACCTTAAAAGGATTTGTGTATATATCCTTCATACGTAAGACGTGGTGATCACTTTAGGAGACTTTCAAATCCAACTTATATTGCAACCACAAAGTTTGGGACAAAATGCATATTTTTAATAACTTTCTTTTGCGGAAAAAGTTAAGTATGCCCGAAAATGACATAAGTAAAAATGTCCGTATACATCACATCAATTATTTATCCCCTGCGGGATTGTTTTTGCGGTTTTGTAGCCAGTATCTGACTTAAAGATCAAACGGCGTATCAAAAAAAAAAGTCATTAGATTAATAAAAAAAAAAAAACCCGTAACCTGTAAACCATTCCGCCACTCGGCAGTCCATCCTGGGTATCAATTAGATTAGTTAATGAAGTCACGTTGCAGCTCAAATTTGAATAATGGCTGACGCCCTGTCAGCTGATTGATAGCGCGATTGAAAAGGGCCCGGCGATGCGTCTTGTAAACTGGTGTTCCCTTTCTATCTACGTCCTTCGATCGATGGGGAATTTACATTTCATGTTGCAGGAAACGGTCGAATGCTGTTTTGTGTGGCGCCAAATGTCGCATGTTGTGTTGTTTTTATTTAAAACTTTTTTTAAATTTCTCAACGCACCTAAATTTTCAATCCTGAATCATAATAATTGAAGCATGATACTGTAACACACAACCAGATTTAAAGTAAAAGGTAACAAACATTTTATTTTCGTCTTTTTAGGTTTCACTGACCTGTATAGGTTAGTTTAATGATATTAATGATATCATTTACAACGCGGCTTAATTTTTTTGGAGCTTTCAGACTCAGATTCTGAGTGACTGACTGAAACAAAACGCAATAAACAATATAAAGCCCAGATTTAAATGAATATCATTCGAATCAGGGCTTTGACAGAGCGGTAAATTTCTTGGTCTAAATTCTTATAAATGGGCAGTTATTTGTTGTAGTTCTCTCAATTGAACCTACAAATTTACAGACCTGTTTGTAGACCTCATTAGCACAAAAAATACATATTACACTTTACTATTCTGGCTCAGATGCTTGCACTATTCTAGTTACTAGCTATTAGGTCGTAATTAGATTCCAAAGTTAATGAAGTCAGTGACTAAGACGTACGCTAGTACGGTGCATTGGGTCGCGGAAAATGAATTTACTTTGAACTAACTTAACCTGGCTTAATGAGATTTATGGCCGTGTTTGCCAATGTGTTAAGAAGTGATTTAGAACTTAGCCACCAATAGAAATTGCCATAATAGTAATTTATACAATACATACTCCCATCATGCCTGGAATTCCCGAAATGGTAAACAAAGTCCAAAGAGCATAAGCTCTCTAACTTTTCCCAATTTCCCATCTAACTTATTTTTGGCTAAATGCCACATTTAGCCAAAAATCAAGTTGAGTTACATAGGAAATAAGGAAAAGTGACAAGTAGCTAGCTCGTTGCCTCATCACAAATACAACATTAGTCGCGTTTACCACAAGCAAGGAAATAAACACTTATAATAAGTAAATTCTCTTAATGACCCCGACCAACGTGGGAGTAATGTGATGTTTTATTTTAAAATAAAAGACATGGTTATAATTATTAGTATATGCTGATAGAATCTGTATTTAAAACCGCATTTCCTCTTGAAATTCGTAAGCCAACAAATACGATACCTTTGAATCCGGCGACAGACGTATCTAAATAACATTTGCCAAATTCATGAAAACGAACCGACTGTTCCAATAAACCCTTAGAAGTTCAGCAAATCCTAGATGCTACGGAAGCTGACTTTGGACTGTTTGTACGACCTAAATTTAGCTTTATGCATATATATGTGTCTATTTGGAAAAGAGGTCGCTGAAATTATAATAATTAATTTTAGATAATGTTTGGTGAATAAACTTTGTATTAATAAACTGTTCCGTATAATTTACAGCCATTTTAATGAAATAAAATGCAGTGCTAAGGCCAATAGTCAGTTTAAATACGTATCATATTTTATACAGGCGATATATTTGTAGATCAATTATCATAATCACCTAGCCCAGCAAGTTGTCTAAAAAGTACAATTCAAAGTTGTCATAAATCCCAGATTATTTACAGAGTGCGAGGATTAACTTATTTGATTATTCAGAATTTTTGACGAGTTTTATTTTTCTTTACCGAATAAAATATTCTTTAAATCTATCTTATATCAGATTCCGACTGAAGATTATCCACATACGATAATTCTTTGTTGCACGAAGCTTCTCTAACTAGACACAGACAGACGCATCAATGTTCTTATGTTTTTCTTTCAACAAACAGCGCATTATAGCTAACAGTGTTCAAAGACCTGATCCCTTAAAGCAACCTTACATTCTAGAATGCATTGTTACCAGGTAGATATTTCCAGCGCAAACCTTTTATTCAACAATACCAAGCAGTTCTGATTCCAAAGTACGCAGTGTAAACCCGGCACGATGCTGAAATCCTTTTCCAAGGCGCGCCTTTGTGCTAAGCCTTCCTCGAAGTGTCACCGGCTCCCTACTGCGAACAGAATAAAGTTGGAAATGAACACAAATGTTAGCAAGATCCTAGAGCGGGTAATTCCCTTATTGTTCGCGAGGGCTTGGACGAATTTATCAGGGAATATCAGGGAATTCGTTGCGGACTCCGAGCGGGCCAGTCGCTGGATATCACTTCCAGACTCGTGGTTTTTAGGGTATCGTGTAAAGACGAGTTTATTAATAGTATTTATTTTTTAACGGGGAGTTTTATGACACTGGTCTTGATTATGCCTACTTACTCATCAAAACCTATAGACATATGTTTCTGTTGGTAATAATGTGGGATTTAATTGTATTGCGATTCTGTATAGCGCAAGGACAAGAGAATACACAAAAAAAGTTTAACAATAAATTTAGCTTTTTTTTACTATTTAAGCAACGTTTAGTAAGTACCTAATAATAAATAAATAATAAATTCTTCTTCAGACTGACACACCAATTCCCTAGTCCCAAACTAAGCTTATAAGCTTGTACTATGGATACTAGGTAAACGGATAGACATACTTAAATACGTATATAAACATCCATGACTCGAGCACAAATGTCCATGTTCATCACACGAAACATTTGCCCCTAGCGGGATTCGAACCCGCGACCCTTGGTTTCGTGGCCAGGGTCTCTGACCAGTCGACCAACGGGCCAGTCAATAGATTACGTACTTAAAAATGTGGAATGCATTTCTCCTCTTTTACGTTTACATGATGTGATATTTATAGGTAACTTTTTACACTCTTCATCATATCCACATACATATCCTTACCATTTTATAATATTTGTGTGTAAAAAAAGGTTAACTACCCCTTTGTTTACACATTTACTAATGTTTTAAAAAGTGGAAGGATTTAGGAGCCGCGGAAGGCCCAGGCTCACCTACAACGACCAGATTGGTCGTGTATTAACAGAAGGTGATGTTAAGAGTCATAAAAACCGTAGAGCTTGTATAAAAAAATCATGAATGTTGAACAGGCGAGTAAAGTGTGTAAGGATCGTGCGATATGGTGTTCGGTTCTCGCTGCCTACCCGCTAGGGAAGTGGCGTGAAGTTTAGTTAGTTAGTTTAAAAAAACGCTCTGTAATAAAGTTACTTAGCGTACGGAGCCCATATGGTTATATTCCAGATCACTCTCCCTGCACTGTTTTTATTGAATCCGGTAGTTTTTAAATTGTTTTTTTGGTACTCATTGTTTGTGACGAGCTCTCGACAGATTCCTGTTTGTGCCACAGGCCTTTGTTGCATTTCGCTCGGAGTATTTCCGTTGTTTTCCAAGAACGGCGTCAATATCTGTTCATCGGAATAAAATAAAAGGCATTAGGTATTGTTGGAAAATGCAAACGAGCTGTATCCAGACGGTTTTTATTAATGTTCCTTTTGACGAGACAATGCTTCGGTTGTAAACCTAGTTACAGCCAAAAAAAGACAAAACTGATTGAAAACAGAGTCTAATTAAAGGATGGTTCATGTTTATAATACAAGTTTATACGAACCGGACCTAAATAAAAAAAAAGCTTCATCACTCTAAAATATTTTTTTACAAAACTTAGCAACATAAAAAGATCTTACAAACTTAATCAAAATTAAATCTGTATATTTGAATGTGTAATACACACTTTATAATCTAAGTGAAATTAGCTTATGTAATGTTTGGGTCATAAATAGATAAGATATTTAAATATTTACGAATTAAAAGTAAAGTTCACAATGAAGTTGGAAACGTCCCCAGGAGTCACAAACATAACAAATGGTGTGAGGTGCGCAAATCCTTTGAAGCAGAAAGTAATATTGACTTGAAAGGAAGTGTTTTCTTCAACTCAAAATATATGTCTCCAAATGCATTGTTTGCCACCCCTGACTTAAAGCGGCCGACGATGTACCCCTCGATCTTGAGCTATGAGCGGATTGAATTAGCGCTAAGCGCCCATGTCGCGATGGCCTGTCCGACGCTGAATTTATGGCCTGGCGTCATAGGCGATTTTAGAAGCTGCCGCAACAGCGCAATTATAGCAAGTAGAAAGGATCGAGTAAGAAAATTTATTTCAAGTAACTTATATATTTCTCTCTCTCTCTCTCTCTTACACACACACACACACACACACACACACACTGATATGACTGACATTAGTAATTTTAGTAATTTCCACTCTGTTTACTTTTCTGGATATTTTTACCTTGATTTGTAGCCGTCAAAACTGAATCTCTCGCATAACATCAAAGAGAAGTGGAAGTAGCTGAAGACCAGCGCTGACTGGGTGCAAGCCGCCTGAGCCAGTATAAGCTGAGCTAGTTTCAACTGCTAACATTATTTATGTACTGATTATGCCACTGTTACTATATACCATGTAATATGAGAGCAATTTATTTTATTTATTTTTACATACATACATAACATCACGCCCATAATCCCCGAAGGGGTAGGCAGAGTCCAAGGGGCAGCATGCCCCTTTAACCACATTCAGCCAAAAATAAAGCCGGGCTGGGTTAGATGAAAAATTGTGAAAAAGCAGTGACAAGCGGCTAACCTGTCGCCCACACAATGACACACCCAAAACCCGATATACCATTAGTCGCCTTTTACGACATGCTAGGCAAGAACCACAGTTGGCATATTCTTTTGAAGTCCCAGACCAACACGAGACAGTGGGCTGGTTTGGATGGAAAGCTGTGAAAAAGGAGTGACAAGTGGCTAGCTCGTCGCCTACTCAGACACATACCCAAAACCCGTAAACCATTAGTCGCCTTTTACGACATTCTAGGCGAACCACCGTTGGCAAATTCTTTTTTTTTGTCCCAGATCAACATGGGCATTTATTTTTATTTATTAAAAATGTCAAGCGAACATTAAACTCGCTTCATTTAGTGCCTCAAAACATTTGACGTTCAGTACTGGTACTAGAGACATTTTAGTGCTTATTTGTTTTGCATCAACACATAGATCGGGCTGGGCCACGCGTACAAATACCTAGATATGTAACTGTTGATGAAACAGATCTCAGGTAGGGATGTTTCTGGAAACCTTTTATTAATTCTTGAAATATATATGAAATTATATGATACTTATGAAAAGGAAAAAAGCTCTTTAATATAGTTAGTTTCACAATAAGTTACTTTCTATATCTAATAACTGAGCTTATAAAATAAAATATAATATGAAGATTTCAAAGGAAAATCGAGACTAGCATATTGCCTCATTAATCTGCGTGGGAAGTCTCTTGTGCGGAAGATTTATATTAAATTTGTCTTCATACTTACGACTACATGGACGTCTGGAAATAAATTATCATATTAATATTTTATGCCAAGAATTTCATTCAATAATTTCTCAATGTATTATATATATTAAAAGTAAAAAGATATACCTACTATTGTTATTATTTAGGTTATACTGCTATAAAATCAAAATATCTGTCAAGTACCTATTACAGTTTATAGCTATTACAAGTTAAGGGGTCATCCATAAAGTACGTCACACATAAAGGGGGACGGAGGGGGTCTACGATGTGTTACATGATGTGACAAGGGGTGGGAGGGGTCCTAAGTTTCGTGACATCACGTTTCAAAATCTAATATATAACAATAATTTGCAACTTCTGGATGTACAATTGCAAAACATGTGATGTCATACTAGGGAGGGGGTCCCACGAATGTGACCAGCTGTGACAACGTCGGTGGGGGACAAAAAAATCATGAAATTCGTGTGACGTACTTTATGGATGGCCCCTAAGTATCTGCTGTCTATAGGTAACGACTTCTCTTGACTGACTTTGATAAATATTTGGTACGCCAAAAGAATGAACTGTAAGAAATAATAAAATATACTTTCATATATCGATGGTGAAGTGACAATACCTCCTAACTGTAGTATATGCTTATCTTAAAGAAAATGAAAAAACGATCCAATTTTAGGTTTTGATCATAAGACTTTCATATAACTTTTAATGTAATGTTCACAGGATTACTTTATTATTTGATAACAAACATGAAAAATAAAAATATTCCACGCGAAATTGAATTTAATGGCTACTGCATTAAAAAAGTCGATTGCAAAAAAAATATTAGTTAGGAGGTATTGTCACTTCATTGTCGATATGTACCTTAAATGAAAGAATTTGTCATCATCATGGGATGTGATTACTTATTAGTTGAAAAACATTAAAATAGTACCAGCTTTATTAAAAAATATTATTGATTTAAAAAGATAATAAAAACATAACAGCCGTTTTGCTCAGTACATTTTATCAAGGTACGTAAGTAAAAATATTATTGCAACTATAAAAAAAAATGACAAGCAATTAAAGATTCACGTAACAAAATACTTAAAAGAAAAAACAAAAACAAATGTGAGTCGGACTCGCGCACGAAGGGTTTCGTACCATTATCTTTACAACATTAGACAAAACAACTAAATTTTTTTATTTTATTCTGTTTTTAGTATTTGTTGGTAGGTATAGCGGCAACAGAAATACATACTTTGTGAACACTTCAAGTGTCTAGCTATCACGGTTCATGAGATACAGCCTGGTGACAGACACACAGACAGACGGACAGCGGAGTTTTAGTCCTTAGTAATAGGGTCCCATTTTTACCCTTTGGTTAAGGAACCATAAAAAAGACGCAAAAAGGCAAACACACATGAAAAGTTCAATTTTGTATTAATAATTTGAAAATTCCTTTCCCGAAAACCGACTGTATATTTCGCAAACAAGAAAATAATTGGAAAGGCCTTCGCCAAAAATATCGTATTCATAGTCGTAAAACGAATTCTTAAACATTCGTTTGGATAACGTAACAAACATATTTGCTTCCGGAAAAAGCACAGCTAGGCTTTCATTCAATTTGATAGGCTTTAATACGTTTTTTGATAACGCGTTTCGCTTACCCATAATATCGGCTCATACAAAAAACCTGCGCACATTTCGAACGTATGTAGAAAAAATGTTTTTGAATCGATGGATAGAAAATAACTTGCCAATTTATTCGTACTAAATACACGCTTATAATGATTCGACGATAAACGCGTTTCACAGATAGACAAATTACTTTTGTATCTACAGGGTCATTTGTAAAACATCAACAACCTCCCAGGAATATATTACTGACATTATTAACAACAACGTTTGTTCTAACACTTTTCCTAGATTGACAAAAAAAACTACATTCCCTAATAAATGATCAAACAGCTGATATAGTTTGTATGAAAATTCATGAAAAATTTACGAAAAATATTTTAGGAAAAATCGAAGAACAAATGTTTTTTTTTATAATGTAAGTAATTTACTCCTACGAGTTGATGTTTTGCCTGTATAAATTAGTAGTTAGTACACACTTAGTATAAAATATCTGCATTTGCTCACCCATCCAGATATTGACGTCGGCGAGACATGCTTAACTTTTACAATTGAATGCAACATCTAATATCTTTAAACGAACAGCCATGATCCATTGTACAGGACGTCCGTTGAGAAAACAAACAAATCCACACAAGCTCTTAAACAAGAATCCGATACATTCTTTCGAAAGCAATCTGTAGCGATTAGAGGAACTATTTAATCGGACAGCTAAATCTCTCTCCTTTTCTCCCCCCTCAATGCTCCATTGTTAAACTTATACTCTCAAGATACTCAAGATGCAGCTACTTATTTTATGTGATGAGAATTTTTATTAACATTTTCCTCAAGACAGCAGCGAGTTGAATATTAAACATATATTTTTTTTAATTAAACCAACTTGCATGCATCTTTTGTTTAATATCTTGTTGATGTTGCTAGAAGCACATGATGGGTGGTAGGATAAAATACTGATACATACTCTAATGTCATATATACACACCGTCATGCCCAAAATCTGTGAAAATTTAAGCGGCATCCAAATACTAGCATGATCCTTTCACTAATTATGATATAATTTTACACACCTAGTGACGTCACGCGTACTTTAACGCGCTGTATCTTCTTCTTTTTAGTTTGTTAAACAAAGGCAAAAATACGTAAGTAAGCAATATTTTTTGTGATCTCAATAGTGGACTAACTAACTAACTTATAACTTTTTATTGAAGAAAGTAGCCTTTTTTATTCTTTTAAATCACTTATCATTACGGTACATTTAATTTTTACTTGCCAAATTTACCTAACTACAATTTCCCATATAAATATATTAGACTACATCACATACCTACATTGATCTGACTGCGAAGTAAGTAGCTTAAACACTTGTGTTACAGATATCAGAAACAACAGTGGTATTACAAATATATACCTAAATATATTGGATATTAACACCCAGACATAGAACAAACACAAGCATTAATCACACGAATATTTTCCTGGGTGGGGATAGAACCTACAACTCTTGGTGCATGGGGCAGGGTCACTACCGAATGCGCCATCGAGCTTGTCGGTTTATAAATATACTATAGCCCTCTCCTACCTCTCTTTATACAAGCTCTTTATCTGCATTATCTTATAAACACGGGAGCTAAATAAAATTGAGAGCACTTTCTGACTTTGTCAAATGACTCTTGTGTAAAAGCAAGGAAAGCCACATTAATTGATGACTCAAATTTTGGACGTCGTTTTCGGAAACAACAATATTATTAATTTTACTAAGGTTCTAAGCGCGGTCATCATTTTCATTCATTTTCACGGTGTCCCTGTTTTGTATGTATATTATTCTTCACATGCAGTTTTTTCATGTCCGTTCTACGTTAAATACATTTGGGTTCGTACTACTGCCAATTGGTCTACGCACGAGGTGAGAAATTTCAAAATATTAACGTTTTGATCTATTCTGATCATCATCATCATCATCATCCTTTTGCCCTTCTCCCAGTTCATCTGGGGTCGGCGCAGCATGTCTTCCTTTTCCATACGTCCCCGTCAGCCGTCATCAAGCTATCCACTCCCATTTCTCTCATATCATCTTTCACACAATCCATCCATCTCTTATTTGGACTTCCTCTTCCTCTCCGTCCACTAACATTCGCACTTTCACACTATCGCGATACCGCAAAAGTTTTATTTTCTATCCTGCTCAACAAAACGTAGATTAACAACAGAGACAAATAAAAATCTTCGCGATAGCATGACAATGTAGCCACAGCACTACAACCACAAATATTTATTGCCAAAAAAAATAAAAATAAATACGGAAGTTCTGAAATGGAAAAGTTTTACTTTACCACTCTGTTATTTTGTTTCCACTGCTAAATATTAATCTACTGCATAAAAAAGTTCTAGTGATTTTTAAATCTGAATTAAGCTCCAAGTCCATTTGCCAGAAGACGAACGTTCCACAACTATTCGCAAATCGAAACTAGAAATAGAATCAATCACATTTCAAATCAACTGCGGTCTAACGGAACCGCGATATTATAGAAGGATCCAAAGCTATGGTTGGCGTCCAAAAAAGTTGAAGTCCATATTTGATCGAGCTGGATAAATTGGAACCGCGCTGGTGGCCGCGATAAGCGACTAATATTTACCGACCCTTATTGCGTCTGCGCTGGTGTTGTGTCAATGTAGATATCGATAACATTGGTATTCCGTTTCGCCACCGTGCATACGGTTTTACGGATGCAAATAGAACGATCTCATACAATTTATTTTGAATATATTCCGGCACAATTTGAACGGACTCTTTACTTTGAGCACTTACTTACTTTACTATTGTAGTATTATAGTGTATAATGTATATAGTATAAGCACCATGATAAGTGTAATAGTAGTAATTTATTTAGGGGATTGCGGGCGTGAAGTTATGTATAAAGCGATTAACCAATAAATAAAGTCTCATAAAAAATTCTGGATCCTCACCATTAACTACCAGTATTCAAACGACACGTAAACCTTAAACACTGCTAACACTACGACGACCCAAATATTGAATATTCAAATATTGTATAATTGCACATTTGTAAGAAACCTTTTATTCGTCAAATTTATTTACTAATCTATTCTACTTGTACACGCACCCAAGAATCAAATGTATTATTTAATTTCTCCATTACGTCTATAAAGTCAATAACTATATTGTGGAATACCATAATTCTTATTGACTTGTTCATTTATCGACAAGATTAAATATCCCTTCCTCGAACTGCGAACAGATAGAATAACAAAATCAATTGTCTCCTAACAATTCGTCGTCTTTCAATAACCGGGACTGTAATTGAATCGAGATGCGAATATTTTATATCGATATCGATACCTATCGTTTGTGCATTTCCACAACACTGTATTTGCTAGGAGTATCGCCATAGACGGTATTAGAAATAGATGCGTTATGAACTGCACAAAAGTACTAGACTGAATTGATGTGAATCTAGCTGCCATTTTGTAAAACTAAAAATAAGATTTCAATCAAATTACTTGAGGACGCTCCCATTGATTGAGCCGTCTTTGTTTGACATCTTATAGTCAGGAGAAGATTTTAGTAAAATAAAATAAACAATGGAACTACCTATAACTGCAAAATTCAATAAAAAACAACATTCAGAATATAATTTTTAAAAATAATAGTATTTACGCAACCACAAATAAAAGATTTAAAAATATTATTTATTTATAAGAACACATCATTTATGCCTTGTTATTAAATATTATTTCATAATACATACCTAGCATCGCGCTCTTAATCCAGAAAGGAGAAGCGAGATTCTTTAGCCACTAAAATTCTCGAATCACAGTGTTAGTTGCCATACTCCTCTGAAATGCTTAACCGATTTTTATGAAATTTTATATATATACTCAGTAAGATCTGGGAATCGGTTGTTTATGAAAGGGGTATGAGGGTATAAAATCTTTCATACCCTTTAGTGATAAGGGTGGTCTACCACAATATTTATATGATGTGGCGTTAAAACATACATACAACCCTAAATCTTCACCCTTCTACCACCAACCCCTATTTTTTAATTTTTTAACCCTAATCGATAACTTATCAAGTGATAATTGATCAGTTATCCCCACCAGGCGTCTACCAGTGTCGCTGCTCACCCTGAAAGGGGATGAGAACGAAACCGGTCTTCTGTCTTTTTTTATCTCGAGAACAAGGCGGTACAAAGTTCACCGGGACAGCCATATTAATATATATAATTATTTATATTATATATAATAATATAAATGCCTGCTGTCCCTTTGACTCTGCCTACGCCTTCGGGGATTATGGGCGTGATGTTATGTATGTATATTATTCTTTAAAAATATTTAACGATTAGTCTCTTGAGCATGCTAAGCTATGACCTTCAAGTCTGTACAAAAAAATACTTTTTTTATTTACTTGTGTTTTGATTCCTTATGAAAGTAACAATGTCAAACGAATACTCTAATAATATAGTGTTATTAGTGGTGTCACCTACACATATCTTCCACCGTCTAAAGATAGTATTTATATTAAACCTCAACAGACCAATTCACACCAACAAGCAGACAGGAGTGGCTCTAACCGGCAAGGAAGTTGTTTTAAGTGTTTAATTCCGCAAACGATCACTCTTGTCGGCAATACGGCACCACATAAACTAGATCTTTACTTTAAGCTGCAACATAACTTACTCACCCATCGACGTCAGTTATCTAAGGCCCAGCTAGATAGCTGGGGTAAATTTTTATGTCGTAATAGGGAAGGATCTATAGCTGAAGATTTTAAGTTGACTACGAAAATGCTAATGGAAGGTTTATTAATTTAACATTTGTGTGCGCTTGTTATTCGATAGCGCTCAAACTTATTTAAT
This sequence comes from Glyphodes perspectalis, assembly GCA_951394215.1. Lineage (NCBI taxonomy): Eukaryota > Metazoa > Arthropoda > Insecta > Lepidoptera > Crambidae > Glyphodes > Glyphodes perspectalis. The sequence goes on from OX596199.1 coordinate 21,886,058, forward strand.
ATAAATTATTGAATGTCAATCGGTTTTTTACAAAAGTCCGCGTACTTCAGATTTTTTTTTTTTTTTTTTAATTTTATTATGCATTATTTCAGCGCATATTTGATTTGTAAAGATAAAAAAATAAATCAGCATCACCATCAAATCATCAAAGTACACAAACCACATCTATGCATCGTCATAAACTTAGGTCCCGCGCTAATCTAATCCAAGATTAACCCCCCCTCCCCCTTACTGACGTCTAATTCGTCGATCCATCTCGCAGAGACCTTCGTCGTTTATTAACCGGTGATTTAAATAAGGCTTCACCTCCACACAGCTCTCACCTATCTTAGTGCTGAAGTAATATATTTAACTCGAGAAGCAGTCAAAGTAATTCAAGTGAGAAGTCTTGAAGTCTTTATGCACGGTGGCGTAAAGTTGCGAGTGCATTATTGCGATGCCATTTGCATAGTGAGTGCTCGCAAACTTGTGTTACTTACATTACAGCCTTTAAGAAAATGAACGTGTTTCAGAATGCTATAGACTTATCACCGTGTTATGTTAAGAAACTTGTATATTTTGTAATGTGACTTTATTAAACAACTATTCAGGACAATTTTAACCTTGGTGGCCTTTTAAGAAAGTTCCTTAATTTAACCCCAAATTAAGAATAGACGGACAGTTCAAGATGTAATATGTAAATTAAAATTTATATTGTTATATTATTAGTTTTAAGATAGTGTTATTTTTTGTTGCCATGGTTTTGATTACTATTGTTGTTCGTTGTTTCAAGGTCAATGCTGTGTACACCTCTTATTGGTGCATGTACTAGAACCGTATTGTGAAATGTTCTCTTTAATGTAAGTCTTGTATATGTACTGTTGGTGTGCCTATTAATAAATAAATAAATAAATAAAAAATAAAGATGGTGTCACAGAAAAGCCAGTCTAATTGATTGCGACATATAAAAAATAATTACTACTTATTTCGCGGGTGTATAAGGTATTTTACAGTTGATAACGTATTTAGGAAACTCAATGTAATTATCAGACTCGCTAAATCCTGAATCATGGTCTAAGCGGACCCCGTCTAAACACGGGACATAACGCTATTATTTAGGAAACTAATATCATAGTAATGAACGCGCTTTTTTAAATAGAATTCAAAAACATCTCTCTCACACTTCGTGTTCGCAAAATATTTACAGTAACACTTCTGCATCTGATGTGATAACGTCTAACACCTGCAACGGATATTAACTAGCTTTCCGCAGCAGGTAAACGCTCGGTAGACGCGAACCGGGATCGAATGTCCGGCTACGACGCGGAAAGGTTAACTTCAGCAATGTTAAGTAACCATCATTACAATTATTAACAAAGAGCGGTGGTAGCTCAATGGTAAGGACACGCGCCTCTTAACCGAGGAGTGCGGGTTCAAACCCGGGCATGTACCTCTAGATTTAAAAAAATCTATGTACATATTTATACCACTAGCTCGACGGTGAGGGAAAAACATCGTGATGAAACCTGCAAATTCAAACAACTTTGAATTTGTAACCATGATCCAAAGATTGTCTGGTTCCCCTATCTTAGGGTTACGAAGGTCAGATCGGCAGTCGCTTCAATGTAATTACCAGACTCGCTAAATCCTGGATCATGGTCTAAGCGGACCCCGTCTAAGCACGGGACATAACGCTAGGAAGATGATTACAATTATTAACAAATATCTACATATTTGAAATAATGATCTTCCTTAAGCAATATACCGATTGCATTCAAAGTAAATCTTCTGCTCGCGTAAATTTACTCAGTAAATATTTAAATAACATATGTGTTCCTAGGTCTCACAACTATATGTATTGTAAGAGTGTATCGTATTCAGGTGCCAATATATTTAATCATTTACCATCACACATAAAATCACTAAATTTAAGACTGGAAAAAAGTGAAAAACGTGTTTTATAATTTAAATGAATATTTGATATAATTTAAACACGATTAATAGTTTTAATGATACTTTATAATATCGCATGCCCGGGAGGGGTAACTGTTGAAACCGATTTTGTATTAACACCTGCAACTTGTAACACAGTTTTTGGCAATAAATCCTATTCTATTCTATTCTATTCATCGACTTAACTATCATTAACACACCTGTTAAGCCAGACTTTCTCAAAGTTGGTGATAAGTAGCATTCGCATAATAAGTTACGAAGAGAGTACTTATGAGACCCATAAAAATATCGGAGCTGTAAAGCGAATTCACAAAGAAACACTATTAAATTGTCCCATGGTGGTCTGGGACTTGGCCCATGTTGATCTGGGACAAAAAAAAAGTGTGGTTCTTGGCTAGCATGTCGTAAGAGGCGACTAATGGTATATCGGGTTTTGGCGGTGTAAATGTGTAGGCGACAGGTTAGCCGCATGTCACTGCTGTTTCACAATTTTCCATCTAACCCAGCCCGGCTTTATTTTTGGTTGAATGTGGTTGAAGGGGCTTGCTGCTCTTTCAACTCTGCCTACCCCTTCGGGGATTATGGACGTGATGGTATGTTACTATTTAAACCGCATACAAAATATTGAAACAATTGTCGGTTTGTATAAAATCCTTTGTTCTTTTCATTTCTGATTTAGTATAGAATTTTTTAAATATAACTACTGACAAGTACTACAAAAACAATTCCGAACAAAACGTTTTATGACCAAGATTAATATCTACATACTCCAAATTTATTACCCTTTTTCCTCTACTTTCATTAACGTGATCTTAATAATCATTATACTGTAACTATGGTATGAGCGACGAATACCCAAACCAACGGCCTGTCAATTACAAAAACCTCGACTCTTGTCAACGGGACACGCAATTGACATACATGACGAGATACCGTCTCAACTCCGGCCGCTAGTCGTGTCGCAAGCTCGATTTGCGACGTACGCAAGTCACGTCCAATCCGGGGATAACTGCCAAGCCGAAACCTGACGGTCAAGGTTACCTTGACACCGGTAGGTCTTCCCTCGTCAACATCTTATTGCCTATAAAAGTCTTATGTAAGCAAAAGGAACCGTAATAGTGCACTTTAACGGTGCTACATAATAGATGATCCGATTCCAACGAAAGGAGGTCTTCAACCGACTGTGACATATTAACGGGCGGTTACAACTTGCATTGCACTTCAGAACACACTAAAAGTGTTGAAAGGAGAAAAGTGTTAAAAGGAGAAAAGCGATGTTCACACTTATAGATCTGCGATGGATATGAGAAAAATGGTTTGCTGGGATTTAAGTGTGTATACGCCTTAATATAAAACTACAGCTGTTTTAGTTACAACGTCGTGAATTCAGCGACAAGGCACTTTAGGTGGATTGCTATGCATTAGAATTTGGGAAATAAAGCTCGTTAGTGCTCGTAAACATGCCAGGTGGCTACATTCTTAGTGGATAGACGAGCTAGAATTATACATCTTAACCAAGCGATGGTGATGTTCATAATAATGTCTCTGCTAACCGATATCGGTCACGGCGGCCAATCTCAACGAGTATTTGCCAACTGCGCAGAAGATAGGTATTATAGTGCACAAGTGTGTGCGCAAACACAGGTGTCCGTGAGACGGCAATTCAGCATGACCGAGAGGTCAGGCGCAGGACCAACGGCTTAACGTGCTTTCCGAGGCACGGGGTGATTAATAATGCTACGACTAGACCAACGATGCAGTCATACGGCGATATTCATACAGTTATCAGGTACCCACAGCATACCGTAAAGATATAAGCGGGCGTATGAATAATGTATAATAGAGTAACACACATATAAAGTGCTACAGGACAACCGTTAGTCACTATTTCGACGTCAAAGCCAGGTGGCAATTCAAACCAAAAAAATTTTACGCACAAACCGTTAGGGCCGTGAAAATGGTTCACTCATCCAGTTTCCAAGGCAAACATTTGACTGGAATGCTAATCCAGTGGCTCATACACCGACTGCGACCGGGTTCGACGCGTCCAGTAAATAATTTCGAGCGCTCCTCGACTGTTTGTGTAACGCGGGAACCACAACCCTTTGACGAGGACGTACTAAAACACAAATAACCCCCACAGATGCTGCTACGAGGCGTTACGGCTACACACAAACGGGACAGAACATCCTAAGGGCCCGCTCACATACTTATGACAAGATACAATAATAAATTGTGATCACTAGTAGCTACACATTGTACCAAATAATGCGTCCAAATTTTTCGAATTAGATAAAGATTAAATCTTAGTATATTGGGGTGTAAGTAGTGATGCGCGGTACGCGTGGTCGGGGAGGGTAGTGATGAGCGAAGGGTGTGTGCGGGCGCGGGGGAGTGGCTGCGTGGGAGCAGGCGAGGCAGGCAAGGGCGCGTGAGTCGCGATGGCTGCGGTAGCCGGCCTCTACGGCCTGGGCGACGAGCAGCGCGCCCGTCACCGGCGCGGCCAGGCCAACGCTGAGCGCTCCGACTCCAGGGACGACAACACCGAGGCGTAAGTTTTATGACTTCTTTACTTGCAGCTGGCTTATCCACAGGTTCGATGACCCCAATTAAACAGTTTGACATTTCGCTACGCTCGAAACAAAAGTGTGAAATTAGTAGTTATTTTTAACGTTTCCAAGTAATTAACAATCAATGTTTTCATTGATTAAAAAAAATGAAGATAAAAATTATCTATGTTCAAAAAGTATAAAAAAAAATCCTAAGCAATAAAGTATATTATCGCCTGCTTGGGAACATTGACAATTACCTACAAAACAGATGACCTACAGATAACTACAGAACAATTTAAAATTACCAGTATGTTATTTGTATTGACTGTTTAACTGAATAAAAAAAACAGGCCTGAAGTTCTAAATAAATGTTCGTTTAAATACATTTTGTATGGTATAGCGAATCGTTTATGGCGTCATCAACCCAATCGAAAATCTTAAATTCGAGAAAGTCTTTGAAGGAAATAAATGTTCACATTCCATTATTTCTTTGAAAGTGGTAGAACAAATAAGACATAGTTATAAATCTTGACTATAGCACAATACACTCATTTTAAGACTTTCTTAACGACGATTCTCAGTTCAGAAACCGTCAACTGATGCTCTCCGCAGCTCTTCAACCGCTTCGTGGTGCGACTAAGTTAAATTATGATGTTTTTCAGCGACTGTTTGACGCGTCTGCGAATTTGACAGCATTTTGTGACACAATTGGTTTTTGTCGTATTTTTGACAGCTAATGAGTGTATTATCAACACGTGGTCACAGGTTTGATCCTCAGCTTTTTGTTTACATGAGTTGAATAGCGATTACAACTATGCACTTGATAAACAGCGTATACTTAATCGCTTAATTAGAAGTCCGTAAAATTAAATACCAAAATTAGTAATATTATGTAATTTTGTATTATAACAAATTTCTTTTCAATTTAGAAATCATGATTAAAATAAGTAGCATAGAAGTCAATAAACACATTTAGATAATTTCATCGAAGATTTGAAAACAACAATAATTTAAGCGAATAGTTCAGTTTGTAGACAAAACCGCTATCCACCTTCAACGACTCCTAAATTAATTACTTCAATGCTAAATCGCAGAAATCACATCACTGACTTCCCCACCGCATTAATGGTAATGACGAATGTCTCAAATAACATCTATCTCACCTTAGCTATTTGTCCGAACATAGCAAATACCCCGGCATGTCCCGGGAAGGCTTATCGACGGGTTAGTGTTGATAAACTGCGGGAGTAGTTCGATCGAGGTAGGCTATTAGCATTCCAGACGAGTACAGGATAAGGATGTCCTGGGTCTGTTTGAGTGCAACCGAAAATAGCGGTCAAGTGATTCAGTACCTAAAGCGATAACAACCAGCTTTGCACCAATTTTCAATAATACATAAAAATCGGAGAATTCAGTATGTTTCTTTGTATAAAGCACTTTCTGTGGTCTGTGGCTTAAAGAAATAAAAACTGTCACTTATAAATAATAGTTCTGATAATTCAATTTCCCTTGTAATAAAAATGTATACACATTAAAAATATGATTCATGATTTCTCTAAGAGATACAAGATCGCGAAATTTATAAGAATAGACATCTGACAATGATTGAAATAAACGCTGTTCCAATGACTATTGCATTCAGAACAAACATCAATCACTCTCCTGACCGAAACAGCTTTTAGATTTCACCTACCAACCAAAACCGAAACCGATCCCGCTATACCTCTGCCCACCACTAATTCGTTCCGCCCGGCCGGTAACACGAAACTGTATCATACAAGGCTACAAGACCAAGCAATTTCGACTCTATTCCTTTAGGATACGATGTGTGAACAAAGCTAGACCAGGGAATAGTAAATTACTGTTCTATTTGGTTCTGTGTCGATGCGGATTTTTAAATTGGGCTGAGATATACAACTCCGTACATAGTATCGATGCTCATTTTGTGTTTGTACGAGTATAATTGGAGATTTTGTGAAAACTGATAACAGCTTAGAGTAAAGACTTATATGCAAAAGATGGTAGTTCTAAGATGAGCAATGTTTTCAAACGTACGTGCATATACCTCTGGTGTTGCAAATGTTCATTGACTACGGTAGCCTTACATGAAGCAAGCCATGATGCTTCTTGTCTCTTTTGATAATTGTCGAAGCAGTGCCTATAAAATATGACTGTGATAAAAATTGCCACCAATCCTTTCCAAATTAAGAAAAATGTTCACAAGAATTTTAGAAAAACCAAACTAATATTTTGGAACGTTGGACTCTAATGGCACTTTAGCCACCGATGCAATCAATGTACAAAACTACATTGTGATTTTAACCATAATTTTAATTATTTATAAACATGGAACAGAGCCTATAAAGTTGTGGTTCCCAACCAGTCGTCCGCAATACTTATCATTTGGTCCGTGGAAGATCTAAAAATGTTATTATATTTAAATTAAAAAAAGTTATTTTACAAATATTTGTCCACACTTGGTCAGGGATTAAAAAAATAATGTGCCAACTGTGTTTCTTGCCTATCATGTCGTAAAGGGCGAATAATTGGGTCACTATTTCCGCTGTACTAAATGAATGGTTTGCTATAGCCTTCTTTATTTCACACACGAATCGATAAAGAACGGTTGTTTTTCATTAGCATTTGGTTTAGTGGTCCCTGATAACAGTAATGAAATCAAAGTGGTCCTCAGTTACTAACAGGTTGGGAACACCTGCTCTAAACAGCATGCATTATCTCGAAGATATCTACTTTACAAGGAAAAAGTTATTTAACTCATCATGTCGTCTACACAAATCGAACGTGACATCTGTTCCAAGTTTACATTATTAGCTTTGGGCGATGGGAACAGGCGGGTTGCGATCGGAAACAGGTCAGCTGTGCGACTCTGATGTCGCTTGTCGCTGCAATTCCGCCACCAGACATCTCACTGTCGCAGCTTCAGGCAGACTGTATTAGAATTCTGATGGAACAATTGGAATTTTAAATTGCGGGCCCAGTTATCTCTGTATACTTTGTGCAAAGAGTTTGTGAGAAGCGAATAATTTTAAAATGAAAGTTTCTAGTCTAGCTGGCTTTTTTTTTTTATTGATCAACCACTATCAAGGCATTTTGGCCACACATCGTGAACTCCGCTGGTTTTTGCGTTAAGAACCAAAATCCGATGAATAGTCTTTAACTTCGAGAATAAATTCGTCAGCGCGTTGTAGAATTAAAAAATAACGGTTACCATCCAAACCATGTTGTCATGCTTATTAGAACTACTGTGTGACTATCTTGTGGTGCAGACAGATGTCTTTTAATGTTGCCACATTCAGCATACCTGACGGAGGTCAATTTGTTGAATAGTGCGCCTTGGCTCCTCTTGACTAAACGAAAAACTCTTGCCTACTAGTTACATGGTAATATGTTGCTGATTTTGATTGAATAATTACAACCTCTAAAGGCATCAGATAACAAATCTCGCTTAAAGTATCTTCATCAAAAAACATTCTTGCCACTTTCTTACATAAATACTAACTTATTAAAGAAAACTACTTAAACTAATTGAAGCATAATATTTACTTTTGGTCTTGTTTCATAAAGTTAGTTGGTTTAAACAGTGTCTAGAGAATAAACGAACAATTTGAAATGTTATCGCTGTTACGTAAAATAAAGTAACGGAGATATTTAAAAATTAACAAATTTTTTTTTGATAAGGCTGTACTTAGGATAGGAGCAAATCCTAATGAAATAATGTCAAGTCATTTCGAACCGATAATTTTAAACTTATAAAGCATATATTTTCTATTGGTGTTTTAAACAACTTTATAGATAATAAAAAAAAATCCTGTGATTTCCGTTCCGTACCTCACATTAAAAAAATATTAACTTCTACCTTTCTATTTTAACGAATTCATAAGACCACAACATTTTTTTATTTTAGCTTATCCACTCCGCCAGCGCAGTTCAAATCTCTGGGGCCGATGTGAACTTTCAACATAATTCGGGGGTCGCATTGTAAAAAGTTCAAAAAACACTGCAACCAACTGTCAACTTACAAGTTACAATTAACTGCGCAGTTGGACAGTTCTATTAGAATTCTCTGTTCGTTTTTACGGTGCAGTTTGCTACCGGTTATTTTCCCGTTTGCCTAACTTTAAATATTAATGAGTTTTTTGAATTCGGTTGTTGCCAAACGGCTTCCGTTTTTATCGACTGCAGTGTCGACGAGCCGTCGTTTATGGTTTTATATTAGTTATTCAATTGTTATAGTAATACAATTTTAATTATTTAATAATTGTCGGTATATTGTAAAGGTGACAAGCTGGCCTCGTGTCACTACTTCTGATTTTTTTTTATTAAACCTTACCAATCATTGGATTCAGCCTATCTCAAAATTGGAAATATGATTTTCGATTCCAAAAAATTCCAATTTTAAGCCCAATTTTCTTACAAATGTTCAGTAAGTCTAGCTAAAAATAACAAATATCTATCGTCGCTCTCTATAATAATATTATCACTAGCAAAGCAAACTGCTTCCTAAACCAAAATGCTCCGACAAGTTCGTCTTTACTCCACCTTGATTCAGTACTAAGTACACACCTGAGTTCCAGAATTTCGTAGCGAATCGGTTATACCATTCGTCGTATAAATGCGATGCATAGCATAGGTCCAAGTTATCCGCCTTTGAAAGCCACTCAAAGCGCTCTCTAGCATGTTCGAGCCAAAAACGTAGCTTAATGTAGCTGAAATTGCCACATCTTGTGAGGCGGAACGAGCATAAAGTATTTAGGTAAATTCCTTTTCAGCGGTTTGCAGCGTCGCGTTTAGCGGTGTGTGATCTTTTGAAACCAGGAATGTATAGCATTCCTGATATTTTCATTTACTTAGCCCGTATTTTCGACTTGTTTACAGCACACCTTCTGTTTAGCAGCGCTGTGATACTCTTTAATATTAAGGTTAAGTAAAGTAATGGACGCTTAATTACTATTATCACTTCACGCACTTTAAAGATTAAGCGGTAATCCGCAGCCTCAAATACGAGAGCTCAAAACTGAGCACCAAAAAAATAAAATAATAAAACCAGAGGTGCGCTGGGTTTTTTTTTCTTCAATTCCTATCACATATTTATTACAAACTTAAGAAACCTCGAACTTTAAATAGAGATCTAATAATGAAATTACAATATAAGTGTTTTCACATTACTTTAAAGCGACTTCTGTCATCAAAATTCGTACCACCTTTATTCAAATAGCTTAAAATGTTAATAACTTTAGATATTATACTACAGAGGAAATATTATTTGTAATATTATCCCGCGGGAGCGAATACTTGAAACAAAAGTTATTTATTAGATTGGTTCAATGTTCACATGTTCCCACATTTCGTTAATGTCTGCCTGTGAATACTATTATACTGTTGAGCAACACATGTAAAAACCGTTATCATGCGTTCCGCCGTACCTGTATTTATAAATGGGAGAAAATTGTATACAAAGTTAAGCTATTGACACATAAAACTTCATCAATCAACTTCATAATCATTCAACTTTAAATGAAGCAGATACACCAACGAACAGACTTAATAACTGACATTTATAGCAGGTATTATTATTTTAGCAGGTATTAGTGATAATTATTTATAATACCAGTATTAATGTCACCAAAACTAACCTACCGATCTAAAGCATAACTAATTTCGAATTCGCAAAGTCTGTACAAAGCCGAAGACTCCTTTTATAGAAATATCGAAAGAGTCAAATATTTAGCGTTATTTTAAAATTCAAAGCGACTCCTCCCCTACTCTGCATGTAGGTACACATGTGCGCCAAATTCTACGCCAGCGAGCTCATGTCCTTTCATTTCCATTATAGCCATTCAGGGATGTCGCCTCGCCAAAGAAACTGAGCTACACTGAATAGATATATAAATATCAGACAACATCACATACATTGATCTGACTCCGAGCTAATTAGCTTAAGCAATTGCGTTACGGATATCAGAGTCAACGGTGGTATTGCAAAATATATAAACGTAAATATTCAATATTAACTTCTAAACACTGAGCACTCATTAGTATATTCATCATACAAATGTTTGTCCTAAGTGGGGATTGTACCCATATTTTTAGAGCATATGACAAGATCACTACCGAATACGCCATCGCACCAGTCAAAAGTTGTGTCAACTTAGTTATTCTAGGTGCTTGGCAGTCAGCGCACCGCGTTCAACTGTGTTACATATAATGATGCTGAGGTCAAACAAGTCTCAACTTACTTATTAAACTGATATCGATAAGTTAAGAGTTCAACACTATAGCTTCGGTGGCAACACCATTAGTAGCTTTCATACCCTCAATAAGTCTGTGACTCGTGTGCTAAGAGTTTTAGTACAGATCTGAGTATGTATTTGAGAATTTATACATATACATACATAATATCACGCCCATAATCCCCGAAGGGTAGGCAGAGTCAAAGGGGCAGTAGGCCCCTTTAACCACAAATTATGCCAAAAACATAACTAGGCTGGGTTAGATGGAAAATTGTGAAAAAGTAATGATAAGTGGCTAGCTCGTCGCCTACACAATCACATACCCAAAACCCCATATACCATTAGTTGCCTTGTATGACATGCTAGGCCAGGAACACAGTTGGCACATTATTCTTAAGTCCCCGACCAACATGGGACAAAAAACTGTATAATTTCCCCCTTATATCAGTGAGATACTAGGGGAATATTATACAGTTTTATATCCATATTCCAAAGCAGTGGCTTTCCATCCATTTTGATAATATTAGTGAAAGCCCGTCAGTTAACTCAAAGATCCGGCGTCGACGTAGATTTTGTCCTGTTAACCATGTAACATAGGGTGAGCGGTGGTATCCCAATGGTAAGGTCACGCGCCTCATAACCGAGGGGTGCGGGTTCAAACCCAAACACGTATCTCTGGATTTTTCAAATCTATATAAGTAAATATACCACTAGCTCAACGGTGAGGGAAAGCATCGTGATGAAACCTGCAAATTCAAACAACTTTGGATTTGTAACAATCATCCAAAAATTGTCTAGTTCCTCTATCTGAGGGTTACTAAGGTCATCTCGGCAGTCGCTTCAATGTAATTGCCAGACGCTTAATACTGGATCACGGTATTAAGCGGACCACGTCTCAAAGTCAAAGTCAAAATGTTCTTTATTTATATAGGTTTCAAAGAAACACTTATAAATCGTCAAAAACAGTCTAAAGGTACATAACGCTAGGAAGATGATAAACCCTGTAACACAGGGCTTATAAAAATGTTTAGCAATACGGAACAAACGGATAATTTGGATGAATTTTATCAAGAATGAGATTCTTGCATACATCTATATGTGATGCTGCAGTATTGAATTTTATTATAAACCGATACCAGAATGCTGTTCTGTCCAAAGATTGCTTTCAAATTTTACAAAAATTTCCGCACATGCTTTTATTAAAATCGTGTCAATTACACATTTTGTTTTTATGAGAAACGTCTCCTGTGTACTTTTTTATATTTTGACTGCTAATTTATAAGATAGTTGTTGACATCACTATAAAAGTTAAATTTACAGTCAAATTTTTAAAAAGTTTTTCAGAACCCACCAGACTTAAATATGGAATAATACATTGTCTTAATAAGCTTCATGCATAATACTCATTATGAAAACGATTCAGAGTGGTATTAAATAGATAATAATAAATTAATTTTGAAAATATAAATAATTTTCTGCCTACCCCGCTAGGGAAATGGCGTGAAGTTTAGTTAGTTAGTTTTTAAAGCTTGGTTAAAAATAAGACATTTTTATTAACTTTCTATTTAACGCCATTTTTGAAATAATTAGGTAGTAATTAATGCCTTTTTTAAATAAAAATAAATATACATGACAACAACAATGTACCAATGCCGTAGGTGCATGTTATGCTACGTGGCCCGTAAAAATATAAAATTAATGTTAATCCTTCCAAAAGTGAACTAATTCTTAAAATAATAAAACCCTATGGCACAGTCACTTTATCTACTGCTAGCGGCGCCCCGCGGTTTCACCCGCGTAGTTCCCATTCCCATGGGAATACGGGGATCAAATATAGCCTATGTTATTCGCTGATAAAATAGCTATCTACTGGTGAAAGAATTTTTCAAATTTGTCCAGTAGTTTCGGAGCCTATTCAATGCAAACAATTAAATCTCCTCTTTATAATATAAGTATGACTATTCTTACTACTACTAAACTTCACGCGACTTACGCAGAAAGAACTTTATCAAGCGAATAATTTATTCGTAAAACACTTATCGACTTATACTAGACATTCCCATCACTTATATATCCAAAGTGAACAATTTGCTTTTGTAAATTAAATAAATTTTGTTCAACCTTCCAATTGATAGCCGACAGGCGCTATATCATCTCGATTAATTTCATTATAACGGCCTTATTTTAATGTTTAATTTGAGGAACAGTTTTCTTTGAACCCATGATTTAATTATCGCTAACACAATTTGATGGCTTGTTAAATAATTTAGTACTCGGCTATGAGAGAGTTCCTCAAGTGAGTTTGTTGTAATACCGCAATAAATTTCAGTCACGTCATTTTTCATTACGATGTAGTTGATATTATACACAATTAATTACAAAGTGTCTTTAGTAATTTCATGATATGAATAATGTGGTAACTGTATTCAGTATTTCCAAAAAAATATATAGTGTATCTAACAATATATCTATACTGAATATTTTTCTTGTAGAATGGACCTTTCACTTACCATATTAAGTTTTAACCTAAATGGTATATTTATAACAATTGAAAGATTACTAAAGCATAAGAAGATACGTATTCTCATCTTCAAATAGTTGGTACTTCCAGGCATAGCCGTAGCTTGCACCAAGAAAAGCTTGTCTATTACAATTATCTTATACGATTTTCTCTACTTCAATGCCATTGACGACTTGTATGATATGACCACGCGTATATATTGACAAGCTCGATGGCTCATTCGGTAGTGATCCTGCCCCATGCGCCAAGAGTTGTGGGTTCGATCCCCATCCAGGACAAACATTCGTGTGATGAATACTTTTGTTTGTTCGGTGTCTGGGTGTTAATATGCATTGTAATACCACTATTGATCTTTATATCCGTAACACAAGTAGCTCAATACTTACCTCGGAGTGAGATCAATGTACGTGATGTAGTCTGATATTTATTTATTTATTGTTATTATTTATATTTTATTGTTATTGTAGCTGTTTTATGTTTTAAATATATTTGAAATGTTAAATTTTACTCCTATCGGTATATTTTCGAAAAATCGACACTTCATATTTATGACGTGAATAGTAAATATGTTTGCCTCGTTTTTTGTTCGTAGATGGCGTATAACAGGGACGAACGTGATGATTTTTTTAGCTTTGTTTTAGGTGGTATAAGATAAAAATATATTATATACTGGAAACAAATTATGTAATAAAATACTTATGTATGGCGTTTGAATAAAATTTCAGACGAAAAATATTCCCACATTTTGATAATAATGCCTACACAAGCCTTTGATCTGTCCATAATTAGTTTAATCCGATTTAACAGCGATAAAAACAAAATGAAATCCTTCTTTAACACAAGATAAAGAATAAAAAACATGGCAAATGCTTTTTATCTCAAAATGGAGTTAAAAACTCACTCGAAGAATTCGCAAGCCTTCAACCGAAAGAAAAACAGATTTTTTGATATTTCTTTTTGTAGACAGTTTTCTTAAAATTCATCTAATTTTAAACAAGGTTAGTAGCAAAAAGAACAAAGGTCCCAGAATCATATTTTTTTACATTTAATGTTAAGGTATTTTTGATGCGTTTGTAATCAAAATAGATCGTTCAATTCTAAAAACTCTTTACTTTATTTTCTAAGTGAAATTTATTTTTTATTTCTCTGAGTACTATCATAGAGGAGTTATAATTGGTAGAAATATATTTTTTGCTAATTGTCTGTATAATTAATAGGTAAACCAACAACAATAACACAGTTAAATAAAAAGAATTAGAGTTCCAAAAAGTCAAAATCCGTGAAGAAAAAAAAAACATTCTCGCTAAATTCGGGTAAACAGCCAGTAATGAGCGTAATTGTATCTCCGTTAGTTGCCCACATGATGCCCTGCGAAGTTTGCAGGACCAGCGCAGTGGTATGTGCAGCGTAATTTACGGCGCATAGTTCCGCGTTCAACGTAGTGATTCCTCAATGTGATTTACGGCGCTGCGGCCATATGTGTCCCGGTTGTGGAACGCTGGCGTTTTTATATACGTTCATGGTTGTTGCCTATAAGACGGCTAACATAAATATTCGATGGAACTATATAATACTTTATGTATGCCTACAGATAAATACAATTCAAGTGTCAATAATGTCAAAATAATAGTTTATAACATAATGTATAAAGTCAAAATATCTCTTATACAGGTTGATTCGGAATAGGTGTCACTGTTTTAAGGAAGTAAAAGTATAGCTCTCTAGCCCTAAGAAATTCACTAGATTCGGAAATAATTGTCACTTAACTACTTTTCGAAAATTACCCAAATTCAAAATACTTCATGCATGCACTTTTTTAATTATTTTTTCTGTTTACTGGATAAATTATCAGGTGGGTGTTTAAGAATAAATAATTTGTAATACCACAGTTGATTCTGATATCCGTAACACAAGTGCTTAAGCTGCTCGGAGTCAGATCAATGTTTGTGCTGCAGTCTGATATTTATTGAAGTTGATCACATAAAACACATCAATTTAAAAATTGATTACACTTACCTGTCAAGAAATTGATGTGAAGTTAGGATAATTAATTTTCCTTGAACAATAAAACATATTATATAATCATTTTAACAATCTAATATACATATTATTTAGCGCGATCGAAGGCCAAAAGTAAAATGTATCAAAATCTAGAATTATTACTGAACGTACCTAGTAAACATATTTAAATTGAACAGATTTAGACTGGCCCGTTGGTCGAGTGGTCAGAGACCCTGACCACGAAACCAAGGGTCGCGGGTACGAATCCCGCTAGGGGCAAATATTTCGTGTGTTGAACATGATTATTTGTACTTGCGTTATGGATGTTTATAAACGTATTTAAGTATGTCTATCCGTTCACCTAGTATCCATAGCATAAGCTTATAAGCTTAGTTTGGGACTAGTTTCAGACTAGATCTGTCTATAACGCCTTAGAAACTTAGATGTTTAATATAGAGCATAGGCTACTACCTACTACCACAGAGGCCCCTAGGAGTTCCACATCACCCGGTCCGACCCTGAACGGCGTGACGGTGCCTTATCCATTCCCCGCATTAAATAAAATTCCATTCGGTTGCATCTGTTAGTAAGAAATAGGTTCAGCTGTTATTGATTCCCTATACAATACATCCAACCCATTTTAACTCAAAAGACGATTTCTGGGATAAAAACTATCCTATGTCCTTCCCGAGATTAAAACTAAACGTATATCAAATTTCATCTAATTCCATCCATTATTATCTAATCCATTTATTTGTCCTTGTCGTGTTTGTTTTTGGCCAGGCAACCCTATCGCACAATAAGGCAATGCAGTACCCCAACACTTCGCGCATTTGCAAACCCCATAAACTGCGGGGTCGAGGTCACGAGCACCGAGCCGGCCGGGCGACACGTATACGGCATTGCAATAATATTAGGGGTAGGTCTGTGGACGAGTGACGCATCTCATTAACGAGGAGTGCGGGTTCATAGTCAAAATCAAAGTCATAGTCATAATACTCTTTATTTATATAGGTTTGAAACTAACATTTATAAATCGTCAATTCAACAAGAAAATTAACTAACTAGCTAATTAACATAGCTGAGGAAGTATGTTTGCATTTATACGAGCTTCCACCGGTGTTGTCCTGTACATCCATGTAATGTTTGAATTGCCAAGTGGAACCAAAGAATCAACAAGCTACTCGTATTTAATGACTATTATTATAAAACAATTTTCAGTAAGGCTACATACAAATCAGTGTAAAAGTAATGTAATGAGGCTAGTTCCTTGTTTGCAAAAATCTGATACCTTATCATTAGGTAGGTATTTTTACTAGATAATAAGAACACAGTACGTCTTAAGCCAACATACTTTACATATACTTTGATTGGCTCGATGACGCATTCGGTAGTGACCCTGCCCCATGCGCCAAGAGTTGTGGGTTCGATCCCCACTCAGGACAAACATTCATATGATGAATACTTGTGTTTGTTCTATGTTAATATCCAATATTTAAGTATATATTTGTAAAATACCACTATTGATTCTGATATCCGTTACAGAAGTGCTTAAGCTACTTAACTTGGAGTCAGATCAATGCATGTGATTTGGTCGGATATTTATTTATTTATATTTAACATAGGACACAATCCGTCCTAATTTCATATAGGTATTTTCCGTTAAATGAATATATTGGTATTTCAATGAGAATCATGCATAGGTATTCCTAATTAAACCATCGTTATATCTGGCATCGTTTTGGACCCCAGCGAACAATACAAGATCGCTCGTTCATCCTCAAAGCGCTTGATATCGCTCGCGATCGTTTCAATTTGTCGAATGACATTTCACGCGCTGCTTACCTCGATTAGACGTCCTTAACTGCGCAATCGACAGAATAATAGGTGACTATTAAATTGAGCAAATGTGTGATACACGAGTAATTTTTAGTGGTCAATTTATGAACAGAGCTTGTTGGAGTGTATATATTATCTTTTATGACGGAAGATTGACTAAACAGATAAACAATGCGAAAGCGGAAGGATGTAAGAGCCGCGGAAGGCCCAGGCTCACCTAACACGACCAGATTGATCGTGTATTAAAAGAAGGTGATGTTAGGAGTCATAAAACCGTAGAGCTTGAATGAAAAGGATTATGAATGTTGAAGAGGCGCGTGAGGTGTGTTAGTTAGTTAGTTATTATCTTTTATCTAATCTATTGTGTTCCTCTGATGGGCAAAGGTCTCCCCCAATTTTTCCTTTACTGTATGTCTTGGCCCGGTTCTTCCCAGGTGGTGCAGAGTATAACCAATTCTTTGCGCCTTCGAGTTAATGGCCGAGCCCAATAAATAAACATATATGCAGATATATGTGCGTATAAATATATAAAAATGTATATTTACAGTAAGATAAATATTCAATTATGTACGTACATATGTGTAAGTACTTATATTTATTGAACTTTTACGGATATGTAACTATTTTTGTCTCACCTAAGTGTTGCTGAGGCCATACGTCAGTTGCTTTAATATTGTAGCCGGAATTACCAAATCGATTTAAAGAACGAATGTATTCAAAGTGGTATCTCAAGACACGCGCCTCCCATTCGGAGAGTATTGGCCCAGGTGTTCGTACGCGTACCTCTGGATTTTTCAAGTCTATGTTCGTATTTATACCAATAGCTCGGTGGTGTTAGAAAAGATTAGGGGCTTGCTATGGTGCCGGCCTTACTGGCGCCCTGGGCGAAATTTGTTTGGCGCCTTTATTGCACTTCACTCCCGTGATAAGTATCCAAAGTCCCCAAACTCAAATATCCAGTTTACGCCCCGATAAGCACCACAATGAGGATTGAGTGACATAAATTGCAACTTCAAGATTTTTATCTAGCCATTTATTATCTGGGTGAACTAAAAGTGTTGCTTTTCAGCATTGGAATTTTGGCGCCTCTTTTTATATGTGCCTAGAGCGCCCCGTGGGATGGCGCCCTAAGTGACCGCCCCTATGTCCACTGCCTCTTTATCATCATCAATAACTCGGCGCAATACAGTTCATAAAAAAAGTTATGTTTATTTTTTTTAATTATAACTGATTAAAAAAACACACGTGGCATGTGGTACAACTCACACTTAACAGCGTTTATCAAATAAAGAGACCATTTAGCTGCCTCCATTTCTTATAGAAATAGTTATTATTTTCGCGCCAATTTCGCTGAATGCTGCCGCGTGTAAGTAGGTGTCGTATTAAGTGGAATCAATGGTTTTATTTTGTTAATAAAATAACTTGCAAAGTTAAACGTACTAATAAATGTCAATATTTACATAGTCCTTATACTTAACTTACTGTCCCATGTTGATCTGGGACTTAAAAAAAAGTGCCAATTGCCTAGCATGTCGTAAACGGCGACTAATGGTATAAGGGTTTTTGGGTACCTATGTGATTGTGTAGGCGACGAGCTAGCCACTTGTCACTACTTTTTCACAATTTTCCATCTAACCCAGCCCCTTGTCTCATGTTGTTCTGGGACTTAAAAATAATGTGCCAACTGTGTTTCTTGCCTAGCATGTCCCAAAAGGCGACTTATGGTATATGGGGTTTTGGGTATGTAATTGTGTAAGCGACGCGCTAGCCACTTGTCACTACTTTTTCACAATTATCCATTTAACCCAGCCTAGTTTTGTTTTTGGCTGAATGTGGTTAAAGGGGCCTGCTGCTCCTTTGACTCTGCCTACCCCTTCGGGGATTATGGGCGTGATGTTATATCATATATCCTGATACTTAAAAAAATGTATTCACCTTCGTGAATACGAGTGTAAAAACTTGGGTCACTATTTCCACAGCACTAAATGGTTTGCTATATAGCCTTCTTTATTTCACACACGAATCAATAAAGAACGGTTGTTTTTCTTTAGCATTTGTTGAAATTGTCCGCTTGTTCGTCGATGTCATGGCAATTCAACTTGTGAAATATTAACTAGCTAAGAACTCGCGACTTGGCCGCGCGTTCTATTGTTTCTACAGTAACAACTTTGGAGATTAAACTGGTCTTCCATAACGTCGTCGTATGATGATGCCAAACTAACTGCCAAAAACTTAATTAAATTATTTTCTTATACCAACTGCATTCTACTCAATCTACATATTAAGAAATGAAAACCAGTAGCTCATAAGATAGAGTACTTAGTACCAGGGATATAAAAATCTACGGATGCGCGAACAACAAAGTACATAAGTTGCTTGTTAGATAGCCAACCTCCTTAGTAGTAATAACTCTTTGGAAATAGAAACTCATTAGTGTACAAAAGAATAAATAGACCAAATTCAAAATTCAATTTCAAAATAGAATGATAGAATACTCCCACGGAGCTATCTATGCTCCGTGGCGAGCCCAAATAAAATCAGACACATGAGAAAGAATGGAACTGGTCCCAGTTTTGGACTGGGTTGAGATGTCCTCTAACCCATTTTATTAAGATCAAACAGTTCAACAGCTCAACCCCCAAATTGTGATTAACGCACTCCCTACATCACTGTTAATACTTATGAGTCTTCACTGTAAATTCTCGACTAAACATTCAAAGGGTACGTTCCAGCATTTCTGGTCAGTCACATACATTTTAGATTTCGTGTAGACTTGACACAGTCACTCGCAACATGCATCATTTAGGCTGATTAAGAGATAAAACCGAATAAAAATGTTATTATTTTACTTTTAAAAAATACTTTTTTTCATAAAATGTTATTTACGTCATTTCTTACACAATTTATTAAATTAAGGTGAAAAATATGAATATAAGATATTTTCTTCAGAAACAATCCAAAATAATATTTGTTTGAAAACAATGAATTTTACACAGATGGCGTATTATTACTAAGATACTACTAACCTGTGCTTGTAGCGCCATATTGTATTATTCCTGACAAACAGACTTAACTTCGCTGTAGTTCCAATTACTCATCACTGTCGCTGTTCTTGCGCGAGTTATAGCAGTAACTTTTCAAGTATGGGCAGTGACCCTCTGTTGTACGTAGTATAAATAAATAAATTCTTCAGACTGGCACACCAATTCCCTAGTCCCAAACTAAGCTTATAAGCTTGAGCTATGGATACTAGGTGAACGGATAGACATACTTAAATACGTTTATAAACATCCATGACTCGAGTACAAATATCCATGTTCATCACACGAAATATTTGCTCCTAGCGGGATTCGAACCCGCGACCCATGGTTTCGTGGCCAGGGTCTCTGACCACTCGACCAACGGGCCAGTCATATATTATTACTCTGTGGTTCCAGTGATACCCAAGTTACGAAGCTACCGTGACCTTTTAACATCATGCCTTGTACTCGTTCGCCACATTAGCGACACTAAAGGCAACATGGACACGTCATTCATTTAATCCGTTCCAATCGGGACGCATTACAGCGTACTCTGCTAACTAATCCAATAGCTAATCAGATTATCTCTTAGCAAATAAAAGCCCAGTTTTATTGGAAAATCGTGGAATTACCCATTCTATTGATTGTCGCCTGATTGGGTATTAAAGGACTAAAAAAGTGTATCAAATCTAATATCCTCCAGTTGCGTTTGGGTCGAAGCATTTCTAACAATATTAATTGCTTCAAGAAATCTTGCCGTGTCTTAGTTTGTTAATAGGGGAGGGCAACCCTAAAAAAAATCACCAAATATCACAAGAGTAGTAGTACCTACAATAAAAACATACCTACTTAGTATGTACAAAAAAATACACGTGATCTTAGCTGGAGGAGGAGGGATAGTACAAAACCTCACCACGTATCACCAGGGGGGGGGGGGGGTTTAAAAAGTTGCTAAAACGCAATCACATCACGTGATTAATATACGGCCCCTACGCCAATTTGTTGATTTTAGAGTACGGCGTCTTACGGCAGCATAATAGCCTTTATTTGTTTCTTACGTTTACACATTAAATATTGGACAATTTCGCATATATGAATTATCTAAAGTTTCAATTACTTTCTGGAAATCAGATTCAACGAAAATACTGAAGATACCATGACAAATATTTGCTTCACAAACATCTGGTGCGGGTATCTAACTGTGGTCTTTTATTTAAACGGAAAGTCTTAAATTTCTGCAATTTGATAAATGTTTAAGCAAAATAAACGTAAATTTTATCAAATTCTTTAGAGTGTTAAAGTGAAGAACATATTTAGATCGTCACAAGCATTAGTGAAATTATTAAAATACCTAGAGTCACCGTTTCTTCAAATACCACGATACTAACATCACTTTCCACCTAAAATGTTTAACTAACAAAAATTATGACGTTCCATCAACGATATTGTATTACGACACAGTATTAGTCATATTAAAATTTTTAGCAATTGTGTATTCTTGAATAAAATATAAAATAACACCGAACTAGCCTTTTTTCCAACAAAACTCGATACACGTATCACACCACAAATACTTTTACGTTACAAAAGTACTTTACAAAAGGCATCCTTAATCCGACGAATAAAGAAATCTACTGCTTCCGTCAGATCTGAAGACGTAGTTTTATGAGTTCCATCATCACAACCCCAGGTACACGGGGTGGTTTACGTTAGAACAAAAACGTCAAATACCCCAGCCCCCTCGAAATATTTTCGCCGGGTGGGGGCGCCGTTTCGCGATTGTTACTAAACAGATAGCGAAAAATAAGCTTAAAGTTTGCGCTATGAAGATAATCATTGGAAGTGCTCATTCATTTTTTTTTTTAGCTCGGCGTAGGGCCTTTCTAGACTGCATTACAATATTCCATTGTATTAGTTACTAGTATTTTACAAAGTAGACTCTGAGAGTAAAAGTTACAATAAAATTAAGATTCCATTATAATTGCCAAGATATACAGTTTTCCGTATTTGGGAATTCACATGACACGGTGCCAAACTCCACTCCTTTCCTGTATTGCTATTAACGAGACAATTTTATAAAGTATAAACGTATTGCTACTTACTTCTTGGCCAATTAAATTATGACTGAATCTGAAAAACTACTTATATAAATCGTGAGATTTAGTCAGATGTTATATACACTAGTTTACTACCAATATATGAGCCAAAATTTCGATTATGTATTTGGACTTAAATTATACACAGTCAGAACTGCGGACAAAACTAGTCGATCATAATCCTCCTGGCTCTTGCCTATGTAAACTTTCTCGAAAAAGAAAGGCCTTCGTTTAATCTTTTATAAAAAAAATAAGTCTTGAGGAGTCAGTAATTATTTTACTAATTAGGTGCATTACATTAATATGCACTTGAAAATTTACTACTACGAGTAAGCTAGCCTCGTAAGAGAAACATACTAAAATTACTTCGCGTAAAACTGACGTGTTTATACAAAATACCTATAGGCTAAGATATTTTTCTGTATCTTTTTTGCCAATAACACCTTGCTCGATAGATAGGTTAATTAATTAACACGAAATGATTATGCTTAAAATCTAATGATAAAATCATTTCCAGACCGGTCTTTCAGAAATTCTCTAAAGAAATTTAAATTTACACAAAACACAAATTTGACTTAGGACTCGCTATTGCTGTATAGAATTATCATTTAATTAAAACTATTACTTAAAAAAATATGGCTTAGGACCAGTTTCATCAGCAAAGCAAGCAGCAAGCAGTTGCCAAATTAATTTACTTAGGTCTTTTTTATCTACTACTTAAAATATTTGTTACTTAAACACATCATAAATCGTAAAAAATTTACTTGATTTTTTTTTTTTTTTTTTTTTTTTTATTTATTAAGGAATAACAACAGCCTTTATTAAGGAATAACAACAGCCAAAGAATTAAAAATTGCGTACGTAGTGTATTTGTCTTAATATTCTATTAAGTAATTAACAACTTTAGAGAGTTTATAAATAGGTATCGAAAAAGAAGAGAAGATAAATCAATAAGAATCCCAATGATGGCTGCTGTTGAGAAGAATGACTGTCAGCCATCAGTCGTAAACCACACAAAGTGTGAACCAGACAATGGGAATGTTAGAATGCCCGCCCACGCAGTTTTTCTTTCCCCTTTTTGTATCAGTGAGATTGATTGTTGACAAATTGACTCTGACCATCCCCTACGCAGAACGATACGGGACAAAGAACTTTTTAATGGAAATAACTTAATTACTTATTTTTGGGGCATATACGTGCGACAAAACAACTCGGGTAATTACCGAAAGTTCGTTAAAATCGCTCCGACCGAAAAATGGTCGCTTTCGTATTGTATCCTTACCTAGATTACTTTGCGATGCGATTTGTCTCAAACGATTTAAAATGTTTTATGATTTTTGCTAAAAACTCTTCATCATCTTCCTAGCGTTATGTCCCGTGCTTAGAAAAACTACGTATAAAATTTTCTTATTGCAATTCTTTTAGTGTGCTAAATTGTGTCTGGCTCTAAATGTTCGGCATCGCGTCCTGCATTTAATTACTGCTAAACGCTTAAATAGCTCCCCTTACATAAAATCGTGTTCATTAAAAAGATAGTCATTAGCCAATCGCCTGAATTATTCAAAACGCCAACTTACGACCTTGGGACACGCATGGCACCAGCGCTGCCATCTGGCGGAGGGTAGCGGAACTAAAACAACTCCGACATGCTTTCCCAGTTCAAGCATGCTTGGCTGTAAGCAAAACTGAATTTCAGGAGTGAGCGTAGCTAGTTCCCGCGGCCGATAGATGGCGCTTATTGTTTCAAGCTTTTCACTACAGATGGCGCTAGCTGTGCTCAGTTTCCGAGCGCCGCAGAGTAATATTTTGCCAGGTGGCGGTTCGTTGCTCGAACGCACTATGACGCAATAACGCTGTGTTTTTGTCAACGCGGTGATTCTCGGCTATTTTTGCCCATTGTGCCCTTCGTACAACAGACTGTATCTTTATTAGTTACACCGCTCATTATTAAAGAATTTGTAACTTTCAGCCGACCGACGGGTGGCTATTTATAAACGCTTTTGTTTGGTTTTTAACGACATGTGTCAAAAGATGTGTCTTAGAACACATGTTTTATTATACCTACTGTTGTCAATAAGAAAATGTTTCAACAAATGTGATGCCTAGCTACAAAGAGCTCTAATCATCTGGCATTATTACCGATTTAAAAGACAACAGAGTGGCTTCTATATGATTCAAGAAAGAGCTAATTAAAATTACACGTCTTCATTAAATTGACCCTATAAGGAATTACATTGGCTTTTCCCTTCATTTGTGTATTATATATAAAGATGATGGTAAATAATTCTGAAAAACAATAGGGAATACACACAGGCCTTTTCCTCCTTATTTCTTTAAATCTACAAAATGTAGATACCCACTTGTAATATAAATGACACCAGTTGCTAAATACCAAAACTAAACATCACCTACTGTATTGGTACCTATTGTTGCTATATTGTCAATTTTTGTACATTTAAAAAGGCTCTCTACCTAATATTTTACTAGTTTCTAATCTTAGCCACAAATCAAGCAAATCTTCTTCCCTTAAAGTCGGTTCTAACCGCCGCCATGTTCTTTCCAGAAGGTAAAAGCGCTCTCATAGCGGCCCGACAACAAAGGAAGCGACGTGACCCTTACAAATGCGTGTAATTTCTCGCTGTCGGCAGTGTCGGCCCTTGCACTGCCGCACTCACCTGCTAAGCGATTTTCGCCTTTATTATGACCGCCATTATTTATTTTTACTCTTTAATCCTAAAAACGTGCGTCGATACGGAAATATTCGCTTCGTATGGAATCGGGCTTGATTCAAAATGGGAATATACATCTAGGTTTCATTTGGAGGCACTTCTCTTAGTTAGGTATGGCTACAAGCTGGATCATTATTAGATGTATCTCTACCTTGATGTTGAGAAAAAACTGTATATTACAACTATAGTCATATAATTTAACAATTAATCATGGCTTCGCATCTTATTTAATTGCCCTGCCTAAACTTTAATTACTAACTAGAGCCTTTGTAGGGTTTTTAGGGTAAGGATATACTACAAGTATAAATTTTACAATTTTCCATCTAACCCACCCCATTGTCCCATATTGGTCTGGGGCTTAAATTGGTCTGGGAATTAAAAAGAATGTGCCAACTGTGGTTCTTGCCTACCATGCCGTAAAAGACGATTAATGGTACCTATATCGGGTTTTAGGTATGTGAATGTGTAGGCGACAAGCTAGCCACTTGTCTCTACTTTTTTACAATTTTCATCTAACCCAGCCCAGTTTTGTTTTTGGCTGAATGTGGTTAAAAGGGCCTGCTGCCCCTTTGACTCTGCCTACCCCATCGGGGATTGCGGGCGTAATTTTATGTGTATAAATTAAACTGTCTCAATAATGTAATCATCTTCTTCCTAGCGTTATGTCCCGTGCTTAGACGGGGTCCGCTTAGACCATGATCCAGGATTTAGCGAGTCTGGTAATTACATTGAAGCGATTGCCGATCTGACCTTCGTAACCCTATAGGGGAACCAGACAATTTTTGGATCATGGTTACAAATCCAAAGTTGTTTGAATTTTCAGGTTTCGTCACGATGTTTTCCCTCACCGCCGAGCTAGTGGTATGAATACGTACATAGATTTGAAAAATCCATAGGTTAAGAGGCGCATATCCTTACCATTGAGCTACCACCGCTCTTAATAATGTAATATAAGACTGTTTATAGAAACGTATCCAGAAAGATAGATATTCTTTAGATAGATACAGAATTAAGGATACAGACTAATATAGTACAATTTTGGTGGTCACTTCCACACAACCGTCAGGTAGTGGAAAATAATCTACTGAAAAGAGAGAGGCAGGGCCGTGCAGTAAATTATACTAGATAAAAAAGGGATACAAAAGAACGGATGATAAAATACTTTAATTAATTTATACTTATACATACATACAAAAATACAAATGCATCATTGAGTATCTAATAAATAAATAAGTCAAATAAATAAATTCTCCAGACTGACACTCCAATTTCCTAGTTCCAAACTGAGCGTATAAGCTCGTGATATAGGCGAACGGGTAGACATACTTGAATACGTTTATAAACATCCACGAATCGAGTGCAAATGTCCATGTTCATTACACGAAACATTTGCCCCTAGCCGGATTCGAACCCGCGACTCTTGGTTTCGTGGCCAGGGTCTCTGACCACTCGTCTAATGGCCCTGTCAGTTACAATAACATTAATGATTTGCGTAAACAGTTGTGCGTAGCCCAGAGCTACGCCGTAGCAGTTGCTATGGCTTCTACGTGCATAGCCTATATGCTACGGCGTAGCTTAGGACTGTATCTTAAATTAACAACGCTCCGCCAATGCTACGAAGATAACATTAGTATATTGCATTTGTGATAGGAGTAGGAAAAATTAACCATTTGTGCTATCAAATATCTTTTACAATTAAGGGCCGATTGTTTACTGTTCAGATAAGAATTAACCGACTGATAAAGTATAAAGATACCAATTTGCGGATGCTATACGGTATTGTACTTATGAATCAGACAATTATATTTTCAAATCATCCGGTTTGTGATTTATTTGTCTGTATCATAATAATATTATAATATAAGACTGCCTCGTTGGTCTAGTGGTAGCATGCGCCGCCTAAGGACCAAGAGGTCCCGGGTTTAAATCTCGGGTCGGGCCAAAAATTTGTGGCTGGGTATTTCAATATCCAAATTACTCAGTAACAGCCCGGAGTCAGGAAGTTGGCGGTTTAATCACCCCCGTGCCTCGGAAAGCACGTTAAGTAGTTGGTCCTGCGCCTAAACTCTCTCCGGTCATGTCGAATTGCCGTCTCAGCGGACTATGAGAGTGAAGGAATAGAGAGTGCACCTGTGTGTGTTCTAACACACTTGTGCACTATAATATCTCCTGCGCAGATGGCTAATCCTCGTTGAGATTGGCCGTAACCGATATTGGTTAGGAGGACATTAATATTATAAAGACGAAAGATTTGATTATTTGTTTGAATGAATAGGCTCCGAAACTACTGGACCGATTTGATAAATTCTTTCACCAATGGAAGTCTACTTTATTAGCGAGTAATATAGACTATATTTTATCCCCGTGTTCCCACGGGAACGGGAACTACGCGGGTAAAATCGCGGGGCGGAGCTATCTTTTATATGACTGTTGAAAAATCAGCTCTCAGTGAAAAAGGTTTCAATTGAAGGAACACTTGACATGTTTAAATGGCAAACGGATTTCCTAGGCCTTCTCACGCTTAGCAAATATTTGGTCCATTAAATCAATTATAACCATTATAAATAGCTGCTATGAGGTTATTCGTCTGTATAAATAATGCTATTGGAGCATTCAATCGTCATTTTCTATAATTTTTATCTTTCTTATGATCCAGAATTGTATATAATAAAAATAAATACTATTTAGACTTTTGTGTGTCTCTAAACGAAAGAATCAAATGAATGGTTCAGTCTGCAAATTAATTAATATTAACCCTTTACGAGTACATGTATTCATTATTATGAATGCAGATAAAATTGCAGGTATGATGCAAAACAGGACTGAATAAACCACTCTATGTTCGCTAGCAATATTTTATTGGCACTTGTTAGAAGATACAATTGTGGTAGCTCAATGGTAAGGACACGCGCCTCTTAACCGAGAAGTGCGGGTTCAAACCCGGGCACGTATCTCTGGGTTTTTCAAATCTATGTTCGTATTTATACCACTAGCTCGACGGTGAGGGAAAACATCGTGATGAAACCTGCAAATTCAAACCACTTTGGATTTGTAACCATGATCCAAAACTTGTCTGCTTTCCCTATGTAAGGGTTACGAAGGTCAGATCGGCAGTCGCTTCAATGTTATTACCAGACTCGCTAAATCCTGGATCATGGTTTAAGCGGACCCCGTCTAAGCACGGGACATAACGCTGGGAAGATGATGCATGTACAAACATCTATGCAGACCTTCAAGATGAGGTCAGTAACAACTGCAGTTTTATATTCTTGACCTCATATTAACTAGACCTGACGGCCTCCTTCCATCAGACGTAGTGAGGTCAACTCTAACAATAAAAAATCCTTTATCCGCCCGTTTCCACAGTTATTATTACAACTGGGCCGCGTCCCAGCCCCGCCCAACCGCAAAGTCCCTTATAAAGTAACAAATGGATTCTTGCCAGCAAACCGCAGATAATAAGCAGAAGTAGCTGATAAAAACCTGCGAGTTAATTTCAAAGATACAACTTACTTAATGGGGGTTAATTTGCATCTTTCTGCTGCACTACGGGGTGTGCGCCAGTCCTAAGTTTCCTCGGGCCTGCGAGCCAGCGCGGCGCCGCTGTGGGAGGGGAAGGGACCCCCCTACCCCGGTTTTTGGGAGTAGCTCAGTGCGACAGCGTCGCTGGGCCGGCGCGGTCACGCCCGCCGCTGTTGTTAACAGTCAAGTTTGAGATAACATGAAGGCTGAAATGAAAACGCATGGATACGTTTAATGTATTTTAGGACGTTATTCATACATCTATTACGTACACAGTAACTGAATGCTTACCAGGTTATCAAAAGGACATGTCCAAAAATGTATGGACCAAAAACCCAGAATCGACAGGAATGAAATGTATACCAGTGGATTGACATTGAAATATAATATAATGTTACCAAGGGGGCAACCCTGAAATCGTTATAGTATAGGAGCTAGGAGCAAAATAAAATAAGAAAAAAAATTCGTTTAAAACAATAATAAAATAAGTTTACGTCATGTTGTGGCTTAATATGACGTTGTTTTAATGTTGTATCACTTGTGATAATTATCATCAACACATTTCACAAGCAACAGCAACGTAATAACAACATCATATTAAATCACAACATAACAAACACTCTGTTTTTTGTATATTTTTTTTTCTTTTGGCCCATAGATACTACAATCTTTACAGTACTGTGTGTATTATTGGTAATTCTGTGGCTAAAGATTGCAAATATAAAAATAATTGGTATAGTATAGGAGCTAAGTCCCGGTGTGACTCCAGAAACTCGAGGGACAAAACATGATGCCGCCTTTGTAGAACAGAACGGGGACAAGTCACACAACGGTTACGTTTATCCATTTTAAACAATATCCAGTCGCAAAGAAAATCGAAGTCCGGTTTAACGCGCCACAGTTTCGAATCAACAAGAAAAATCAGTGTCCAGTATACAAAAGCAGAGGTCAAGTTAAAATCCACGAAGTAAAACAAAGCACACAGATCACAACGAAAACAAACGAAGGACTGCGACGGGATATGGTCGTTAGTCGTTACCTGCCTGCCACACCGCCCCGCCCCCCACGTCACCCCGTCCGCCGTGCCGCGCCCGCGCATAATAGCCAGTAGCAACTGTGTAGGGTTGTCATAAGATGATTTTTGCCCACCGTAAAAAAAAAAAAAAGTAGCAACTGTGTATTTTTTTTTATTTGCAATCCTTAGCTACAGAATTACCAATAATACACACAGTACTATAACGATTGTAGTATCTATGGGCCAAATAAAAATAAAAAAACATTTAAAAAAAGAATTTTTTACTTATTTTATTTTGCTCTTAGCTCCTATACTACAAAGATTTCAGGGTTGCCGCTTTGGCTACATTATATTATATTTAAATGCCAATCCATTGGTACACAGTTCATTTCTGTCGATTCTGGGTCATTTTTTGGACATCATCTTTGTTCATTCACGACCATTCCTTATTCCATCGAAAATAAAACCATTTATATTAACATCATAAAGTTCTTGGTATTGGAGAGAAAGAAACGTGATAGTGAAATTGTCACTTATCTTATCTAAATGTACTAATTTAGATCCACAGAATATCAAGATCCCATTATCGTGATATTCTGTGGCACAGTTGAGGGAGGCGCAAAGACTATTAGCGAACGCCATCGTTTCACCTGCATAGTTCCCGTACCTGGGGGAATATGGGGATCAAATATAGCCTATGTTACTTTCGGATATTGTAATTTTTTAAATCGGCACAGTAGTTTTTTTGGTAATTTTATTACAAACATACACACACACATAAATACAAAACTAGAAATGTTTCCTCTATAATATTTGTATAGACTAATAGATGACATCACAGTGCAGTATATGGAGTTGCAGATTGTTTTTTATAAGAACTACTACAGCTCGTCCAACGTATTAGTGTACCTTTCATTGTCTTATTTCAACTTGTCAATAGGAGCTGCTTTCCACTCGCAAAAAAGAATAATGAAGAAATTATTTTAGGAGTATGTACTTATAAAATAAATAAATAAATATCCGACTAAATATCACATACATTGATCTGATTCCGAGATAAGTCGCTTAAGCACTTGTGTTACGGATATCAGAATCAACAGTGGTATTACAAATATATACATTAATATTTGATATTAACACCCAGACACAGAACAAACACAAGTATTCATCACACGAATGTTTGCCCTGGGTGGGGATCGAACCCACAACTCTTGGTGCATGGGGCAGGGTCACTACCGAATGCGCCATCGAGCCAGTCAGATCACCGAACTCCTTGTTATAAAACGCGTATAGTACGTGAATATTTACAGAATGACAATTAAAAAAAATAACAGTTTTAACTTCAAAACTGTTATTTTTTTTAATTGTTCAAACGATACACTGGTGCTGCGTATAACAAAACAATCAGTATTTATTCACCGTGTGTACCCATTTCTATATACTAGAATCCAAAAAAACTATTGATGTATCGTAACCAATACAGGGTAGGCATTATTTGTTGCAAATGTGATAAATATAATAAATTCCCAACGAAACATTGGCAAAATTTTTGATAACCTAATGAGGGTTTTTAAAAAAAAAAAAACCGCGAGATGGCGCGATGGAGTCTCGTGGTCTAGTTGACAGCACCCTTCATAATGTGACACGTATGTCAGTTGTTCTGACAACTAACCAA
This sequence comes from Glyphodes perspectalis, assembly GCA_951394215.1. Classification (NCBI taxonomy): domain Eukaryota; kingdom Metazoa; phylum Arthropoda; class Insecta; order Lepidoptera; family Crambidae; genus Glyphodes; species Glyphodes perspectalis. The sequence goes on from OX596199.1 coordinate 21,917,211, forward strand.
TGAGAAGGGTGACAAGACCGCCTCATTGGTAAATCACCGGAATGACCTAGATAGGACGACCTAATTTCAATTAATAGGCATCCAATTTCGAGCGTGCATTTTAACTGTTTCATGCAACTGACAGGCTCATGACACTGCACCCAAATGGAACTAATTGTCTCAATTACATTTCTAATTAGTGGGCACAATGCTATGCATACTATAGTATCGTAGTCAATATTATTGAGTTATAAAGTGTGAAGTTGTTAGGAAGTCCCATGTTATTGTGGGACTTAAAATAATGTGCCAACTGTGGTTCTTGCCTAGCATGTCGTAAAAGACGGCTAATGGTATATCGGATTTTGGATATGTTATTGTATAGACGACAAGCTAGCCACTTGTCATTACTTTTTCACAATTTTCGATGCAACCCAGCCTAGTTTTATTTTTGGCTGAATGTGGTTAAAGAGGCCTGTTGCCCCTTTAACTCTGCCTACCCCTTCGGGGATTATGGGCGTGATTTTATGTATGTATGACGTATGTATGTGAAACACAGAATAAAATAAATAATTGAAGGGCCTCCCATACAACAAACGTTATTTTTTTGCACGTTATTCTCGACATTGATAACGGCAACTGGTAGACGCTTGAAATATTTACAGAATATTTTTTATAGATAATGTTACGTAACACTTCGTGCATGAGTCCGAATCACACATGGCCGGATTTAGTTTTTCTTAACGGATTAAATAACAAGAAAAGTACGAAAATTCTAATACAACAGTCAACTTACGTATATGTATTAGTAACATAGGTATTGGAAGCCATAACATAAATGATATTGTCATTCCCAATGATACAGTGACCATATGATCAGCAGGGCAGGTTATTATTTGATAACTTAACTGAAATCACCGTGACGGATAAGACGACCTTATTTCAAAACTAGCTCTTTTAAACATAAACTATAATACAACATTATATTTATTATTTTCCTGAATGCTGGAGGCTTCCTCGGCCAACGCCTCAGCCTGGCAATTCAAAGGGGCAACGCTGCCAGTTTTTTGGGTACCTTGATCGGCGAGGCGGACAACTACCCTTTTTCGTAAATATGTATAAAGTTATTTATTTTTAATACATTTTTAATATTTTACATTTTCAATGTAAATTTGTGTGTTGTAAATAAAGTTAATTTTATAGGTATGAATGACTAATATAGCTGCTAATCTTAACATACATATTAAGATGATGAAAATGCTTATATATTGCGTGCTTCTAATATTTTATTATTTATTTTGGCTGGCTCAATGGCGCATTCGGAAGTGACCCTGCCCCATGCGCCAAGAGATGTTGGTTCGATTCCCACCCAGGACGAACATTCGTATGATGAATACTTGTGTTTGTTCTGTGACTGGGTGTTAATATTTAATTTACAAGTATATATTTGTAATACCTCTGTTGATTCTGATATCCGTAACACAAGTGCTTAAGCTACTTACCTCGGAGTCAGATCAATGAATGTGATGTAGTCGGATATTTATTTATTATTTATTTATACTCCAATCAACGCAAAAAATTGTTCGTTTGCTTCGTTCAATAGTGCGGTGAATTTTTACGGTTGTCGTAAATACAGGCGCGTCCTATCCCGCGCGAGTAATGGGCTCGTTCCATTGTTTAAGAATTTGTGGCTGCCACCGGGCGCCCAGGGAGCCGATGCGGCACACAGAAAGTACACGGTTTCATAACTTACAGGCCTCGTGTATTCGGGAAACAAGTGCAACTTTGTCTTCGTTCCGCGAATACTCTATATTGGTTGTGTCAACTTTCAATCGCGGTTTCGGTCCCATGTTGGTCTGGGACTTTAACAGAATGTGCCCACAGTGGTTCTTGCCTCGCAAGCCGTAAATAGCGACTAATGGTATATCGGTTTTGGGTATATAATTGTGTAGGCGACAAGCTGGTCTGGCACTTGTAACTACTTTTTCACAATTTTTCATCTAACCCAGCCCAGTTTTATTTTTGGCTGAATGTGGTTTCAGGGGCCTGCTGCGCCTTTAACTTTACCCCTTCGGGGATTACGGGCGTGATGTTATGTTATGTTACTTTGATAAACCTGTTCATTTCACATGCACAGGTTTAAATCAACACAATTCGCATGCAAGGCATGTGTCCTCACCAAACTCCACCACCTCTTGTAGCCGTAGAAGACATAATTTTTACCCGTTGCGTAAATACGGGGTGGCGTGTCCCGTTTCAAATGAATTTGTGTCTCTCGGTAAGTCTTCCTCTCCGGTGACGCCAACGCGCACCTCGGATGAGAATAGATGTTACGACGCGCTACACTCACTCACCGCTTCTCAACATGTAGCGCTGTGAACCCCGGGGGCAACTAATTACCCATAAAGTCCAACAAGAATTTTTTTTACACATATTGTCATATTACGACTTATCACATATGTCGGCTGTTACTCTATACTTTTTAAAGAAGCTAAGTTATACGCAAAACGGAGAGACTTATGCCATCCTAAATTAATTAATTAGTTCAAATAAAAATACTATTTACTTATCCTTTTGCGTCATTTATGTCAAAAGAGGATCATTTACAACTACACTTTTTATTGATAAAATAACATTTAATAGAAAAAATACAACAATATCTATAAATCTAGTATAGCAAAGACGTTCCAATCAATCTTATAAAATTAGCTAATCTTACAACGACAAAAAATATACCATCTAACCAAGCTAGGGCACCTCCCAAATGGTGAAGACCTCAATAGATAACAGGTAGAATAGAAGCCAGGCGAGCCACGCTTACTCAGCGCTTTCCAACATGTGGGACAATTACATTACACGATGACGTTTGATTCCAACGCCGCTCGACAAGATTGATGCGCTACGTAATTGACACGCCTTAGTTGCACAGCTATCTATCACGTAACCTTTTCAGTTTGCGCCGTAATTTATTAATGCAACATTCAGCTTAATAGCTTACAACAGTTAAGCGACTCTTGTGGAAGGGTGACTTAAATTAAAATGTCACCAACCCATCCATGTCGTTGTTAATCATCTCGAGTGCTTTCAAATGAATGCAAGATAAAAATACATCATGTTTTATCGTTAATCAAGGCTGAGCTGACTATTAAACTATAATACTATTAAAAACGCATTGCTGAGGATTGTCAGTGTCATTAGTAGTTAACACACATTTGTAAGAATAATATAAAATCAATAATATCACACTTTATTGGGCGGTCATTGGTCTTGCTCATAATTATTTTTTTGTAAACGTCTACAATTTTTGTTAAACAAAATATGACCACCATCGTAGTTACAAAATAGTATTATAAAAAGACGTCTAATTCATCATCCTCCTAGCGTTATGTCCCGTGCTTAGACGGGGTCCGCATAGATCACGATTCTAATACCTGGGATGTCCAGGGAGTCTGGTAATTGAAACGACTGTCTATTTGACCTTCCTCACCCTTGGATAGGGGAACTAGACAATTTTAGATCATAGTTACACATCCATAGCTGCGCAGGTTTTGTTACCATGGGTGCATCTAATTCTTCTCAATAATTATTTTCGACGAGGGGAAAGATGGAAACATATGGACATGTTTTATTTTCAAATCCTTCCCATTACATTAGCCTACATACCTTCTATTTGTTTGACATGTTTATACATTCTACCATGTCAGCTTCAAATGTTCGCGAATGACATACAATGCTGAAGATCAGATTGATTGCGTGTAACGAAACTCTTTTGGCAGAATTAATGGAGTAGTTTGCCAAGATCTCGTTTTCATGTAATATTTATCAACGATTGGGCGGGACTTGCCATTGAATGTGGCAACTTTATTGCTAGCACAAATTACAACGACAAAAAGTATACCATCGAACCAAGCTAGGGCACCTCCCAAAGGGTGAACACCCCAATAGATAACAGGTAGAATAGATGCGTCGGCGAGCCACGCTTACTTATTCGCGAACATTGAAACATACAGTTCTGCCCACAAATAAATGGTACAATTTTGTACAAGCTGCGTTTAAATTTCCATAAGTTTGACAATATGATGCTTTATAATTTACACAGATGCAATATAAGTCAGTTATATTTGAATATAACATCATGGAATTGTTCACCACCTTCCTTACATGTGCACATAGCTTCATTAACTTTATGTCAATACTGATTTAAATTAGACCCAGGGGGCAATGAAACCTCAGTTTGTGAGCCAGTGTTCCAAGCAATAACTTCAAGTTTAAATTGGATACTTTAACATTTAGCACTCGCGTACTTTTGATTAAATTTCGTTTGTCTGCCTTGGTGCTTTGTACTTAAAGGGTGTTCAACCATGAAGATGCAATACTATTCACTTAGGAAATACTTAAGTACAAAAACTATAAATAACATTTTGAACTGATTTAAACTGTCGTGCAAAACCAAATGACATATAAAAGAAAAAATGTCAAATATCAGTAAATTTTCCTTTTCTAGCCGGTTATGTGAAGTGTGTGAAAATGTGAGTTTGTAATGTAAGTAATAATGTGTTTACTATTTATTTCTATAAGTGTTATATATGAAAAAAATCCTCAGAATTGTTGCCAATTGATTATGTAATAAGTTTTTTAAATTGAGTTAGAAAGGAAGGAGAAAGGCGTAGTTTCACAATTTTCCATCTTACCCAGCCCAGTTTAATTGTTGGCTGAATGTGGTTAAATGGGGTTGCTGCCTTTTTGACTCTGGCTATCACTTCAGGATTACGGGCGAAATGTTAAAAATAATCAATACTTATCACCTAACGTCTAAAATGTGAAGTTTAAAATAACAATATATTTAATGCAAAGATAGAATTGTTCAATTACTGAATGTTTCCAAACATATCATACTTTTTAGATTAATACTAGAAATTTACTAAAAATTATAATTTAAGTCATTTATTACAGCACATCGATATCTCATGATCAAAGCAAATAATTCATTGCACTTATAAAGATACATAGCAGTGCGCTTAGGGAAGAAAATTCTTGTTGCAGTCATTCTGGATGGCTTGTATTTATGCCCGTTTGTCGAGTGGTCAGAGACCTTGGCCACGAAATCAAAGGGTCGCGGGTTCGAATCCCGCTAGGGGCAAATGTTTCGTGTGATGAACATGAACATTTGTACTCGAGTCATGGATGTTTATAAACGTATTTAAGTATGTCTATCCGTTCACCTAGTATCCATAGCATAAGCATAAGCTTAGTTTAGGATTAGGGAATTGGAGTCAGTCAGTCTGAAGATGATAGACACGCAACTCCTAGCGAGATTGCATTTCATCCCGTCGATGCGACAGTCGCAATTTATCCAAGCCTTATAGAAGTGTACCAATGGCTTACCTCCTGTCCCTTCCCGGGACAAAGCCTGGAGCACTTAGCTTAATCACCGCTGGGCTCTTGAGACTGCAATGCAAACTAACCGCACACACTCATAGTCAATATAGACCCTGTATTCCCTAAGGAGCTTGGTGCAATCGATCGACTAAGTTAACCAGAACTGGGTGTTAGTAGACATCTACGTATTTCGAAAGACTAAGTATATGTCACGTTAATGAACCTAACCCTGAGTCGGAATGATGGATTTATAGCTGAATTCTTCTGATTCAGTTTTTTTTTTATTTTTATATAAAACTAGCTGTCCCGGCGCACTTCGTAACGCCCCGTTCTCGGATTTTCAATAGCCCTTTTTTTTATTAACTACGCAGTTTTTTTCTTTCATAAGAACCTTCACTTGATAATAACTAACACAACTAAAAATAATAAGCAAAATCGTTCTCAAGTTATAGCTTTGGGGTGGACTACCCTTATCACTTAGGGGTATGAAAAATAGATAACAACCTATTCTCAGACCTACCAAGGTTACATATAAAATTTCATCAAAATTGGTTAAGCCGTTTTGGAGGAGTATGGCAACTAATACTGCGAAACGATTTTTTAATATATATTAATAAAGATGTGATGAATAAGCAAGTAAGACCTAAGGATTTTTGCAATCGTACTGTACTCAAGTGTGTCTATTTCATAAAATAATATAAAACACACATATGTGGATTTAACTTAATGAGTTTTAATGCTGTTTCAGTTGTCAAGTGCAAATAGTGAAATATAATAGAATCTAAAATATAATTACTTGTACAATGTCGGAATGTTGTCAAATAGATCATCTCTTACATTATATTACACCCTATATTTTTTATATGTCAATTTATTATGACTAGTTGTGCCAGCGAATTCTCCTGGTCCGAGAGCTGGCACCAATTTTTAGGTAAGTATTTGAGGCAAGCTGAAAACTTGTCACATACCTCTTTTATTATACCCCAACACGGAACTGCAGACCTGGCTGATACGTAGCGGGGCTTTTTTTATTTTTTAATATTATTTTTTTTCCACAAATATGTTTGAGGCAATATACAATTTTTATATGTCGAAGTGTATGTTTAAAGAATTGAAAACAAAATAAGCCAGACGATTTAGTTGTGGTTTCAACATTGCCACACGCGTGCTATTATATGTACTTATATATATTTTGCAAAAAAATATAAAAAAAAGTATTTGAGGCAACTTGTAATGTTAATAGGGTATTATTTGTAACTAAAAAAATTGGATTCTAAAAAAGACAGATTATTTTGGTGGGACTTCCTACCTTGGCAGGTGATCTAACAATCTATCTTGATTTAGTCCCGCTACTCACCAGGCAGGTCTGCAGTTTCAGGTTGGGGTATAATAGGAGTGGCATGGGACAAGTTTTCAGCTTGCCTCAAATACCTACCCAAAGATTGGTGCCAGCTCTCCTACTATCCCGCGTGTATGGTTCAATAATAGCCTATAGCCTTCCTCGGTAAATTAACTGTACAACATTAAAAAAAAACAATTTGGACCAGTAGTTTCTGAGATAAGCGCGCTCAAGCAAACAAATAAACAAAGATATAAACAAAAAACTCACCAGATTTGTTTAAAAGTATAAGATAAAACATTGTAAAGTTATTGTTTCGCATACACAAAATCATCAGGACTGTTTCTGCATAAGGCTTAAACACGCCGCCATGCAAGCAGTTACATTTAACGAGAAGCGCTCGCCCTCCCGAGGAATAACGACGCATTACTCACGAGTCCACGGGCAGATTACATTCGTTTATCGACATGAGTACGCTCGATGTATACATCGTTAAAACTGTAACACTGTACCAGAAAATATTCGGAACCGCACCCATTAGAAGCGAGATTGCTTTGTGCAAACATGCGATTTTTCTACAGTCTGGAGTCTACGAGATGCGGGCTTCCAAACGACTGAATGCACTGGATAAAATACTAACCAACGTTTCTTGTTCGGAAAGGTATACATGGGTATGTTAAATGAGTGCTTTGCTGTAGTAGGTAGGTACTATGATGTTCGGGAAACAGACAAAACAAATATTTGTAGATAAGTCAGATTTATGTAGATAGAAATCCAAAATTAATAGGATTTTGAGCGGTACATCATAAGTCATCATCTTAGCGTTATGTCCCGTGTTTAGACGGCGTCCGCTTTGACCATGATCCAGGATTTTGCGAGTCTGGTAATTACATTGAAGCGACTGCCGATCTTACCTTCGTAACCCCAAGATAGGGGAACCAGAATTTTTTTGGATCATGGTTACAAATCCAAAGTGGTTTTAATTTGCAGGTTTCATCGCGATGTTTTCCCTCACCGCCGAGCTAGTGGTATAAATACGTACATAGATTTAAAAAATCCAGAGGTACGTGCCGGGTTTGAACCCGCACTCCTCGGTTAAGAGGCGCGTATCATTAATCAGAAAACAGGCAAACACCGTTCTCACTTGATACATGCTCATACGCTGGATTCCTTAAGGTTGAAAATGAACTACATATCTTATTAGTAATAAGATATCAATTCAAATGATGTAGTAGATAGTAATAACACGTAGTTGATAGATGGCGCTTGGTTCACATTCAGTAAAAAGTAGATCTTAAGTATAATCAACTTGGCTACCCCTGATCTATATAAAGCTATATCTTACATTTTTTGTGATTTACTTTAACTGTGATAAGCAGCCAATAGCTTGAGCCCATCTTCCTTCGTACACGCGTACGCAGAACAGTTAATCCCTAAGGGCCCTCGGCAGGTTTGTTTCGGCTCATTCATCGACAGGGGGCGCCTGAATGCAACTCAATCCGCTGGAGGGGATACTCCGCGGCTGAGCCCTCGAAAGTAACAAGCTATTGATGTTGCTGCTTTTGAAGTCACGGTCGTTGAGGATCACGCGTGTATACAAGTAACTACTCTACACGTAAATAAATAAATATCCGACGACATCACATACATTGATCAGACTCCTTAAGCTAAGCACTTGTGTTACGGATATCAGAATCAGCAGTGGTATTACAAATACATACTTAAATATTGGATATTAACACCCAGACACAGAACAAACATAAGTAGTCATCACACGAATGTTTATCCTGGATGGGGATTCCACAACTCTTGGCGCATAAAGCAGGATGAATGCGCCATCGAGCCAGTCAAAAACACATGTGTATAGAATATGAGACTATAACACCATACGCAAATAGATGATTACATTATTAAATAAATGTGTCCATAGCTTTATTCCCAGATTACGTGAAAAATTCACTTGGAATTTCGATCGATTTGGTCTTTTGATATTTTTATAAACTGCCTTTGCTGATGTATGATGAAAGTATGATTTTGCAGATGAAAATATTATTCAAAACCCTTTCGGATAAAAAAATAATTTTGGAAATTGGTTAACAATTCTCAGAGATATCGAGTAACATACATAAAAAAATATAAATAAAAATTCAGTCGAATTGAGAACCTCCTCCTTTTTTTTTTAAGTCGGTTAAAAACAATGAAGAAGGCTAAGCTAATGAGGGTTTTTAAAAATACAAAATCCGCTAGAAGGCGCGAGGGAGTCTTGTGGTCTTATTACTGTCACTATTGGCTCCTTATTGACAGCATGTCAGTTTGTTCTGACAACTAACCAATGAGGAGGGTGACAAGACCGCACGTCACAGTTACACCATCTTTTGGATTTTTTAATTCAAAAAACCCTCATTAGCTCACAAGCATAGGTAATAATAATATAATATAATATAATATGATATTCAACGACTTCACATACATTGATCTGACTCCGAAGTAAGTAGCTTAAACACTTGTGTTACGGATGTCAGAAACAACAGTGGTATTACTAATTTATACTTATATATTGGGTATTAACACCCAGACACAGAACAAACACAAGTATTCATCATACGAATGTTTGTCCTGGGTGGGGACCACAACTCTTGGCGCATGGGGCAGGGTCACTACCGAATGCGCCATCGAGCTTGTCGAAGGTCTTATAGGTATATGATGCCAGTAAAATGATTTCATGTAAAGTATTACTTGAAATCTTACACATCATAATTATTACATTATATAAAATTCCATACTCAAAGTTTAATTTACTCAAAACCCTTAAAAATATACCTTTTATAAACGAGATGCTTAAAAGCCGCCTATTTAAGCTAGCTGGTTTCAATCTTAAGCCCGATTCCCGGGCGTAACGCCCGGCTCTACACGCGCTCTCCCGCACAAACCGCCTCGTAGCGTGAGAGCCCTCAGCTCTACATCGACATTCAGCAGCTACGAGGGCTCTCTACAAACGTTATTTCATTTGCGCGTCTCTCGATTTTTCCCGCTGCGAACGTGTTGGGTTTTATGTTAATATTAAATATTTTTAGCAAACGTTACTGATCAGTCAAACGTTCGACTGTTTTGTAATCCTAATCTGGTTGACGAACTGTCTGAAAGATGATATGAGTGAAATGGGAGTGGATAGCTTGATGACGGCTGACCGGGACGCATGGAAGAAGAAGACATGCTGCGTCGAGCACAGGTGACCTGGGAGAAGGGCAATAGGATGATGATATATCACAATCTGTGTTACAGCCGATACAAAGTTACATAAGTAACCCTTAAAAACATAAGCTAAACTTGAAGTTAAGTTACCAATATCTTGAAATAATTATTTCCCTCAATTATTTGGTTTTTACCTAGTTGTTCAGGTAAAAAGAAACAATCTTAAAATTGCGTTGGTGTAATATCAAGTAAAATCTAATTTGTGTCAGTATAATTATACTTTAGTGAGTTTTGACGGATCAAAAGTATGAAATGCTGTGTATTGAATTAAAAGAAAAGTTATCAGTTATACCACGCTTTTCAAACTAAAAAATGGAAGTACGTTAGCACAAAAACGTGCAACTATCGGTTTGAATTAAATCAAAAAGCGAACACTGGTCCAATTCTACGCTTATTAAAAACCAAACATCTTCAGATGGCCCGCTTTGCCCATGAATCGATATCTCCATTAAATCCGAGGAGTCGACTCCGCGGTGCAGCGTCGGACACGTAGCGCTCCGCCACTGCGCCACTGCGGGCCGGGTTACGTAAAGCAGCGTGCACGGACTCGTCTTAAGTCCCCCCCCCCCCACAGTCACACGCCCACCCGCCCCGGGCTAGACGGAACACGCTTCGTAGGATAGATACAAGCGTTGACACGGTTTAGAGGTGATTTTTAGGATGTATCAACTTAGAAGTAAAATTCGAGAGACGAGATTCATCTTTTATTCTTGATTGATTGATTTGGTACATCCTTAAACTTTTAATACTACGGGAGTTGGAAGAAAACACTGAATATTTGTAATGTTAATATTATTACAGCATGTCATCAAAAAATCCTTCAAATTCTATTCTGTTCCTTCTGAAGCTAGTGTATTTAGGAAAAATACGCACTTCTTAAAAATTATGTATGCAGGAGGCTGGTCTCAGGTGTTACATATCCATACGCTATGGTGACTGCTGAAAATCAAACAAACTGTATGTCTAACTGTCGAATTAAGTACTGAGCACAAGCCCAGTACAAAAAATAAACAAACCAAAGCATGTATTACAATTTACGGCAAATTACAAGAGCCAAAATCCGGCTTTCACACAGCTAATGTTTCACCGCGCTCTGGGACACTGTGACGTCACAGCGCTGCGACCCGGAGCCGCAACGGTTCGTGTCTTTGTATCGTTTTAATTTTCGTCTTTGTGGCTTCCCGTACGTACTTCTTTGCATAACGACTTGAAAGTGCTGAAGTTTGGACGTTTTTTTTTTTTTTATGAGTTACATTTGTTTACTTAACACGGATAATATAAATACTGAAACGGGAACGTTTGATATTTATCTAACAAATGAAGCTCTTCCAGATTCTCCCGTTATCATATAACGGTTACAAAACCTTGTATCGCAAACTTTGCCCACAAATGTATGTAACATTTAAATATCTTTATTTACATAGGTTTCAAAAAAAAACTTAAAAGTAGTATTTACAATATACCTGCAAAAATGTGAAATGGTACTACCACGGTTCGGAAAGTAGATTCTATTGAGAATAAATCGGCAAGAAACTCAATATAATCAAGTCAATAAAGCCATTTACTAGAAAGTCAGAAACAGGTCCGATTTCGTTGATTGATTTTTGTTACTTGAATTTTATTAGATACTTTCCAAACAGAAAGCTTTTGGGGCGGGGACGGAATTATTTATATTGTATAAAAGTATCCAGGATATTTATGTAAATTTTTTTTTCTTCCATATCCGAAGAAAATAATAAATAAATAAATAATAAATTCTTCAGACTAGCACACCAATTCCCTAGTTCCAAACAAAGCTAATGCTTGTGCTATGGATACTAGGTGAACGGATAGACATACTAAAATATGTTTATAAACATCCATGACTCGAGTACAAATGTCCACGTTCATCACACGAAACATTTGACCCTAGCGGGATTAGAACCCGCGACCCTCGGTTTCGTGGCTAGGATCTCTGACCACTCGACCATTCGCTTCAATGTAATAGTAGAGTCGTTAAATTCAGGTTTATGGTCTAAACGGACTTCGACTAAGCTCGGGACATAACGCTAGTGTGATGATCATCTATTGAAATTACGCAAAGATAAGGGGGAGGTGATGAGGGCGCATAATAACACCGTTATTCAAGTTACATATCCCCTATCATCTTCCTAGCGTTATGTCCCGCGCATAGACGGGGTCCGCTTATACCGTGATCCAGGATTTAGCAAGTCTGGTAATTACATTGAAGCGACTGCCGATCTGACCTTCGTAACCCTAAGATAGGGGAACCAGACAATTTTTGGATCATGGTTACAAATCCAAAGTTGTTTGAATCACGATGTTTTCCCTCACCGCCGAGCTAGTGGTATAAATACGTACATAGATTTGAAAAATCCAGAGGTAAATGCCTGGGTTATAACCCGCACTTCTCGGTTAAGAGGCGCGTGTCCTTACCATTGAGCTACCACCGCTCAATAACACAACGTGCATTAACAAAAAAAAAGCATTTTAGATCGTAACAGTGATTTGTTTCATAATTAAACAAAATAGTTTCTTAAATACATTGTTGATAAGAAACGCATTTCACTTACCAGCAGGGACTTACTGCTTTTAGCACCTACCTATTTCAATATTTAATCGTCTTACAGAGTAGCTTCCTAGTTAGGTACCTCGCTCTGGCCCATAATCTTGTGGCAATAATTCGATCGACGCTAAATTGCCTGCCCCGACGACGTTAGTACCACTCGCTAAATGCAGTTAGCGCGTCCCGGTGACACGAGGCAGGGAGCAGGCTAAGGCTAAGCGATTAAGTTAGACATAAGTATATAACATACATATTATGTTACTGTAAAAGTCGAACTAAAGTAAATCCTACGTTTTCCCGTAAAACCTAAGATTTACCAACTCATAACGGATTCAAACCAGGGCACTTACTTCTGGATTTTTTAAATCTATGTACGTATTTATACCACTAGCTCGACGGTGAGGGAAAACATCGTGTTGACCTGCAAATTCAAAGCACTTTGAATTTGTAACCATGATCCAAAACTTGCCTGGTTCCCCTACATAGGGTTACGAAATCAGATCGGCAGTCGCTTTAATGTAATAACCAGACTCGCGTCCGGTCCAAGCGGACCCTGTCTAAGCACGGGACATAACGCTAGGAAGATGAAGATGAATGCACTTCATGTTATTTTCTGTCGAACTTGAGAAAGGTATATTTTACAAGCTGATGCTAATCTTCCAGAAAAATTGATTGATGTCGATTATAGCCGGAAATATAGGGTACGCCATATCTTCAAAAGTAAGCGACAGTTTATTGAAATTTTACACTACTACTTGCAAGCTGATTTGGCATGTGTGGTGGTTTTCGTTATCTAGGTTTAATTAATTATTAATTTATAATTCTTTAATTTAGTGACGTCTCTATACAAGTTGGTTTAGAAATGAACTTGGATAAAATCAAGATAATGACAAACATGAAGGGTAATAACATAAATTTTACCATCAACCAAACCACCATAGAACAAGTAAGCAAGTACGTCTACTTAGGACAAGAGATAAGAATGGGTAAAGACAACTAATCTAACGAAATCCACCGACGAATAAGACTTATGTGGGCTGCCTATTCGAAGCTGGAATTTGCTTTCAATATGAAAATCTCTGCGGAACAAAAAGCCAGAATATTCAACCAGTGCATCCTGCCGGTGCTCACTCATGGAGCTGAGACCTGGGTTTTCACTCGAGACACCATCAACAGATTAGAAGTAGCCCAGAGAGCGGTTGAGAGAAAACTGGTAGGAGTGTCATTGGTGGACCGCAAAACAAATAAATGGCTTCGAAAGCAAAGCAAAGTCGCAGATGTCACGAAACATATAGCGCACCTCAAATGGGCTGGACACGTGGCCCGTAACGAGATGTCCTGGTGCAAACGCATCCTAGAATGGAAGCCGTGGGGAAAAAAGCGCCCTCAAGGACAACCACAAATGCGTTGGAAAGATGACGTGAAGAAGGTCGCCGGTTCGAACTGGATACAAAGAGCACAACATAGAGAAGAATGGAAAAAATTGAAGAAGGCCTACAACAAAATGGTTGAAAAAGGCTAATGAAGAAGAAGAATTCATTAATTTATAATATGGCGTTCGGTTCTCTCTGCCTACCCCGGTAGGGAAGTGGCGTGAAGTTTAGTTAGTTAGTTATTTAGTTATTTATTAAATCATATTGTATACGAGTATATTGATTTGAAGAGTATAGTTTACATATTTAAAGTTGGTTTTATTAAACCAACCCAAACCGACTTGAAAGATTAACTATTACTAAACCGTTAAACAATAATATTATGTGAAGTGCATTCATATGTGTATCCTTCACTCAGAATTCTACTTTATATATGCTGTCTAGTTGCAGCATCCGATATAAATTAATATTTGATCGCACAGAAAGAGCGAATATATTCCGACTGGCTTGAACATTCAAGGGCGCGAGAACGGTGCACTGCGCTACGCCAGAGCAGCACGAAAGGACGCCTCAAAAGAATCGTATACAAGTTACATCATAAATGGTTTCATGCATATCAAATATAATTTGCAGTCGAAAATTTTTGTGTAACAGTTCAACATTTTCAAGTCGTCATTCTTGCCAAACACGTTATACTATTTGGACCGTTCGCGATTTGATTATTTTTGGTATCACTAAAAATATAAAGCAGACGATACCACACCGAAATCGCTAACTAATTTCCCAAATTTATACGCAATAAAGTTAATGCCATTTAATTTGAATTGCTTCTTAAAAAACAAAACAGTTTATTTGTTGATTATAATGTGAAATTTAGTCGTTTTTCTATCAATAAGAAGTATACTGCCATTACCGATACCAGGCCACTACTATAGTACTATAGTAGTGGCTTGGTATCTGGTATTCGAAACCGTGTCATTTTATAAAAGAAGCAGCCGACTGCTCCAGCCGTGTTCAACTAGGAGTCATATTTTTTTTTGCCGTTCTTATTATTTCCTCTTTTTTTACCCTTATCACAAAAACCAGTTACGTGGTGAAATTTTAACAATGCATTAAAGTAATATGAAGCAAAGCAAGTTTGAATATAATAATAATAAATTCTTCAGACTGACACAACAGTTCCCTAGTCCCAAACTAAGGTTATGCTTGTGCTATGGATACTAGGTGAACGGATAGACATACTTAAATACGTTTATAAACCATGACTCGAGTGCAGATGACAATGTTCATCACACGAAACATTTGCCGTAGCAGGATTGGAACTCGCGACCCTTAGTTTCGTGGCCAGGGTCTCTGATCACTATACCAACAGGCCAGTCAATATTAAAATCAAATTAAAAGCAACCCATCTTATAATTTGCTAGTGTTATGTAGTGCAACTGTTTAAGTCGACTCTGGTTCCTAATTTCGCAACAGCAGCCTTAAGGAGGTCACACAAGAGTAAAGAATATTATTAAAATGTAAGTTTCGCTGGCAGCGCGGGCAAAGGCCCCAGAAACGAGATTAGAAAGCTTTGTGCAATGATGCAACGGGCGATACCTATTTTAAGCATAAACTTAATGTTACTGACTACGTTCAAAAGACTGCAGTCACGTGAAAAAAATAATTTCAACCCTGATCCTTTGGCTCAAGATATATTCTTCAACTCCGACTTAACAAAAAGATCTTTAGAATGTATACGATTCTTGGTCGACGAGTAGCGTTCAAATTAACTATTATAGTCTAAAAATTACAGTAAAACTCAGGCTAATGGAACAAGTTGTGAATTAATTATTTACTATCATTAGCCTGTCTGCGACTGAAGTATTTTCAACAATTTTATCGTGTGAGAATCTAAACTATAAGTAAGTTAAGATAAAATTTAATTTGGTTTAACAAATTAGTGTTAATACGAGGTAATTTTCTTTTAAATGCCGTGTCTGGCTTTATCAGACTGTCTTAAGTAATTTGAAATCATCGTTTGAAACATTATAATGTTAAAATTCCTTTCTGTTTTAAATTGATAGTATAACTGCAGGCCGTAAAATGGGAATTCTGCAATATACATGACGATAGAGTGCACAGCAGTATGCCTTAACAGTGACAATAGCCAAGTTTCACTACCTACCAACTTCAAATCAATTATAGTAGCATGATAGTTGCTTTTCATTGCTTAACCCTTTCTTCTTCTTCAGCTTTTTTGATCCCACTGGAGGGTATAGGCCTCCTCCGTCTTGTGCCGACTTCATAAACGTCTGTTGACTGGCTCGATGGCGCATTCGGTAGTGACCCTGCCCCATGCGCCAAGAGTTTTGGGTTCGATTCCCACCCAGGACAAACATTCATATAATGAATACTTGTGTTTGTTCTATGTCTGGATGTTAATATCCAATATATTTAAGTATATATTTGTAATACCAGTGTTGATTCTGATGTCCGTAAAACAAGTGCTTAAGCTACTTATCTCGGAGTCAGATCAATTAATGTGATGTGGTCTGATATTTATGTATGATTATTTATTTATTAAAGTCTCGACACCGTATTAACCTAGTTGAATACGGAAAAAAAAGGAATCGTAAATTGAACTCCACGAGGCCACAGCCGGCAATCTTCCATAACTCGATAAGGGCGAGTGCTCGCCGCCCCTCGACCATCTACCTAGCTATCTATCTCGATATCTCAGCGTCGTCAAAGTCTGAGACCGGCGTGGGCTAATTAGGTTTCGGAAGCAGGATTAGATAGAATAAAGTTATACCTTTTAAAAACTTCACGACTTCCGTTTAATAGATGTTTTTATTTGTGCTCGGAGTAATGGCGCATTTTATACTGCCGCTGTATAATAAACTACTGGTTTACTGCTGCAGCTGAGCTCGTGCTGAGTTCGTCTCACATTTCACTCGAGAGGATAAGGAGGTATTTGAATTGATCAAGTGCCAAACTCGGCGCATTTGGGATGACCGATTGAACGAAAATCTTAGAGTCTAAAAGTTATTAGACATATGTACTTAAGCTGAGATTAGAACACTATATTGGCTTCCTTTACGAGTTCAAAACCTACCGTTTTTTATATACTTATTTAATATTTTTCTAGCGTTACCTGTATCATATTTTTTGTCACAGATTAGTTAGCTAGACAATCCGGAATTTCGCGATCCGCTATTCGTCATTATAAACATTTCGATTTCGACATTATTAAAACGTCACAAGTGACTACTTTGTCCCGTGTTGGTCTGGGACTTAAAAAGAATGTGCCAACTGCATTTCTTGCCTAGCATGTCGTAAAAGCGACTTATGTTTGACTGGCTCGTTGGTCGAGTGGTCAGAGACCCTGGCCACGAAACCAAGGGTCGCGCTAGGAATCTTCGAATCCCGCTAGGGGCAAATATTACGTGTGATAAACATGGATATTTGTACTCGAGTCATGAATGTTTATACGTATTTAAGTATGTCTATCCGTTCACCTAGTATCCAAAGCACATGCGTAAGCTTAGTTTGGGACTAGGGAATTGATGTGTCAGTCTGAAGAATTTCTTTATTTATTTATAACATCGCTAAGCCAACGTCAGGCTTATCCGCCTTAGCTGTGTATTAGCCTATCCTTATAACCTGCCCACGTTGTTTTGCGAATAGATTCTGCAGGATGATGCCTACGCGTTTAAAAATAAAAGAGATTCTAGGATACGACTCCCACGCCTGAGGATAAACAGGGAATGGATTCATCCAATCGTCTTCAAGTGCTTCAAGTTCATATTAAAAAGAAGGGCTTTAGAAGTTCTGGAAATAGAAATAGCATTGGACCTCGACTAAGTAAATGGCAACCTTATACAGAGCTGTGCACAAGGTCACTTTTATTATTATTTTACTAGAGAGAAACGTTAAGACTTTGCTATAAATACCTCCTGTACCTTCTATTTGGGAGGTTATCACTTTCCACAGTTATAAAATCTATACTAATATTATAAGGTTGCAGGGTTTGTTTGTTTGCTTCAACGCGCTACTGGTCCGATTTTTTTTCAGTGTTAGATAGCCCATTTATTGAGGAAAGCTATAGGTGTATGTAGGTAGGAGGTAACATAAACCATAAGCGCGGGGGTAAACCGCGGGTACAGCTAGTTATGTATTATGTCATTTAGGGTGTCATTATTTTATTTCTGTTTCATTACAATTTTTATTAATATCATGTTTTTTTACCAATTAAGTCTAAGGTCTACTAAGGTTTTTTTATGAATACTAAGAACACAAAAAATGCCTGAAATCCTCAAAGGAGAAGGCGGAGTCAAAAGAACGATAACCTCCCTGAACCATATTGCCACAAAAATATTATTAAATAGATAATCGTATAATTATCGCCAAGTATAATTCGTATAAACGGTGGTAGCACAATGGTAAGGACACGCGCCTCTTAACCGAGAAGTGCGGGCTCAAACCCGGGCACGTACCTCTGGATTTCTCAAATCTATGTACGTATTCATACCATTAGCTTGACGGTGAGAGAAAACATCGTGATGAAACCTGCAAATTCAAACAACTTTGGCTTTGTAACCATGATCCAAAAATTGTCTGGTTCCCCAATCTTAGGGTTACGAAAGTCAGATCGGCAGTCGCTTCAATGTAATTACCAGACTCGCTAAATCCTGGATCATGGTCTAAGCGGACCCCGTCTAAGCACGGGCATAACGCTGGGAAGATGATGATAATTCATAAAAACACACAACTCACATACCCCAGCCAAGTAGAACCAGCAAAAGCTAAACATATTTAAGATAGAATCTGCAAGTATCATTTCAGCTTGCGAATGTGTACACTAACAGATCATATGACCATACCTCGCCTCTGTGGCTAGAGTATGGCCTATTTACACTAGCTACTGTCAGTACAACTAACCACCAATTCCCGCAGTGTAAAGAGGTTATACAGAATATAACAGCATATTCGGTGGAGCTACTTGTCTTATCTCGGTACATCATCGACGAACATCTGCATTATCGCAAATATATAGTTTAAACAAATTAAATTTCTATGTAGAAGATGTCGACTAAATAAAAAAAATAATATCCGACTACATCACATATAATGATCTGACTCCAAGGTAAGTAGCTTAAGCACTTGTGTTAAGGATATCAGAATCAACAGTGGTATTACGAATGTCTACTCAAATATTGAATATTAACACCCAGACACAGAACAAACACAAGTATTCATTATACGAATGTTTGTACTAGTTGGGAATCGAACCCACAACTCTTGGCGCATGGGGCAAGGTAGCTACCGAATGCGCCATGGAGCTTGTCGAACTAACAAGCTCTCTAAGAGGTGACGTCACACGACTTAACGCTTGGGGGTAAAAGTGAGAATTGTTTACGTAATGGTCACCAATCATAGATATTTTTCCTGTCTATGAATGGTATATGTCAAAACGAGTAGGAATAGTTGATTTGTACAAAGAAAGCTTTAAAATAAATATGAAAATAACGAATGCAGTACAACAGTATATTAAACTGATGATTATTTTAGTACCTATTAAAACAAAATTAAAGAAGGCGTAAACATGAAACTATGCGAATGGCGTAACCAGATATTGGTTGCGCCATTCGCATTCCGATAACTCACGTAATATCAGCAACATGTGCCTTTGTCTCTGTCACTCACCTATTACAATTTATCCCTATAATATAAATGTATACTACTACTAATATTATAAAGAGTAAAGTTTTGTATTTTTGTATGTGTGTGTTTGTAATGAATAAACTCAAAATCTACTGTGCCGATTAAAAAATATCTTTCACCATTAGAAACCTACATTATCCAAAAGTCACATAGGCTATATTTTATCCCCATAACGCGGGGCGCTGCTAGTATCTTATAAAGACAAACAACTCACTATGTCGTTGTAACGACATGACAATAGGCAAGTTGACTCAAAAAAAATAATTAGTCCATTATAGAGATTACAAAAAAATATTGCTCACGTATTTTTTCTTTTGTTCAGCAAACCAAAAATTACGAAGATACAGCGCGTTAAAGGTGCGCGTGACGTCACTTGTTCTGTAGAATTTTAGGAACAAGTGATGTAAAAGCGCCCCACTCCAGATCTTTGAAGCGCTGTATCTTTGTTATTTTCCGAGCATTTGATAAAGCAAAAAATACGAACTCAATATTTTTTGATAATCTGACTAGCGGACTAAAAAAAATATTTTAGTCAACTAGCCTATTTGATGTACACGACATACAATTAAATCATAATCACTGTCGTAGTACGTAGCTCGTAGCGCGGTTATTCGTAGTAGGAGACAAGAGGCTTGCTACAAACAGCTACGAAGTTGCAGGTACATTATTAAGACAAAACTGTTGTTACATCATAGTATTGTACTATCAAACTGAACGTATTTTGAATTATACTGCATTGTGTAATGTTCATTAAAAGTGAGTTCTATCTGTAAGACCAGAATTTCCATTTTTATTCTCATTGTATTAAGACATATTTCGGCGAAATGTAGGTATGTGAAGTTGTTTTATTGGCAATTTTACAAAAGTATCTGCAATGATCTTGAAAATGCAGTGCCCAGTAACACAAAAGTGAAAAAGTGCGTGTAAGAAGAAGATCTGTAATCATTTTCTGTGTTCCAAATTGGTATTACGACTTCTATGACGTAAGAAGCGAATAATTTGTGTACATGGCAAAAACGTTTCAGCGACTACTACGGAACCTCATTCATCAAAACTGTCAAAGGGGGTGTAGTAGGAATTTTTATCGTAAAGACATATCTTGGCGTATTCAGACCGGCTAACTAAATTATGTTGTACGATCAAGTGCGTGACTGTCATACATACTCGTAATATCACAAATGACGCATTGGTTTTGACATAACGAAGACTTACTATGAGAGTCGTAGTATATTGTAGTTGAGTATTTTACCAAGAAAACCGGGACCGCCTAGTTAAAACTTCGCAGGACGTGAAAGTAATAACATTCCAAAATTGCCGTGTGTCAGAATAGATAACAAATGCCGTTCAATGTCCAAAAGCCCATTATGTGAATGCAGTGATGTCGTAAGAGGCATGTGCGATATGGATTTCTGTGCGAAGGCCGATAAGCTGATTTAAGGCGGCGGGAAATTTGGCTCAAGCAACGTTTTTAGGTCGTCGAATATTAGCAGTGCAGTTCAGTAGCAGTCGAGAGGCAGGCGATGCCAGAGATCCCGCCGCAGAGCCTCGTGCAGCCGGCGGCGCCCGCTCTCCGCCCCGAACGCCCTCGGCCCGCTCATGTAAACCGATCCACATTCCGCAGCGCCCGGGGCCTTGACCACCGCCTAATGCAGCAACCCAGCATCCCACAATCGATACGTCTCCACAACTCGTCGACACGCGACGGGGCCGTACCAACGTTCGACGGAAAGTGAATTAAAAGGCGGAAGTACTAATAAGGGCACCGAAAGCGAAATGTTTTCCTAGGACCCGCGTAGTGGGTGTACGGGGTTGCGTGAGGGCGGGAGCGCGGCGTGGCGGGCGCGTGGCGGAGGCGCGGGGCAGGCCCGTTGCAGTGGTTGGCGGTGTCGATACGCGTGCGGGACGCGCCGGGCGGGCGGGGGACGCACGCGCGCCCGCTCCAGTACGCCGCCGCCGCGACTCGGCGACACACGCGTCCGCTCGCGCCCCGCGACCGCCACGCGGCTTTTCGACGAGACCATGACTTGCCGCGCCCGGTGAGGCGCCGCACGCGCCCCGAATACGCATTACGTAAGGACTGAGACGCGGACACCGCCCGCCGACGACGGCCGATCATAAACATTTCGAATATACAGAAGTTTTGCAATCGCCGTAATATCCGTTGATGAGAGTACTGTCCGGGTGGTAGAGTAGCGCGGTGATCGCGCGCTCGGGGCGGGCGGCAGTCGGCAGGGTGCGCAGGCCGCGTGCGCGGGCCGTGCGCTCGGGAGTGCCGCAGTCCGCGCGATGCGCTGCCGGGGCCCCGCGGAGCTCGCCTCGTGAGGGAGCATGAGCGACGGCGCGGGCGAGGCGTAGGCGCTGCGGGACCGGTCACGGGATGACGCGCGAGTAAGGTGGCGGGCGCGGCGCGCGCCAGCAGCCGGCCGGGGGGCGCAGCGGGCCAGCCGGCCTCTCCGCCGCGTCCCCACTGCACCGCACCAGCTCCGACCCGATGACACATTGATATTGAGCAGCCACCATTGCTCGCATAGAGTTGGTCGAGAAATGGGGGCTGACGCCTGTCCTCAGGCCGAGGCAGGAATGCCCCCGGGCCCAGGAGCAAGGCGGGGACGACAGGTACGTACGTTACGTAGTGCGGCGGATGCGGGCGCGGCGCATGCAGCGCTCGTAAAGCGGTCTGCGGTCAGGATGTCCCGTGCGTCAGACTCGCGCACGCCGCACGACCACACGCCGCCCGGGGGGCGACCGCTGCACGCGCTTCGCCTTACCCAGCACGCATGTATATCGACGTTGTTATGGACTATTTCGACATGTGTTGGTGAGTGCGGCTACTAACACGCTGCCTGCACTAACAATCGCCTAAGGTGACATCTGGTGAGTGTTGCGAGGGCCCTTCGCACCCGCCCGGATATCACGCGACCTATTTCCCCACGGACCTTTCCACGGCGTTCGGTGCTGGCGTCCTCCCTTCCCTCCGCAGGGCTGTATGACACTGCGCTATCTGCGCCCTATTGAGAACGTTCGCGCCGCAGTTCTAATTCGTTAACGTCTTTTGTTCATTCTCTTGTTTCCCGATTATTGTCGAATCCCCGTGGTGCTACGTGTATTATTCTATTTACTGCGATGCGGCACGCTAACACATTTATCGAGACAGCAGATATTGCTAGTCTAATCCCTGGGATCTGTAAAAATATCGATGATTGACGTCGTAAACTTTACGCTCTGGAAGTTCTATGTCGGGCACACTTTGAGCAGATTACGTTCGGATTATAGCTCTCAATCCGGATCGATAAAGATATTATAATAAGCTCGATGAGATGAATCACGATGCGGACGCGTCCGCGGCCCGTCGGAGATGTCTGGGCGACTACGTGTCCGAATGTTTAAGCGATGGCGATTTGTTGTTGATGCGAGTGATGCTAACAGCGCGATCATCATCTACTCGCACGCGCATTAAGACGTCAACGTTAACTCATCAAAACGATCCACGCATACTGCATTGCTGTAAACGCAGAGGCACAGCAGCATACGTTTCAGCTTCTTCGTAAAACAACTTCTTTACTGGCACATTGACTAAAAAATATAACCAACAGCCACGTCTACACTAAAAAATAAAACTGCAATATGCTATTTCATCGTAAAAAAACGAATTATAGGTATATCACTAACCTGGGTAATAACGTAAATCGCGTGCTAGATGATAAAGTAACAGATAACCGTTACAAAACAAGTAAAACCGAGTCGACATTGTTGAGTAAAACCGAATCGGCATTGTTGAGTAAAACCGAGTCGGCATTGTTGAGTAAAACCGAGTCGGCATTGTTGAACCATTCTGCTGCAAACACATCATGTTCGTTCGGAACTATCAGCCACGGCCGCACTTTGACTTTGTAAGTACACATGTGGACAATTAAATGCGGAAGCTGGCGAATAAAAAGTACATCTAACAGTAAACCCGATTGCACACGAGCGAGAATATCACATCGTCTGATAAAACACGAGAATGACGATTAACTGTTAATAAGAGGACAGCAAAAAGACGACAAAAAAAATATCTTCCCGTCACCATCAATAGGTTGTGACAGACATATGACATATGACTGAAATGGAAATAAATAGCTCGATAACTATGTACTAACTAAATGCAAAAAAAAGATGAACTGAAAATGGCATGACAAATTTTGATGACGAAGCAGAGGAGTACTTTTATTCGGATACACAATTTTACGTTGACTGATTGCTTCTTTCATTCGATCTACTAACCGAAATTGGTAAAATCGAAAAGATTAAGCGATGGGACTCGCCTGTTCGCCCATTAACCGATAGTGAGTGTCAGCGGCACTCAAACTGTCGCTTGTGAAATGCACCTACTTCGCCCCCAAATGACTGTTTAACGTAATTGATTATTCTTACACGTTAACCCGATTGCGTGGCTACTGTACTAAACGATTTGAAATTTAAAATCATTAGTCAAAGTCCACTTGAAAGAATATATATTTTATAAGTAACTTAGCACTGTCTTTCGTATCGCCGACATCAAATATATATTTATCACTAGTAACAAGTTTATTGTATGGTCTCGTAAGAACACCGAATTTTTACATTTTCAATAACAGTATCATCATCTTCCTAGCGTTATGTCCCGTGCACGGGTTCCGCTTAAACCATGATCCAGGATTTAGCGAGTCTGGTAATTACACTGAAGCGACTGCCGATCTGACCTTCGTAACCCTGAGATAGGGGAATCAGAAAATTTTTGGATCATGGTTTTTAATAACAGTAATTGTGAGATTAATAGACAGATACAAATTGCAAAATCTATACTATTTTTTTTACAAACAATTATAAACAAACATAATTCTAATTAACTTGGAAAGGAAATATTTCCGAATCTGCAGCCAGAATTTCAGTTTTGCTTTTATTATCACTATTCAAGCTACATCTATCAATATGAAGCAAGCTGCTCTGCAGAAAATACAAGAGACTAATAAAAATATTCCACAAACTTCGGTTTACTTTTTCACAAGCATTAATATGCAAAAGCTTGCGGCCCATATTTCATGGCTGAGAATATACACAGACCAAGGATAATAAAGTTTGAATATCGCTGGACTACGTGTACAAGGAAATTGGAACACAAAATTTGTTCCGAAAGTTTCCTCACAAGCAGAAATTTGCCAGTAAACATTCCGCTTGTTTAAAATATATTTACTGTGAAACTGTTCAATTATTTATCATCACGCCCGCAGTCCTCTAAGGGGTAGGCAGATTTCAATGAGCTTTGGATCAATTATAAAATTATACTCATGGCTTGTAACCAAGCATACCAATAGTCAATACTTCAGTATTACCACCCTCTAAAAAAGATTAACAGTAAAAAGTACGAAAAGAGATAAAGTATAATCAAATCATTCATTTAGATTCAAAAATTATTTAACAGCTCCAAATATACGTGAATAATTCATCAAATTCTATCAAAACGTAATCAGATTGCACAACAGTCCCTAACGGTAAGGCTTATGATAATATTTTCTGTGATGTCTTAGAAACTTACTTAAGAAAAATATCCTTAAAATATTACCATAAAAAATACCAAGCCTTGTTTTGACGACAACCAATCGTTATCAAATTAAATTCCAAAAGCACGGATCGCTAGGAGGATGATTATGCCTTTTCTTCTGAAGTTAATGCTATCGTACGGTTTACAGAAGTAGAATTGCAGACCAAAATATACTTACACATACCCTCACGCTTGCAATCCTCGCAGGGGTAACCAGAGCCCAGATTAGGCTAACAAAAAAATGAGCTGGGTTACATGGGACATTGTCTTACAGTAGTGACTAGTTCGTCGCCCTTATAATTACACATCCAATAACAACTCATCAGCGGATTTCACGAGCTAAACAATGAACATAGTAGCTAAGTCCCCAGCAAAATTCGTTTACCATACATTGAACTATTATTACTAGCGTAAATAATAGCTCAATGTTACCATATGAATAAAAAATAATATATTCGTAAGATAAATGAACCAATAGTACAGACAATTAAATTTTGATCGTCCCAACTGAAACATTTACAACGGTAACAAAATTTTACGTGCAGCAACATGAAACGAATCACTTCAGTGGTTGGATGGTTAATCGTTTAACAACGCCAAATTAAAATTAACATGGACACGCTAAATAAGAATTTATATTTAAATACACTAGACAAAGCATGTAGTAAAAAACTATGTTAAGCTTACATTTTGCAGTTAAATATTTCGTAGTTGATTTTCAATTAGACGATTTAAAGATGTTTTCATCAAATACTACTTAAAAAACAATGTAAACAGTCAGTATTAACAATTTAGACTTACTATTTCAAATTTAAGTAACCTTGCGATAATATTGTTAAACAACATCAAAGTCAAACGTTTTGACTTTGACATTGCCCAAAACGCAAAATATTACGACAATCATTCAGCCCAACAAAAAAGGATTGTCCAATATCTTCGATAAAAACGTAAAACTCCCAAAATTGCGCAGTAACATATACACAACACAAAGCGCTACACTTTTATTGAATGAACGAAACGAATCTCAGAGATGCCGGCCATACATCCAACTCATTCGACAACCATAACACAGCTCGCAGAAATACCTAAAGCGTGCGCTATAAAAATAAAATGCGAAGGTCATCTATTCCAATGATGTTGTTCACTTACTATTTATCATCGTTATGGGAAGCAATATGCTGTAATGATATAGGTAGCGTGCGCGCATGTTTACGCGGCGACGCAGGAAACATTTATGGTACTCATAAAAACTAACGATTGATTATACTCGTACCTGATTCGATGAAGCGGCGAATCGGGTGTTAGCGATGAATCCGATACATGTCCGATGATAACTCCGCCTGTTACAGGGAGCTTGTTAGGCGTTTGTTGAAGATTTTTCATAGCTTTTCGGATGTATAATTGATTGATTGATTTGATTGATTGAAGCCTAAATTGTACTCGACCATTAGAAATAGTATTTTAGATTCAAACAATCATAAGCCATGTCCCATACGTCTCATGTTGGTCTAGGACTTGAAAATAATGTGCCAATGTGTTTCTTGCCTAGCATGTCGTAAAAGGTGACTAACGGTATACCTATGAGGTTTTGGGTATGTGATTGTGTAGGTGACAAGCTAGCCACTTGTCAATACTTTTCACAATTTTAGATGAAACCAAGCCTAGTTTTATTTTTGGCTGAATGTGGTTAAAGGGGCCTGCTGCCCCTTTGACTCTGCCTACCGGGGGATTGTGAGCGTGATGTTACCTATGTATGTATGAATAATCTTAACTGTTCTTAATGCATCGTATTCGGACAAGTATAAGTTTTCTTCTAAATTCACTGTTAAGAAAATAATAAAATAAAATAATCAGTACAACTTCATCTAAATACATTTAAATGTTTAATAACAATCTGAGTTGTTCATCGATAGTTTTTTCTTAATAATTCTGTATCTATTGATCTATGCGAATCAATTTCACAAAGATTCCTTGCTTCAAATAGTTGCCATTACAATTATTAGAAACTTTCAAAGCGCTCGGTAATAGTTATCTCAAGAGTTGAGCCGTAAATAGCATTGTTACTATGAAATGCAGGCATCCAAAGCGCACCCAACAACCATTTTACAGTTTTTTCCTCGGTAAGTCGTGCCAACAACTTTCCACTTCGAAACTTTGCTCTCATCAAAGAACCGTCCTTCAATTCAGATTTAGTTAATGATCAACGCGTTTTTTCGGTTCATTCAACCATCTAGTACAACGTCACAACTATTTATAAGCGCCCGTTGTCATTACGATTTTTATCGTGTATCGATTACGTATATGGTTTTCGATTAAACGGTAAATGGGTTGAGAACAATTTATCGATTTTTTTTTTCATTTTTTATCTGACTTCGCATTTTGCGGATTAACTTTACGCTTCAATGTAGAATTTTAAATTTCAAATACATACAGTTTCTTTTAGTATTTTTAATGAATCTTGACAAATTCATACATCTGTTTCGCTAACTTTGACAACGCTTATCCAAAATTCATGATACTCCGTTGAATAGTCCTTACGTAATAAGAAACAAACTCGTGTTCGCTTTAACATAGTTACGATTTCCACCATCTATGTCGCATCTCAAAAAACAACCGCAGAGTAATCCATTGCAAGCAATCGCTGCCCACATACCTACTATTTTGCTATGATAATCTTAATGCTCCTTAACCCAGATCCGCTTGCATAAATTTCGTGCCCGGGACGCATGCGCAATGGCGACAATTTAAAAAGCATTTATGCTGGAACGGACAGGGCTCGGTGCTCGCTCGAGTTTTGTCCCTTTTTTAACAGTTGCACCTGTGCCAGGCAGTAACTGGGTTTCAACGTTTTTTTAGCTAGGAAAACTTTACTAAGAAGTGTAGTACGTCGAAGCAGCTTAAGATAGATCATCTGAGCTCTAATGATTTTATAATCATTATCATATTATACATAACATCACGCCTATGGGATTAAGGGGTAGGCAGAGTCAAAGGGGCAGCAGGCCCCTAATACACATTCAGCCAAAAATAAATCTGGGCTGGGTTAGATGGAAAATTATGAAAATGTAGTGACAAGTGGCTTGTCGCCTACACAATCACACACCCTAAATCCCGATATACCATTAGTCGCCTTTTACGACACGCTAGGCAAGAAACACAATTAGTACATTCAGTTTCAGTCAAAGACCAACTTTTATAACATAATATTGTATTATATAATATAATATTACATAATAATATTATGTATCACATTAAGAACATGTTTATTTTACAAGCACTAACTAGCTGTCTCCTACTTCTAAAGCACGGACCGCTAAGAGGGTGATTATGCCTTTTTCTTACTGAAGTTAATATATACGATAACGTATTTCTACACACATATATATAGGCATATTCATACCCTCCAAAAACCATCTAAAACACAATTTTCTTATTAAACATCATATATATTCCCGTTTTAATAAACAGGTAGAATCATGTTATCATATAGGCTGGTTAGCTCAAAGTCTATATAGTCTAGCGCTCCTAATATTGAATAAAATCTAACATTATTTTTTTCCACTGCACGCAATTGGTTTTGCAAATATCCACAGACTGCTTATCACTGGCCGTACACACCTTTAAACACTTAAAAAAGTCATAAAATTCGTTTTCCGCAAATGCATAAATAACTATCACCCGGGACTCATCTTCCGCTGTAATTAAATGATTGCATACCAATTACGACTCAGTCTTTAAGCATTCATATTTTATCGAATTGGGTAACGAGTACACATCATTAAACTGTACGTAGGAGCGAGGCTTTTATTTAACTTGCCGGGGTATTGTGAACAGCCGGCTGCTATGTAATTTATTTTGTTTGTTGTTTTCGCTCGGAAAATTGTATCGCTGATTCGGTAGTTTAAGGGTCGGTCGGGAAACGTACTGTTAACGATAGGTAGCGTGCCACTTTCTGATTACGGCATGCCAGCGCGTTTTCCACTTGAATTGTTGAGCCTGCTTAGTAATCGACCCGTTTGGCCATCCTTCAGCCCCTGAATTTATAAACATATACACATATCACGCCTGCAATCACCGAAGGAGTAAGTAAATAAACAAACTTACATATAGCCAAAAATCGAGTTAGGTTAGATGAAGGATTTTGCAATAGGGTATTTGACTACTATTTGGAACCACTTTTACGTTAAAGATAAGCAGATACTTTACACGAAAAGTAGTTTTCCTATGTAAAGTTGTAAAATTTTAAGATAAAACAACATTTTAAAAATAAAAATTATTTTAAAAATTATCTTTAAATATGTCGTAATAGACGACTAATGGTATATCGAGTTTTGGGTGTGTGATTGTGTAGGCGACAGGTTAGCCGCTTGTCACTGCTTTTTCACAATTTTCCATCTAACCCAGCCCGGCTTTATTTTTGGCTGAATGTGGTTGAAGGGACTTGCTGCCCCTTCGACTCCGCCTACCCCTTCGGGGATTATGGGCGTAATGTTATGTATGTATGTATCTTTAAACACTCCCGCTAAATATACCGAACTGTCATTTTACTTTGCAAAGACCACTCCGTCGACTCTTTACTTGCCAGTGACGTCATAATGACAGTAGACAAAATTGACAATCTTTCAAACTTTGAAAACAACTTTGGACCTTATGTCAAACTTATTCCTAGATTTGTTCGAAATAATATTGATTTACTTGCTTGTGACGTAGTTCTATCGTCGTGGGCGTATTACCTAAGTCACCCGATGAAATGCGTAGATTTATTTCAGTTATTACCTACTGTAATTTTTTAATGAAATATGCGATTAAGTAGTTGTATATTCGTATGGGTTTATTTATAAAAATAATCAAATTTAAATTGCCATTGTCAAATACTCTGTTAGTGACAAGTTACACTGCCCACTCTCAAGTTAAGCTCCCGCCTTCATAATTACAAACCCAACACGCAATACACCATTAGTAGCGTTTTAAGATATGGGACTTAATAATGAAGGCTTTAAATTACAAGCAAGCATATGTCACGTTATAGAGATGGCTCCATTCATACAACTATAGATAGTTCTCTCGTAAATTTTCTTCACACTCTACGTACATACATGCCCAAACCATTTAAGCATATGTACTTTTCTCACTTTTACTATCTTTCTATATCTTCTTTTACTCCAAACCTCATAAGTCTTTGCCTTCAATCATCTTCGCCTTAATCCGCACGTGTGGAATAGGCAGCCTTTATTGCAAGCCAGATACGAAACATAAAAGCGGAGAGTAAAGAGATCGCTTCTGTACCGGGAGATTAATATCGCAATACCGCGACAAAAGGATATTGGGCAATAAAAAATATAATACATTCTAGCGTTTATCGGCGAACACGCGACAGTGCGGAGGGCGCGGTCGGGGGTTTAAATTCGCTGTCAGATCTATACATCTCATCATCTTCCTAGCGTTATGTCCCGTGTTTAGACGGGGTCCGCTTAGACCGTGATCCAGGATTTAGCGAGTCTGGTAATTACATTGAAGCGACTGCCGATCTGACCTTCGTAACATCGTAACCCTAAGATAGGGGAACCAGACAATTTTTGGATCATGGTTACAAATGCGAAGTTGTTTGAATTTGCAGATTTCATCACGATGTTTACCTTCACCGTCGAGCTAGTGGTATAAATACGTACATAGATTTTAAAAATCCAGAGGTACGTGCCCGCGTTTGAACCCGCACTCCTCGGTTAAGAGGCGCGTGTCCTTACCATTGAGCTACCACCGCTCTCAGATCTATACATCTATACTGGATGAATAAAAGTGTAGTAGCTGTTTGTAATGCAAAGTAACTGAACAGTGTGATACTAAGGGCTTAAGAAAGTTTATTTGACACATGTAACGAACAGATAACAAGTAGAATGTTCCAGTGCATATAGTTAGCCTTTTTCATTAGTCGCCTTTTATAATATGCTAGGCAAGGAACAGTCGGCGCATTTTTGTTTAGTCCCAGACCACCATGGCACATTTCTTCTTTTGTTTAGATATTATCGTTAATCTTGACACATGTTTTTACCATAAAACAACCACAACTTGCATATACTCTGGATTAAACTGGCCCGTTGGTCGAGTGGTTAGAGACCCTAGCCACGAAACCAAGGGTAGCGGTTTCGAATCCAGCTAGGGGAAAATATATCGTGTGATGAACATGGACATTTTGTACTCGAGTTATGGATGTTTATAAACGTTTTTAAGTATACCAATCCGTTCGCCTAGTATCCATAGTACAATCATAAGCTTAGTTTGGAACTAGGGAATTGGTGTGTCAGTCTGGAGAATTAATATTATTTGTTATTATAAATAGTTAGCTATATTCTCTTTAATACAGTCTTGCATTATTCTTATTATTGTGCAATCGTCTGAAATAGAACTTCTGTTTTCATAACAAGGAAAAGAACATAAGATAACTTTCCAAAAACACAAAAGCTCATGACCAATTCATAAGGAAAATACGCGGGCATATGGCACACAGCCTACGAATAAACAAACTCGTCTTCCTTACTACGGGAGAATGAATGCAATCATATAGAAGCGCCAATAACAACGGGGAAATGTAATCAAGGAGGATTAGACGATGAATTTCTTATTCCCTCTGAACTCATATATCAGAGAGGGATTACCGATGTTTATCAGCGTGCAATCTTTCTTTTGTCAATGTCAATCAACACTACCAAGATCGTTTGTACACGTTATATAGTATTAGGTGTGTAGTTAACTATAAAATTCGTATAAGATCCAATAGGTTTGTCAATAATATATAAAGTGTTGAGAGGTAAGTTTAACTGCCCCCCTCTCTTGCGATTAATTAATTTGCGTGTCCAGAGACGTGTGCCCAGGCGAACGCAGGTTGGAGTTGGTTTGTTGAGACGGCCTATTGCCAACTTGAAGCAATTTTCCGCCATATCCAGATTGTCAACTACCTACAACAATATCAGTCACAATGTAGATATTTTTAATGACAGTTTTCCTTACTTTAAAAGGGCTGTGATGATGATGTTAAAATTGTATTGTTTCTCTGTTCTTTGTTCTTTTGTTTTTTGTTTTTTAATTAGATTACGTGTTACATTTCTTGCGCATGCTGTGACACCTTTCAGGGTTGTGCATTTTAAATTGTATTATAGACTTAACATTATTATTTCTAAGAAACGATGTAACAACCACTGGATTGTGACACTTTACTTTAATCATTTGTGTGTTTTACTATCCACAATCGTCAGTTTATTGAAGGACATACTTTGTCCTGTATTTAAGGTAAATCATCATCTTCCTAGCGTTATGTCTCGTGCTTAGACGGGGTCCGCTTAGACCATGATCCAGGATTTAGCGAGTCTGGTAATTACATTGAAGCGACTGCCGATATGACCTTCGCAACCCTAAGATAGGGGAACCAGACAATTTTTGGATTATGGTTACAAATCCAAAGTTGTTTGAATTTGCAGGTTTCATCACGATGTTTTCCCTCACCGTCGAGCTAGTGGCATAAATACGTATATAGATTTGAAAAATCCAGAGGTACGTGCCCGGGATTGAACCCGCACTCCTCGGTTAAGAGGCGCGTGTCCTTACCATTGAGCTACCACCGCTCCCTGTACCTGCCCTCCCTGTCCCTCTACCGGTATTTTAGGTAAAATACCTACACAAATGGACAATCGGAATATCGGAAAATTCGTATTGGAATACTGCATTGAAACTCCGATGCATCTCGCTTTTATATCGTCGTTTTGTTTTGTGTCTGCTCCATCGTTAGTTCAAAGCGGTCCGGTTGTATGCACGTAAGCCTAAAGGGCTGAGGATTATACGTTGGAATGGACGCAATAGTTTGAGTGTCATATTAAAAAAGTGTTTAAGCGAAGCTGTTTCACGAGAACCGAACTTTATTATTTTAGTAGCTTTGTTCGCTCGTATGGAGTCCGGTCTTTTTTATCTCCGGTATCTATCCCATATTCGGTATAAAAATTATTTATGTACCTATATGTATTACATAACATAACATCACGCCCATAAACCCCGAAAGGGTAGGCAGAGTCAAAGGGGCAACGGGCCTCTTTAACCACATTCGGACAAAAAATAAAACTGGGCTGGGTAAGACAGAAATATGTGAAAAAGTAGTGGAGCAAGAAACACAGTTGGCACATTCTTTTTTTTTAGTCCCAGACCAACATGGGACTGTTTAGTCTATTTTTTATTATCTATATTAGGACATATAATACAAACACCAATCTTCAAAAGACCATGCCAATTTATTAAAACACTTAACAAACACACCGTATAAAATGTAATGGACGATCAATAAGATCGTAAGCAATGTACAATCGCGAAAAAACGAAAGAAAAATCTAATAAAATAGCAGGGACAAAATCGTTTCGTCGATTTTTAATCGATTACTTTTGGATAAAAACCTGATTACCTATCGATTACCATTGGATAAAAACGGCTGAATGTCGCAAAGGTCACCTGCCGTCTGTCCGTGAGGGTGGCAGTGCGCGGCGGCTCACCGATAAAGCCCAGGCTAGCACACCAGCTAAATCCCTCGCCGCCCGAACAAGCACGCGCGTCGTCTCAGCTAATACCACCGCTGGCTGCGTCGTCACAGCCGGCGGTGGTATTAGCGAAGCTGGGATTACCGATATAACCTTGAACTGCACGTTCACAAGACGTAGGTACTTGACCCGCTTAGTTTACGAGTGAGGGTGTGAAACTAAACAAAGTCAAGCTTTGAATCAGCCTAGAAGCATAGGAAACGTATTATCATAATGTATGGACAGAGAATTGGCGTGCTAAAGAGACCAATCGGCAGTTATAGTACAACACTGTGTAACTAACACTTGTTCAAAAAGAATAGTTAGTTATGCAGTATTACACTATCACCGACGTAATGTATTTAGTTATGCAAACGGTCATTGGTGTATCCGTAACAACCAGTTTAATCTAGATTCATAAGAGTAAATAAATAAAATATTTTCGCTAGTTTCAAACTAAGCTTACGCTTGTGCTATAGATGCTAGGTGAACGGATAGACATACTTAAATACGTTTATAAACATCCATGACTCGAGTACAAATGTCCGTTCATCACACGAAACATTTGCCCCTAGCGGGACCCGAACCCGCGACCCCTGCTTTCGTGGTCAGGGTCTCTGACCACTAGACCAACGGGCCAGTCAGTCTTAAGATTCAATCATAAATACAGATGGAGATTGATTGAAACGAAAATAGGTGGCTGAATTGCACGACAGCATTTTCGCATAATATACATACACTAAACTAACTAACTAACTAGACTTTACGCCACTTCCCTAGCGGGGTAGGCAGAGATTTTATTTTTTTTAAATAAAAATATATTTTTTTAAATTCATATAGTCTATTTTTTTTAATACACTACATGTATTTTTATTTAAAAAAATCATCGTATTCATCGATGTATTTCAAAGTCAAAGTCAAAGTCAAAGTCAAAATATTCTTTATTTATATAGGTTTCAAGGAAACACTTATAAATCGTCAAATACAGGTAAAGCCACAGCTATATGATTCTACCACCGGTTCGGAATGTTGTATCTACCGAGAAGAATCCGGCAAGAAACTCGGTAGTTACTCTTTTCAATACAATTTATACAAGGTGTATGAATCATAATTAACTTTGAACCACGTTTTAGTGTGGGCCTGTCGTAGAGTATCAAAATAAAAATATATAAATTACAACCAAAAACTTGACCCGACCAGAGCAGACCAGTCCCCAAGGGCGGCACCTGTTCCCAAGCATGACGTATGTGTCAGCCATCGCTTCACTCAACCATATGTTAGGGAATGTAACGACCCGCCACATAGCGCCACCACCCCAGAAACTTTTTAGTGAGCATGACTACTCAGGTT
The DNA here is from genome assembly GCA_951394215.1 of Glyphodes perspectalis. Classification (NCBI taxonomy): domain Eukaryota; kingdom Metazoa; phylum Arthropoda; class Insecta; order Lepidoptera; family Crambidae; genus Glyphodes; species Glyphodes perspectalis. The sequence goes on from OX596199.1 coordinate 21,952,264, forward strand.
AGTCAGAGAATAATAAAAATGAATTGTAACAAGCCAACTATAAAACACCGCTCAAAGGTTTTTAAACAATGTCATATAATTAAAATTCAATGAATCAATTATTATAACTGTGCTATGTCATAATTAATTTCATAAAAAGGCGAATTTAATACAAAAAAAAAATACAATTAGTATTTTTAGAACTCAATAATAATGATTAATAATTTGTAAACCATTGGTTTTTGTCATTGAAAAAATCTTCAACCTTATAGTAACCTTTTTGCATTTGTCTGGGTCTTAATCTTGTCAAGGATAATTCCTATTTTTTTTTTTTTTGCTAGAATGTCGTAAATGGCGAATGTTAAGTAGATTACGCGGATTATGTTGGCTAAAGCCAAGCTAACTCATTTTTATTTTCTGCTTAATTTTATTTAATGACCTTATTACTCGTTCGACTATGCCTACCCCTTCGGGGATGAAGGCGTGATAACAAGGGCGAAACATTCGAGCCCAGCGGTTACAGTCTTAGAATCGACGCATAATTCCTTCAACAAGACAAAGTTTATCTTATTGCCAGCCAGGCCATGTGGGCATAAGTCGTCGTGACCGTACTATTGGTACCGAGACTGCAATCAGGGTCAACAGACGGAAGAGAACTGTGCGGTTCTTTGAACTTCGCGACTAAATTATTGCTCGTCATAAATCACAAGCGAACTGCCTACGTCAGAGATGCAATATTCGGAACTGTATATATGGGCCAAGTTCTCTTGTACCAAGCTAAGGGGATTGTAATAATATGATAGTAATGTAAACAAATCGCCCACTGACAGCAAATAAGACTAACTACATTTATGATTTTAAACTTTCGCGTTGCAACACGGCTGAAACGTCATGCTGTAAGTACCCATGTTCTACATAATGCACATCGTAAAAACATTAGTCGAAGAATGGGTATCTATAACAATTAACAGTTTACGGCTATAAGGCTTTAGTATCTTAACTTCAACTTAGGTTAATAGCTATCGGGTCAATAGGATGACGAAAGTTGTGTACTGTAACTTGTATACCGTTACTTGGTAGGTCATAAATTGTTGTTTTACTATCAAATTTTGATAAACCAAAATTATCGTGACCAATGTGAGAATGATAGCATTGTTTGACAAGCTCGATGGCGCATTTGGTAGTGACACTGCCCCATGCGCCAAGAGTTGTGGGTTCGATCCCCACCCAGGACAAACATTCGTGTGATGAATACTTGTGTTTGTTTTGTGTCTGGGTGTTAATATCCAATATTTAAGAATATTATATTTGTAAAAAAAATACCACTGTTGTTTCTGATATCCGTAACACAAGTGTCGTTGAATATTTATTTATTTATTTTTATTTGTAACATTTAATACGTATGTACTGTAAATGCCTCGTAAGTTTTACACATGTACTCAATATAAATTAGTTATCTATAGAAATAAAAATACATCACAAAAATCTAACTACTTAACGACTGAGCCTAATCGAATGATATTTTTTTTGTTGTATACATGATTGTAACGAAAAGGTTTGTATGAAAGAAAATATCTATAAAATTCACGGGCGAGCTCGAATATCGCAAACGATATTTTTATACAATAAAAGTTTGTACCCTTTGACATTTGTACGATAACAATTTACTATTACGAAAAACATTGAATCTGGAGTTAAGGCTATGTAACTGTCTAGACGAATGTAACAAGTCTAAGCAGGATAGGCTTATGTTGTCCAGGCCATGCTGAGTGCAACAAGCAATGGCTAACTCCGCCCCCGACATTTTCTCTTTCACTTCCTGCACATTTATATTGCACTATCTCGCACGGCCGTGTGAGCTACACCGTCTATTCGACAAGTCTCACCTTGGACATATTGAAATGCCCAATGGTAACTCTTCCCACTTCGGGTCGCTGAGCCAGAGTAGTAAGTAATCGTAATTCTTGATCGCATTACCACTTCGATTTTTGTCAAACACAAGTTGTTATCCGCGACTTAGTATCGAATTAACAAAATAAGATTATATCCAGGTAAATTACCACCTAGTTCTTTTTATATGCGTTTAGTAGTAAGCTGTCAATATGTCATTATCAACAAACACGGTATTAGCACGTATATGATGGTATCTATGAACTCTCATCCAGTCCTACCCCCGTGACAGCGTCACTGGGGCTTAAATAATTACCTAATAGCTCGGATCAATTAGCTCTAATTACGGTAATGACATTGGGTTGGCTTGTCGGCTCAACCTTGACATCTCTGTTTTGAGTATACTGTCTTGTGGTCGGTATAACTTGTAATTGTTTTGAGTTACAAGGGCTTCTTAAGACTTAACGACTCGAATGATATCTAATAACAACGAACACAACAGCTGCTTGGTGAAGAATTCTCCAATTACTTCAAAAGATCAGTAAAAACATACAAGTGATGCTAGCGGAATGTTTTAGAATGCCGCTCGCATTCCTCGTAAGGCATAGACATCATCACAGGAGACATGAGCTCTTTAAAACACAATTACCTAGAAATAACATCGAGGTGGGTTAGATGGAAAATGTTGGGAAAGTAGTAACATGCAAACTGGTCTGAGCTGGTCGCAGACCTAAGCCCATTAGACGCTCTTTACGACATGCTAGGCAAGGAACCCAATTGATAAATTCCTTTTTAGACCCAGACAAACATGAGTAGAGACAAAATCATTATATTGGCAAGCTATGCAAACACTGAAATAAGTCATTAATACACAATGGCTAGTATCACATGATGGATATGTACATTTAATTAAGCTTTCACGTCTCAGACAGCAAACACAGTAGCTAAACTAATTATCGCCTCTCAGCGGTCAGCGTTGGACATTAGAGAGATTAAGCGATTAACAGTCTAAGCGGGATACTTGACTGAATTATGCTATGCTGAAATGTGCTCCAACCGGTTTGAAATGCAGTTTCAACCCTTATTTCCTTCGTTTTAAGTCCCAAAATTGAGGAATAGCCAGACCCATAAATGTTTCTCTTTGAATAAGAATATTATAACCGTTTTTTCGATCTAAAGATACAGTTAAGTGGCAGCCCTGGAGAACACATGTTGAACATGTGACGGTGGGTGTGACGCGTCGCTAATTGTGTGAAACCGGATAGTTCCTCCATTACTCTTAGCAGTAAGCTGTTTTTCTTGAAGCAACAATTCGACCGTCAAAATTACCTTTGACGCGGTCAAAATAACAATTTCAATGATAAATTTCTTGCATTAATTTTTCTTTGTGTCATAATTTATAATTTTCATTTACAACTTCTGAAAGCAATTATATTATGTAAAGGTACAGGTTGATACAAAAAGTTAATTGTACTTAGGTCGTAATAATATTAAGATAAAAAAATAATTATTTCACTTCTCAACAATATTACTGTGATTTTAACTTGTGTTATTCATCAATAAGATTAAATAATATCTGCAATAGCAGGATCATACGTAGATATTAGTGGTAAGTCGCATCGTATGCGATTAATTAATGTACATGTACGTATATATGTTTGGCGACGTAAAATGAACAGTTAGAAATTCAGGCAATATCTGCAACAACATTGTGTAACCTAGTTTCATCTGTGTCCCGTACAGAACGACTAAAACAAACTTATCTATCTGATTGAGTCTGCTTCGGACCGACAATTGGAGCTCGATCGGAGCGAAGCAATACGCGTCGGTCGGTTGTTTTTTCTCCGACCCTCTTTCTAATTAGAAACTGAATTGATTGTACCGTTGTTTAGTTTAATGAACGAGGTGTAAATGGCACCTGATTTGTGGAACTGGGACAAGTAGATATAACTTTGTCGTTGGGGTTTATTAGACTTTTAGAAGTGCAGCAGTTCGGACAACGCCTTTTTAAGAGTTTAGAGACTTTTAAAAGCAAAACAATGACACGTCGATTAAGAGTTCTCAATGGGAACATTACTTGCCTTGCATTTCCACATCATTTGTGTATCAAAAAAACAAACTTAGTATTACCCATTACTCGCTGCCAAAGACATGGCTAACTCAGGTATCAACTATTGTTTGTTGATTTGCTAAATAGTATGTTAATTGTAACAACACATCCCAAATATAGATACTGCTAGCAAATCTACCTAATACCTGGTTTTCTACCTAACCCAGCTACATTTTATTTTTTGTTGAATGTAATTTAAGTAGCTTACCGCCCTTGGACACTACTTCTTTAAGGATTGTGCACGTGATGGTACGTGTATGTGTATTATTCTAAAGTGACTATAGTAAATATCTCAGAAGAACAAATTCGGTACCGCCTCAAACATTTCTGACGTCATATGTTTGTATTTTTTCATTGTCGGAGTTTTATTCAATGCATTTGTAGCATTTTTACAGTTCAAAGACCTATTCGCACCTTTCTCCGTCACCCGTTTGTTGAACTTGACTGCATCTCGACAAGTTGACATCGCTCTCGCTGCGATACAGTGAGCAGGCATTGCAGTAAAGCAATAATTATGGCTTATTCTCGACAACCTCAGCAAATAAGCTCTTTAAGGACAGAACACCATATCATTAACGCTGAAACACCATTACTTCACTGCAGTTTTTCTTTATTCCCATGTTCTGTTCTACTGTAAAAACACTCTTCGGAAACACAGTTCCATTAAGTGGCGTGAAGTTTAGTTAGTTAGTTAGTTCCATTACTTTTTTATCTCCGTAATCGTAAAACTATGATTCACTGATTAGCACTTACATAAAATGTAATGAACTGCATTTTAGTTTTGTTCGTTAAATAAATTACCCGATGTATAAAACACAATCCGAATTTTACGCAATCACAGTCGCTTATTAGATTCAAAATTAGTAAAATATATCAAACTTTAATGAGCATTTCTTTTAATTGCGTGTTCTACTCTACAGTCATCAAAAACTAAATATTACATATGACAAGGTCACTCCGAAGCCACGTCAGTCATATCACTGCGATTCCCCCCGTTGTGGCGATGTCTCGGTCACATTTCGCTCGGTATGCGCCCACGCACAGACTCTGCTTCTATTTATTGTAATTTTCCAAACCGTCGTTGTGGTAGTGTGTTAGCATACGGTTAATAATAGATTAACCTTATTTTAGAGGCTGGCTGGTTTCGGTTTTGGATAGCGTACGCTGTAGACGTAGCAGCCTCAGGAAATGCACTATTTGCGAATCGGTTATGCAACGTTTATATTCATTGGCCTCATTGTTTCGTTCTTTTAAATATCTCGATCTATTTAATGGAATCTTTATGTCCCTAAAATACATAATGAATCTCATCGATAAAACATCACATTATATCATAGATTATTCATATGCATGCTTAGTTTCATTATTGGAATTTGTTGTTGAATGAAAATTTAATATGAATTATGAACAAATTGAAATAACCCAAGTCCGTTCGATAATATGGCAAGCCTGCATTTTTATTTCAATAGTTTGCGACGTTCAAACAAAGCTCATTTTAAAGTATGTACATTTAATATTTTATTTTTATCAGAGAAGTAGATACCTAGATGAATTTTGAATAGCAATTTTTTACTAAAAATCACCTAGCTAACTTTACTTCTGCAAAGAAAAACCAAACTGTTTCAGAACTTAAAGTTGGAGATATCATTATTAATTATTTTGTGCTGAAAATACAATTTCTTCGTCTTTATACTTTGTTTCAATGTAGATTTGAATAATTTCTGCAAGTGCAAATACTGTAGAGCTAGTTGTTACTGGCGGATTGCAGTGCGGACTGAACCTCATTGTTTTCGTTGTGGGAAATTTATTTTGCTGCAAGTTACTATGCATCGCAAGGTCAGAATATTTTGAAGGATTTTTCACCAGACGACCGCTAGTCGGGAAACTTTGTTGCGAACTATTCGAATGTTAATGTCGTTTTTATAGTTGCAACTTCTGTTGAAAATTTACCCGGGCTAATGATTCATTTTTAAACGCTGTTTATGCATTTCATTTGATGGAAAGATTACTTGGTTGGTTCTGCTCAAGACTTTGTTTGTTAACCTAAGAATTAAGGTAATGATGTGTTTCTTTTTTCTAATTTCGTACCACAGAGACACACATATGAGATAAAGTCCTATGGTTTGAATTTGATCAATGAATAATAAAATATATGTATTACTAGCAATTCCGTCTAATACTGTGAGCATTATCTACTATATTCTATGTGTAGAGTTTAGTTTTCGGTTTTTTTCTCAGTCTTTGATTTTTATTTCTTAGGGCAACTTAACGTCGAATGATTTGCATAAAACCAACTTTTGCAACGAGCAAGAAACTCAAATGTTTTTTTTTCCAATTATTTTTATTTGTCCCATGTTGTTCTGGGACTTGGCCCATGTTAATCTGGGAAAAAAAGATGTGACAACTGTGGTTCTTGCCTAGCATATCCTAAAAGGCGACTAATGGTTTACGGGCTTTCGGGTATGGGACTGAGTAAGCGACGAGCTAGCCACTTGTCACTCCTTTTTCACAGCTTTCCATCCAACCCAGCCCACTGTTCCATGTTGGTCTGGGACTTAAAAAGAATATACCAACTGTGTTTTTTGCCTAGCATGTCGTAAAGGGCGACTAATGGTATATCAGGTTTTGGGTGTGTGATTGTGTGGACGACAGGTTAGCCGCTTGTCACTGCTTATTCACAGCTTTCCATCTAACCCAGCCCGGTTTTATTTTTGGCTGAACGTGGTTGAAAGGGCCTGATGCCTCTTTGACTCTGATTACCCCTTCGGGGATTATGGGCGTGATGTTATGTATGTATGTATTTTTATTTCCAACTACTAACACTATTACTACAAAGTAATTGGTAACGAGTGAATATCAATAAAACACTTTTAGATTTAATAGCTTCTTGCTCTACATACCATTTATATCTCAAATAGTAAAAAAGTTATAACCGAATACTGTGAAAACGTTGTTTAATGGCAGCAATTTTATTTACTATTCTGTATATCCTTTGAATGTGCGCGTGGGCGTCCAATCTCTTGACATTTGTACATATTCCGATTCAACGCAATTTAATCATAGTTTTCTATTTCAGACATAAGGGAACTAAGATATAGAATTATTGGAACGTTATATGATGTATGTAGATCGAAAAGTATCCCGTGACGCAGATGATTATATTTAGATGATTTGTCAATCGGTGTAATGGTAATAGCTTTCTTTGATAAGAAGACTATCAAAAAGTCTACCAGTTTATTATAATCGTCGTGTTCGTTAATTAATTGTATTATATTAATTACTGAAGAAATAATAAACTAAATACGCAAGATCTATCAAGTATTAGAATATTAAAAAAAAACACTCATTGTACTGATAAATTCGACATAATAGTCTTAACTTTATTTCATAATGTTGATAAACAATGTTACAAATAACTATATGAGTGTTTACAAAGGCATGTCTATGAGAAATGAAAACATTCGATATAATCTTTTTTCTTGTTTAGCCTTTCATAGAAAATATCTTACAATCTAGCGACATTTTTCCAATTAACAACTAGTGTGAGCGCTGTGATAGCTATCGGGTGGAATAGTGTCGGCGTCGGCTTCGTTTGTTTGTAAACCGGCTCGCCGGCCGTGGTGTGATTAACTCCAACTATTTTTAGAACTAGCATTACCTATCAACTTTTCATACCCTCCATATAGTGTTCTATGTCGAACTAGTTCTAAGAGAATGGATATGCTGATGCTCTAACTATTTAATCGAATATTTATTTTGTCACAAAATCATTTAAAACTTAAAATTTTTAATCGGAATAATTTGAGACCTCATGTTAGACCTAACATACCTCTCTAGTACTACTATTACGTAACTCGTGACTTTTATTTACGCCCATATTTATATTGATTTCTTTAATATTTGAACAAGGTTTCATTTGTATTTGTTGCAATTAATTTCATGTGACGAAAATTCACTTAATAATATTATCAAATGCTTTTTATTGTGCCAATGTTGAGTCTCTTTTTTTCAACTTACTTGAAGACCATAATTTTCGTCAATGTTTTAGTTAATTTACCAACAAATTCTAACATTATCAAACAAATCCTTTTCAAGTTAAAGCTGATCGCATCTAATACGATTTGCCGGGGAACAGACCATCAGCTTCTCGTCCGTTTGTTTGTAAACCGGCGCCGACCGTGGTGTAATTAACTCCGGTTATATTTAGACCCAGGTTTTTGCTTGTCTCTAGACAATCTAGAGCAGGGATTTATTTTTTATCGACTAATTGGGTCAATTTGAGTAACTTAGTTGTTTTTAAAAAAACTTAAGAATTATTTGCTTACCTAACTAATGAGCAAGATAATAAAATACCTGACATTGTGAACCTCATTTCTTAAGAATAAGTACACAGCAATGAAAATTAAAGAGAAAGCTAAATACGTACTTCCACAATCTTTAAAAATCATTTAATACTTTGTTTTTGCTAGAAACACGTTTATGCTCGACTCATTTGATGACTCAGAAGCCACAAGAACTCTTTTACGTATTAACATATTGCATATACTTGTAAATTTGAAACGCAATGAATTTTTATGACGATTATGATATGTTTATTAAATTATTTCACCAGTAACCCGCAGTATAGCCGATGCTCAGCGGGTCGGCCGAAAGTGACACTGGGTGGGTTCAAGCGAGGACAGACACGGGCAGTGAATCAACCACACCGCTCACACATTGGGTATAAATGGTCTTAGTGAAATCTGCAATCAAGATTGCTATCGATTTTGTTAACGCTGTATTTTAATGCTCTGAGGCAGATTTATGGCGCCTCACATAAGTAGAACTGTACAGTACGTCGTAGGATATATGGATAAACTGATATATTGCAAGTAACTAGCTTTTCCTTATAGCTCGTAGAATTAAGCACGTGTAAGTAATGCTATATTGAAAACGGATTTTGGATATAAACAAACAGTAGCAATTATTTTTGGTTAGAAATTGTTAGAAAGCCGATATTTAATTTTAGTGTCAACAAAGAACATATCAACTTTCAAATTAAAGGGGGAAAGTTCACATTTGTAATTATTCATATACTGAACAATTCATTATTGCACTTTTAAGAAAACGTATTTTTTTTTAATAATGTCCTCCTAACCGATATCGGTTACGGCGGCCAATCTCAACGAGGATTAGCCATCTGCGCAGGGGATATTACAGTGCACAAGTGTGTGCGCTAACACAGGTGCACTCTCTATTCCTTCACTCTCATAGTCCGATGAGACGGCAATCCGACATGACCGGAGAGGTTAGGCGCAGGACCAACGGCTTAACGTGCTTTCCGAGGCACGGGGGTGATTAAACCGCCATCTTCCTGACTCCGGGCTGTTACTGAGTAATTTGGATATTGAAATACCCAGCCACAAATTTTTGGCCCGACCCGAGATTTGAACCCGGGACCTCTTGGTCCTTAGGCGGCGCATGCCACCACTAGACCAACGAGGCAGTCTATTTATTTTTTATTATTAGCCTACCTTCCATAGATATAGTGGTTCCATCTCTTATTACCAATGTTAGTGATTAACTCAAACTCACCAAATAGCATATAAACGAGAAAAGTCCTCACGATCAGAATATCCCTGTAGAAAGATAAATAATCTTCACAGTTTAATGGAAACGCTAGTGGCCGGTAATTATTCCGTTGGCGATAGCATTCTTGACATCGTTGCGACGTTTATTTTCGTGTCGCAAGCCGCCGCGTCTCGGGACGTAAACACAACTCGATAGGCGAGAGAATGTGAACTCATTCAAACAGTTCTTACTGTCATCGCCATTTGAACTTTGGACACAGTGAAATAAATGAAGATCGATTCTTAACTGTGTTATTGGTTGTCTTTGACCGTTGTTAAGAGAAAACTTTTGACATAATTATTTTTTAATGGCGAATATTTGACGGGAAATAATTTGAGATGTTTGAAATATGCTAATACATCAAATTTTCGATCATGTTAGAAACAAAAATGACATATGATATTTTTTGCTTATTAATATTACATAACTAATAGCTAAAGAATCACTAACTATCTCGATCTCTTAAACACTTAACTGGAGCATAATTTTTTTTGTATCCATGACATGAGATAACTATCAAATTAAGCACATAGCCACGGGCTACCATACCATAAATCCCTTTTGGCACTAATAGTAAATACTAAGTAAATAATTTGACTACAACATGTTATCAGACAGCCGCAATATCACTTCATTACTTGCATATCATCTTAATAACATTCTGTCTCACTCGAATCCGTAATGACAGTTACTGGTTTGCCACAAATGTCACCGCTCTCAAATTCCACAATCCACGCGAGTTAAAGTTAATATTGCCATCAACGTACTCGCAGAACCTGTGTCTCCCTCAAGGAGTAATCTTGAACCGAGACTAAGCATCTTGAGACAGTCCGTTGAACACTTGTGCAGTATTGTGTACGGGGTAATGCACACTTAAACGGATAGGAGGGGATGACGTGCCCGTCCCATTGAGCTTCTGACAACTGCAGGTAGGGCTGACGCTGTTACGAAACTGCTTATCGTACGTGAGACTGGTTGTACAAATGGACATTTGACTTTTTGATTAAGTTATACATAGTTTGTTACCAACGTTTTCCCGACAGTTATCCATATGTAACATGTACTTACATTAACAAAAAGAGAAATTGGAAAGCGGTCGACAAATTGTCCCATGTTGGTCTGGGACTTTAAAAAAAATGCCAACTGTGTTTCTTGCCTAGCATGTCGTAAAAGGTGACTAATGCTATATCGGCTTTTGGGTATGTGATTGTGTAGGCGATGAGCTAGCCACTTGTTACTACTTTTCCACAATTTCCCATCTAAAGCAGCCCAGTTTTATTCTTGGCTGAATGTGGTTAAAGAGGCCTGCTGCCTCTTCGACTCTGCCTACCCCTTAGGGAATTATGGGCGTGATGTTATGTTTGTTAGATTGGTCAACCAATTACATAAGTCTAAAATTAAACTCCACTTCCAGCATTTTTATGACCAAAATTTAAGTATTTAAGAATACAATTTTCGTTACTAACATTAACAATCACAGTCACTAGATATAAGTTCAAATCAATCAAATATTAATTTACATCCAGAAAAAAATATCAGGTAGCTAATATAGAAAAAAACGTAACGTACGCGCCAACACTCAGCAGGACCTTCCAACTCAGTTTATCAAAACTCTTCTCATTGTAATATCTCAAATTAAATCACAAAACTTAAGTTGCATATCCATATCATTATAGACACTGGTGGTGTGTCTTACCACAAATCAATTCACAAAATAAAGTTGCACATCGCACATTCATAAAGGGGTCATCACGATCTCCAGTCTACATCGCAGTAGCACCTCGTAGATAGCGTACACAATGTCCAGTTCAGTTCAAACAGGCTGGCACACGAGAGCGTATCAAAGATTCACCGGCAAGATGGCGGCCCTGGCTGCATGATTCAGTGATGCGTTGGTGCAGCGGACTGCAGTTATTATTGCATGTGTGTTTGACGCCGGTCATAATGTTACCCACCTTATTGCGATTAGCATCCGGTTGCAACTGCAGTTTAGACAGCGCCGATAAAGTTCAAGATAGGCCGTATAGTTAGTTATTCTGTATCACGGCTACACAATAAATTATTATTTATTTTATTATTTTATTCTAATAAGTACTTTTCATTATTGCCATTATTTTATATGCCATTATAAATTTTACAGTAATATTCAACGCTCAAAGTTAATTAAGAATTTATTTAACAAATACATGTTACATTGTATTCTCATTAAACATTCCTTTTTCACAGTTTTATCTGAAACGATTATTATAATGAAGCAATTAACTTTATGTTACAAGCAAGGATTGCAGTGCCATTTTCTCGGAGATAATACTATATGTAAATACAAACAAACACATTTATCTTCATGCCAGCAATCCCCAAAGACTCCCCAGAATCAAACTTCTTCAACCACTTTTGGCCAAGACAAAAACTGAGTTGGTTCAATTTTTCATACAGAAAGTGAAGAAAGAAGAAGAATAAAGAAAGTGCTTCATCTTTCGTCATGTTGACACAGTAACCGCGTCTGAGCCACTCGCGCTAGTGCGATCGAGTCAAGTGTACGAACGTGATCAAAAACAGTCGCCGCCCGAGAGCCCTTCAAATTTACCCGACAACCATTTTTCGTCGCTACGATTGGCTTCAGCCCTATTAACCTTTAGTCGTAGGGTTGACGGTAAAGCTAAATATTGAAACTAGGGATAAATTAGCTGAGTAATGTGTACCTTGATCTACTATATATCAGCAAATATTATGATTCTATTACGACTGTTAGATCAATTCGTCGTTTAAGTTCTCACAGAGAATTTAAAGATTTGAGATGGCCATTATTCGTTTAAAAACAAAACGATAAAATTAACCTTGGTATAAAATATTATAAAAATTGTTGAATAGCACAGTATTGTAGCGGTGGTAGCTCAATGGTAAGGACACGCGCCTCTTGACCGAATAGTGCGAGTTCAAACCCGGGCACGTACCTCTGGAATTTTCAAATCTATTTACGTATTTATACCACTAGCTCGACGGTGAGGGAAAACATCGAGATGAAACCTGCAAATTCAAATAACTTTGGATTTGTAACCATGATCTATAAATTGTCTGGTTCCCCTATCTTAGGGTTACGAAGGTGAGATCGGCAGTCGCTTCAATATAATTACCAGACTCGCTACAACCTGGATCATGGTCTAGGCGGACCCCGTCTAAGCACGGGACATAACGCTAGGAAGATGATGATGATGTTGAATAGCACAGTATTAGAAGGTGAAGTATTCCATGGAATATTAAAAAATAAAAGTTCAGCCCTCTTCTCTCTTAATAAGAAGCTAACTGACTAATGTAAAAAACATGTTTGCTCAGTTCAATGCATGTGTCACATATGCATACAACAGTAGATGATGCTGAACACTTCACGTGGGCATTGAATTCTTGACAAACACGTGTGAACCGTCATACAGTAAGGAGCATGAATTGATTCCAACCAGTCGTACATCTGTTTTCATTTAAAGGTCGCCATTTTTTCCTCAAAAGATATTTGTTAGTACAAAATTTTGCCACATTGCAAGCTACAATTCTAAATCCATATAAGTGTCATGAATGTTATAGAAGCAGTAAGGTGTGTAAGGACTGCCGTATGACGCTAGGTGCTCTCTGCCTACCGCTAGGGAAATAGCGTGAAGCTGTTAGATAGTTCCTTACGTATATTACTTAAGTATATCTGGTATATAGCTAATATTATTATTATTATTTTATTATTTTTATTTATAGGATATATATATGTATATTGTTCCGTTGTTAGTTTTCGATATCAAACTTATTTTTGTCACCAAATACAAATAGCTGGCAGCCCTGAGTGTGTGCTCAGCTTCGTTTGCTGGTCTCAGCACTCGAGCATTCGACACTGGGTGTAGTGGGCGACCGATCGCTCTTCAGCACTCCAGACAAAAGATGCAGCGAGCGGGCCGGAACGTCGAGCGACGATTTTCTAATTCACTTGCCGAGAAATTCCGCCTTGGAACGTGGCTAAAGGCGTTTTGTGTGCCAACACGGAGTAGTTTTCAATACGGTTTTGATAAATAATATGTTATAAGACACTTGATGCCCAAGAAACGGTTTCATAGCAAATTGTATATTTTTTTATTTACAGACACGATGAATACGGATATATAACTTTTCATTGTTATTTATTTAAGGCAATTAAATATAAATATTGGTTCTCATCTTAATAAATACATGGATAATAAACCAAACGTTATTGGCAAAAGCAAAAAGAAATATTATCGCACGTGAAAACGGATAGGGGGTAAAAGTTAACTTTAAAGTAAAATTTATCTGAATTAGACAGAAAATTGTGAAAAGAGTTTACTTAGTTCGTCGCCCATATGATCACAAATGCAATTATTTATTTCACTTTAAGTCACACTGTAGACAAGGAACACGCACTTTTGGTCTCAGACTAACCAGAGAACAGACGACCATAAAAGCGGTTCCACTCCAGTTTATAAGACGCATCTAATCACGGAAAACATTTTAGCTACGAGAGCAGAACCAGTATTAAAAGGGCCTTCAAAAACCCATTTGGAAACAAAACTGTGTACACGCAACGCCCAACTGCAGAAGATATCGAGACTGCAGTGCCGAAAACTCCCCCTGCATTATTTAGCGACCGTGATGCGCCACTCTTTGCGCGAGTAGCGCCAGATTACACAGCCGTGCAGTGTGGACTCGCCTATGAATATGTAAATATCACAGGTCTGCTGCATTTATTGACTGCGGTATCGTAATCTCGGGAGGAATTCCGTTAACTTTTATTCGTACGAACGCGCTTGAGTTTACTAAGTGAATACTACGGTCCACAATTCGAGTTTCGAATGCGGTCAACTTAAAGTCGTACCTATGTTGATATTTTTCTCATCGCATTCAGGTATCCTAAGTGGACAGTAAATTACTAACTTTTTAGTTATGCTAACTTATAATGATAATAATCATCACTATAAAACAATATAGCTAATGAGTAAAATAGTCGATAATTTATTTTAATCCTTTGATGCACCTAAAAAAGCTAACATACACGAAAGTGAGGCAGTTGTTCCCAGAGCCGCTTCTTATGTTGTTTCCTCTTTGCAGGTCACTACCCAAACTGTGCAGTCAGGAAGAGGAGCCGGGGAAGCCGCCTCAGGGTGGTGTCGTCACGTTCGAGCCAATACAGCACGACCACGACTTCTGCGAACGGGTTGTTATAAACGTAAGTATTTGCTTTTAGAACATACTTTGCTGAGATGAGGCTTGATTCGGATTGCATCGCCACCAGTTACTTAACGTCTATGGCTGTGCAAGAGCGTCGGGACGTTTATTGGGAATACCCCGGTCACTCCATCGAATTTCACTGCGATTAAAAAATATGAAAATCACACTACCAAGACATCAGTAAAGAAAACAACGGTGATTTAATAATTGAAGGCTAATTTTAATTTTCCTAACATTCAGCCAAAAACAAAACTTGGCTGGGTCAGATGGAAAATTGTGACAAGTAGCTAGCTCGTCGTTTACACAATTACATACCCAAAACCCCATATACCATTAGTCTCCTTTTACGACATGCTAGGCAAGAAACACAGTTGGCATATTCTTTTTAAGTATTAACGCTTAATTTAATATTTACATCATTCTACAATACTTGTAGTGTGGCCAAGCCACATCTTAGAATTATTCCAACGCTAAATACCTTTGATGTACGAACAGCCTCCCACATGTACTGACCGATTGTGATCCCAGGGCAAACATTTGTGTTTTAAATACTTGTGTTTGGGAAGTGTCTAGGTAATTCTCTAATATTTAATACATTATGTAGTAGTAAGGATTATATTAATTTGTGATACCACTATTGATTCCGATATCCGTAACACAAGCAAATCAGCTTAGTGTCAGATCTTTGTATGTGATTTGTTCTGATATTTATTTACTAGCTCGCTTAATGGACTATTAAAACCAAAAAGTTTTTGTTCAATTCGGACTTGTAGTTCCTGAGATTATCTAGATCTGCGATAGCGAGTTCCTGAGATTAGATTCAACCAAACAACTTTAGCTTTATATATAAGTACAGATTTATTTATTTAGTTTTAGCACTAGAGGGCTCTAGATAAAATATTCCCCGTCGGTCGGCTCGAGGGCCCTTGCCCTTAGCGATTTACTATATTCTGCTGAGGGCTGTCCAGATAACAGTAGGACTAAAAGGTTACTCCGTAGAATTCACTATAGACTAGCCCGTTGGTCGAGTGGTCAGAGACCCTGGCCACGAAACCAAGGGTCGCGGGTTCGAATCCCGCTAGGGGCAAATATTTCGTGTGATGTACATGGATATTTGTACTCGAGTCATGTATGTTTATAAACGTATTTAAGTATTTCTATCCGTTCACCTAGTATCCATAGCACGAGCTTATAAGCTTAGTTTGGGACTAGGGAATTGGTGTATCAGTCTGAAGAATTCACTTGACGTATAAACAAATGATTTTTATTAAATAAATAAATATCAGACTACATCACATACATTGATCTAACTCCGAGGTAAGTAGCTAAAGCACTTGTGTTACGGGTATCAGAATCAACAGTGGTATTACAAATATATACTTAAACATTGGATATTAACACCCAGACACAGAACAAACACAAGTATTCATCACACGAATGTTTGTCCTGGGTAGGGATCGAACCCACAACTCTTGGCGCAAGGAGCGGGGTCACTACCGAATGCGCCATCGAGCCAGTCAAAAAACAATTTTAAATCAATATCATCACGCCTGCCATCCCTGAAGGGGTAAGTTAGCAGATCCCATAGAGCAATGAGCTTAAGCCACAAGCTTATACCACATCAAACCAAAATCGAGTCGGAAGAAAAGGGTAATTGTGTGCCTTCACATGTATCATCACACGATATGGGTATTTAAACCCGAAAGTTTGTGATGATGTACAGATTTTTGTGTTACTCCTTTACTCAAAAACTACTGAATAGATTTTAATAATGATGACAATGACTTTACAATAATTTAACTTATATACACCCGAATAACATAAATGATCGAATTATCGATGGACCACGTGGGCAAAGCCGCAGGCAGAAGCTAGTATGTAACAATTATCTGTGTAAATCTAAACATCTCCTTTATTGTACTTAGATTTGGAAAAAGTTAATAATACAGATATTTAACAATAGCTATCAAATGGAAAAATCTTGTTGCGCGGTTAATTCGACATTAAGGCAAATAATTTAAGAATGATTTTTCGCTAAAATGTCGTGCATGGCGATAATTTTACTTATTATGGTTAATGAATCTATCCAATCTACATAATACAAATATTTTTTTTGTTTTTTAATGATACACTGCAATTACAAAGAATAAATCACCTATAATAACGAACAATTCTAACACTTTATTCTACCGATAACACAATAACAATGAATGCTTTTCCTGGCATTCATAAACTGCAATCTAATACATTATAAATATTACGTAATAAATTCAAAAAGCGGGTACGCTTTTAAAAGGATTTAAAGAGAAATTTATAAATTGAACCGGTTTATTTTACTGTATGCGAGCCATAATGCCTTGCCACGTTTGATGGGGGAAGAATATTTTCTATGGTTCATGCAATAATTACGTAGCATCATAATGTGAGGCAAGCTGTGTACTTGTAATTAATTTATCTAGTTGATGCATAAATTGTAAGTAAACCTAAATAAATAAAATAAAAAATAATATGATTGTAATAACATTACTAGTAACTGGCACATACTGCTTTTGAAATATTACTGGGCATCTGTTTGAATAACTGCCAGTGCAAGCAGTTGCTTTATTAAGTAATACGAGGAAACATTTATACAAGTATTGCATGTTATTTTAATTGAATACAATATTTCCAGCATTTTTAAATAAAGTAAAAAACATAGAATACGTATTTGAAACTTATTTTTAAACTTGCATCCGGCCCCGGCTTAGCATGGGTGAATCACTTCGTTCATCTGGTAAAACCTTATAAAAATGCTTCTCCTAGTTTTTGAGTTTATCGCATTTAGATAGACAAATGAGGTTTTATAACATGTAGAAATAAAAAAGATAAAACCAAGCTTCCGGTCATTTTAAGCCATGGCGTACAGTTAATTTCCAATAGCCTATAATTCTGCATTTTGAAACTCCTTCGAAACAAAGTTGGGCATACCTATACCATACCATACCATATTCAATAAACGTTTTTAATACAATATGCATGACGATATCCGACCAATGCAGATAGTTATTACAAACACAATTATATGTTCCATGTTGGTCTCGTACTTAAGAAGAGTGCATTAACTGCGTTCCTAGACCAGCATGTCGTAAAAGGCGACTATAGGCGATCGGGTTTTTAAGTGTTATGCTAGGCGACGAGCTAGCCATTCGACACAATTTTTTTATAATTTTCCATCTTACCTAGTTTTATTTGTTGCTGAAGGTGGTTAATGGAGCCAGCTGCCCTAAGTCTCTGTCTACCCCTTCAGGGATTTGAGGCGTGATGTTATGTATGTATGTATGATACCTTAATTATAAAGTTAATTAAGAGACGCTTTGATTGCGAAGTATATCGATATCCACGAGCCAATAGGACGCATCCGGCTAAATGCATATGAGGCCGTACTGTGGTGCACCAAGCTTCACCCCTCGCCGCCCCCACAAGGTTAGCGAGGTGGTGCGATTCAGCAGGGTTGGCAACTTCACCACTGCACTTGACGATCTTGAAACCTGAAGGTCTAAAGGAAGGTCGATTCAATAGTAATTTCAATTAGATACTTGGCCATATGGAATTCACACTTATTTGAGAATGCTTTATTAGCATGATTGAAGTTTATTTATACATATACATAAGTATGTTCATTTAGTTATACTTTAGATAATTAAACCATAGATAAAATAAAATACACAAAAATAATTTATAATGAAAAAGTACAACGCCAATCTGTTTATAATCCTAGTCTTAAGATTATAAGATTATTTTCCATCAGGTGATACGCAAGACCGTTCGCCAACTGTGATGTAAACATTTTAATAGTTTCTTGTCATTTCTCCCCGTTTGAATATCTGCTATTACCTATTATGACTTGACTCTACAAAAATTGGAAGGTAGGAAGAAAGAAGTATACTTTATCAAATATATACTTTAAAAAGTCCATGGCAGCCATTTTTTACCTGAACAAACAGCAACCCTCGCTCCCAATAATATCTCAATCCTTCTTAACAATAAAAGCGAGCGACCCGGCGCCTGATGATATTGCCGAGAGACCTCCCCCTAAAAGTACTCCCACAACTCTAAGTACCCCACCCGTTCTAAGACCGCACTAGCAGAAACTAAGTGCCTATACAGCTTAGTTTTATGCCTTGTACTCGGAGCGCCGCAGTTT
This sequence comes from Glyphodes perspectalis, assembly GCA_951394215.1. Classification (NCBI taxonomy): domain Eukaryota; kingdom Metazoa; phylum Arthropoda; class Insecta; order Lepidoptera; family Crambidae; genus Glyphodes; species Glyphodes perspectalis. The sequence goes on from OX596199.1 coordinate 21,971,256, forward strand.
GAAAGTTCTGCAATCAGCTCTATGACGATAATTACTTCAGAATAGTACTTATTTAATACTTCATTTTCTTTTCTCTTTGCTATAATGGATAGTTTTGATAACAGTTAATTCGTATCTTTCCTTGACTGCTTTCTGGAGTAGAGATAATCTGGTGTAAGCAAAATTAAGTATTATCATCCTAGTGAAATGAAATTAATTATAAACAAAAATAAGTAAGGTTGAATTATTATAAACAAAAATAATTAAGGTTATTATAAACAAAAATAAGTAAGGTTGAATTATTATAAACAAAAATAATTAAGGTGAGTGTTTATAACTAGTAATGTTGTCAAAATATCTTGATACCTATTGACTCTCCATTTAAACTTTATTATTTCCCTTCTTAGAACTAATGTTTAAATTATAGATTCTGAATGAAAAATCCCGCGGCACGTGCCCCGATTTTGATATCTGCTAGTTGGTCCATTTTATTATCGCCGTCAACTTCTTATAGAAATAGAAATACTTATAAATATCTTTACTTATGTAGGCTCCACAAAAGCACTTAGAATAGTCATAATAATACCAGAAAAATATTTCTATCTTCTGGTATTCATAAATAATAACACTTCACATGTGATATGCAAATGTTAGTACATGAGTACTACTTAACGTACGTATCTAGCAAAGGTTTTAATTTCTAGGAAAATTTCTGTTGGTATTCATAGTTTTAGTATATTCCGCGATTTTTTTTTTGTCTGTCAAAATTATCAAAATGATGCATTTCATATCTCAAAGTGGATAAGTGTTCGATGGCGCATTAGAGTTGGTACAACACGTTTAGGTACCATTACCGGCATAAACACTCCATTTCTTTTGTTTTGTTTTACCTTTGAAGGATACTGTCCCATGTCTTCCGTAATAACGTGATGTGACGCTACGAGCCTAAAACCAGTGCCAGAGATTTATGACTAAATGTCCGAGAGTGTCTCTTTTCTTGATAGATTGATTATTCCACTGTTTCGGCCATCATTTATTCTTGTACAAAAGATTTTCATCACCTCCAGGAACTATTAGTTTTTCCGGGTTAAAAATAGACCACTTCTTAACGAAATATTTATATTCGCTCGTTTTCATTGGTTCCTTTTCATGTGTACGGAACTTCTTCATTTTCTCGGAATGTAGCAATAGTGGAGTTTTCAAAAAGTGGATTACTTATAGCAAGTGCTGATTTTGTTTCTAGCAAGTGATGATTTGGCGTCATATTTTAAAAGATTTCGTCCTAAAAGTAGAAGTATTTTTCTTTGTAAGTATTTTTCTATGGACATTGTAGATTTTGTTTATTTGTTTGCTTAAACGCGCTAATCTCAGGAACTACTGGTGCAGTTTGAAAAAATATTTCAGTATTCGATAGCCCATTTATCGATAGGCTATAGAACATAAGTCATAAATGCGGATGAAAACGCGGGCACAGCTAAGATTCATTTTTAGCTGCCGGGCGGGCGACAGGGAGCGCTGCCGCGATCGCACCCGTGCATCTGATTCCTTGAGCCCGTCCCTTTGTTTTCTTCAATTATTACACTTTTATCCCCCTCAGATGCTAAATCACGTCAGTCGCAGTACCTTTTCAAGTGCCTTCTCAAGGGTATATTAAACGGATTTTTCATTTTTTAAATTTAATTAAAAATTTATTTTTAAAGAGTATCTACTGTATAGTCGCTAGTTAAACTTCATGATTTAATCAGAAACTATTGATTCTTCCGTTTACCTCTTTGCAGATACTTGATAAATTTTAGAATGCGGCAAAATTATACTCTATGGCGTAAATAATGTCATCTATTGACACTGCTCTCAGAACTCAATTATGATTACGACATGTGGCGTAATAAATAAATAAATATCCGACTACATCACATACATTGATCAGACTCCGAGATAAGTAGCTTAAGCACTTGTATTACGGATATCAAAATCAACAGTGTTATTAGAAATATATAAGAAAATTTTGGATATTAACACCCAGAGACAAAACAAGCACAAGTATTCATCACGCGAATGTTAGTCCTGGGTGGGGATCGAACCCACAACTCTTGGCGCATGGGGCAGTGTCACTACCGAATGCGCCAACGAGCCAGTCAAATAATGTCAAAGTCAGTAATGGAATATTTGCAAAAAAAAAACAAGTCAAATTTAATTGCTTTATATGTTCAATCTTTTTAGTAGAATAAAATAAACATCCTTCTTTAATCATCCGACGAAGAAAAATTTTCTCGACTGAGACAGAAGAAGCTATAGAAAGTCACTGTTTTATAAAACTTCGAATATTTCGGGTATTAGAATAATACTCAAAGTGGTGAAGCGCCGTCGGCCAAAGAGGTAACTTTCACGTTTCGGTCTAGAGGTAACTTTCACGTCTCAGCGTAGAGGTAACTTTGACGTCTCGGCCTAGAGGTAACTTTCACGTCTGTCCTAGAGGTAACTTTCACGTCTCGGCCTAGAGGTAACTTTCACGTCTCGGCCTAGAGTTAACTTTCACGTCTCGGCCTAGAGGTAACTTCATTTTTCGGCCAAATAAGCAACCTTTCACGTCTCGACCCCGCCCGCGCACACGCAAATAATGCACCTGATCCTTTGAGCGCCGCTTTGATCCCACACAGCTCACCTTCAATCGTAACCTATATTCCATTGAGAATTCGCTCAAGAATTTCATTTGCGATAGACGTAGACGTGTTTCCTGTGTAGTGGGACTTATTAATGTCGTGTGCTGTACATTGCGTCTAAAGTACGGTTAACTTGAAGCATAAGTTTCATATGTATTTGTATTTGAGATATCATCCAATGGTTTTTGTCGTTTACTAAGAATGGCTTAACAATTCGTCCAAGGCACACCATCATGGTCTCAATCGTAGCAGACATGGGAAAATTTTTTTGGAAGTCTTTTGAACAAGCTGATTCGCCACTGAACTAAATTTTTCACCTTCTGCTTCTGCAATTTAGCATATTAATATAACATTACTAAGTAAATAATTTTTTTTTGTATGTAGGTATGTAATTTAGAGCATTTTTACTTTAACCTTCAGTAATGGCGACCAACAAAGTTCCGCACCATAGTTATTAAGTTAGTTAAATCTTGTCATATGGGCGGTATTGGATTCATTTACGTATGCGAAGCGCATCTCTGCACCTTATCCTTATGAAACCCTCTCCCCCCCATCTCCCTTTCCCCTACTAATACGCGGAGCGAAACTCCAATCGTTATCTTAATCCCACGATATTTCGCGAGAGAATTTTGCCCGCGTTACACTCAGGTTAGGAAGCTTAATCGTGACTATATATACATACCACGACACATAGCAATATATATGCAACTATAATATAAATCACTTATGCCTCATACGACACCCATCATCATGATTTTTCCATTCATTGCACCGCCGAATATTAGTCTATTAATTTTTAACGCAATGCTTAATTTTGTCTGGTCCGTTAATATAATGGTCATAGATCCTGGCTACGAAAACAAGGGTCGCGGTTTCGAACCCCGCTAAGGGCAAACGTTATCTATGATACACACGGACGTTACCCGAATCATACATGTTTATAAATATATTTAAGTGTATCTATCCGTTACCCAGATGATGTGATGAGAAGAGAGGAAGAACATGTGACAAAGAGAGTGATGAGTATGAATGTTAGTGGATGGAGAGGAAGAGGAAGGCCAAATAAGAGATGGATGGATTGTGTGAAAGATGATATGAGAGAAATGGGAGTGGATAGCTTGATGACGGCTGACCGGGGCGTATGGTAAAGGAAGACATGCTGCGCCGACCCCAGATGAACTGGGAGAAGGGCAAGAGGATGATGATATCCGTTACCCAGTACCATTAAAACGAGCATACATACCTAGTTCGGAACTGGGGAATTGGTGTATCTGTATGAGGAATATATATTTTTTTAATTTATTGTCACTGATGGATGCTCAAATCAGTTTTAAAACGTGCATTAAAGTCACCACCGCAATCCGCACCGCAAGAGATAAAATTACCCACCGTTAAACACCGTTTAATTAAGTTCGGGGCTCAATGCACGTCCCTAACGAAATCGAATTGCCCGATGTCCAATCAATTTCGGTGTGAGCGCTACATGAATCCCATTTATTACGTAATTGGTTTTGCTCGAACTAAAGTATTAACACTTTAATAACGCGTTGTCCACACTGAGCGAGCCGGTACAGAGCGTGCATTAAATGAGATCTGAACAGGCACCATGATGTCCCATGTTGGTCTGGGACTTAAAAAGAATATGCCAAATGTATTCCTTGCCTAGCATGTTGTAAAATGCGGTTAATGGTTTAATGGTATATCTGGTTTTGGGTGTGTGATTGTGTACGCGACGAGCTAGCGACTTGTCACTACTTTTTCACAATTTCCATCTAACCCAGCCCATTGTCCCATGTTGGTCTGGGACTTAAAAAGAATGTGCCAACTGTGGTTTTTGCCTAGCATGTCATAAAAGACGACTTATGGTATATCGGGTTTCGGGTATGTGATTGTGTAAGCGACAAGCTAGCCATTTGTCACTAGTTTTTCACAATTTTCCACCTAACCCAGCCCAGTTTTTTTTTTGCTAAATGTGGTTAAAGAAGCCTATTGCCCCTTTGACTCTGCTTACCCCTCCGGGGATTATGGGCGTGATGTTATGTATGTATGTATAACTCTTTTACAATTTTCCGTCTAACCCAGCCCATTTTTTTTGTCTGAATGTGATTCAGGGCCTTGCTGTCCATTTGACTGTGCCTACCCCTTTAGGGATTACGGGCGTGATATTATTTATATATGTCTGTTAACAGCACGTTTTACGCTGGCTTCGTGCATTGAATACACGTTGCATGTGGGCTACGTATATGCAAACTACGTACGTGCAAAACTCGGCAATAGACACCATTGTTACTACAAATTGCAATGCGGGATCCAGCAATCTAACTGAGTCCATCAGAAGCTGTGCTAGATCCAGCTAAATTTGCGTGTTCCATGCTGCTGGATTGCAATCCTGCTGGATCGATCAATCCAGCTAAGTTTTGCACAAGTTTAGCTCTGCTGAGTGGTAATAATGCCGCTGGATTGCATTCCTAGTTGATCTGTTATAAATACACAGTCATATTTTTAGATATTTTTAGATTGCGGGCTATACTCTTTAAGCGGGAGCGGTGGTAGCTCAATGTTAAGGACACGCGCCTCTTAACCGAGAAGTGCGGGTTCAAACCCGTGCACGTACCAATGGATTTTTAAAAAATCTATGTACGTATTTATACCACTTGCTCGACGTTGAGGGAAAACATCGTGATGAAACCTACAAATTCAAATAACTTTAGATTTGTAACCATGATCCAAAAATTGTCTGGTTCCCCTATCTTAGGGTTACGAAGGTCAGATCGGCAGTAGCTTCAATGTAATTACCAGACTCGCTAAATCCTGGATCATGGTCTAAGCGGACCTCGTCTAAGCACGGGACATAACGCTAGGAAGATGATGACGGTTATTCTTGTAAGAGGTTAAATAAACGAGAGATTACAAAACCCTCTTATCCCACGGTTTCAAAATGCAAAAAAGTACTTTTAATGTAGTGCTTTAGAAACAAGTTTCATAGATTATAGATTAAAACACAAAACGATTAGGGTGTATCAAGCACGTAGCATGCAAGCAATCTTGACACGATGTTAGCAGCACAAACCGCACATATGTATATAGTTCACAAAGACCCAATTCACCCTGTTAGCCATCAGTCAGCAACAGATACTCGTCACCATATCTCTATAAAGTCTGCTGCAATTTGGTGGGCGCGTTAAAGTGTGGTCTCCCACACATGTAGAAAAACAAATCCTCACAATTCAATATTTATCGAATTGTAACTAAACCTATATCTAGAAAAAAAGGCAGACACTAAAAGTTAGCCGTAAATAAAGTTCTGCATTAGACCTTTTTAAACCTTAGACGTAGACAGAGCTTTCTAATACAAATTCCCTAGTTCCAAACTAAGCTTATAAGCTTATCCTATAGATATAGGTAAACGGATAGACATACTTAAATACGTGTATAAACATTCATGACTCAAGTACATGTAATGTAATTTCCATGTTTATAGCACGAAACATTTGCCCGTAGCGGGATTCGAACTTGCGACCCTCGGTTTTGTGGCAAAGGTCTCTGACCACTCGACCAACGGGCCTGTCAACTTTATATGTACGAGTTATCGCCCAAGGGAACGATTGACAAAATTAGTGCCGTTACCTACGTACCGTTGTCATTACACGCAATTATGCCGTAGGAGTTAATTCAGCCATTATCGCCATTGTTGGTAATTATAGGATCGGATGATAGCCATTAAGACACTCGGGCCGAGGACCACTAATTGCTAATGGGCGGCGTAGAGTAACAACTAATTATACTGATAAGCTATTATGCTGGCTGGTGAAGCTAATATTCGATTCTGGTGTAAAATTATAATAATAAGAAATGAATAATATTTATTAAAGCTTCCGTTTTAACAGGTGCGACTTATAAATATAAAATATCAATAATAACATAGTATTCTTATTTATTAACCAATCGCGACGTGTCATCTAACGGTTTGGTTGACATATCACCATATTTGAATATTTTTTAATTAACCTTTCTTGAAAATCTAATGTGTCAAGGAAATATTACATTCACCAAAGTGAATTTAAAAGGTAAAAAAAAATTAAGCGAAGCCATTATAGTTACGCCACTTATAGCTATAATTATTAAAAGTACGTAAAAAGTCCTATTTCATTTATAGAACGAACCAATTACGTTTTTAAAGCAACTTAAGAGCTGGACTTACAGCGAAACGTTCTTAGAACTCTCAGTGCGATGACGTAATCATCTCTTTACTTTATTCCCACTCAAGCTCAAGCCCACTACGAGACCATTTTCCAGCGACTTAAGCAATAATATAATTTGAAATGCAACTCCCTGGCGCATAAATCCAATCCACCTCCGCGCCTCTTGACCGTCTTCTGAAGTAATTAATGCCGTTGGCGGCCGCAGACTTCTGAAACACCCTCGAGCTAGGGACGTTGCAATATCCAAAGGTGAGACGCGGATACGGACCTGCGAGACTACGTCTTAAGAATAGTTAAAAAACTACAAGAACTCGTCAACACAAGTATACACATATTTTAGAAGTTCACCTATTAAACCCCAAGATAGTCAAAATTGTAATACCAATAGGCGTTAACTTCACGTCGTACGTTCTACCACGCGCTGACGAAATTTTTCTCGCCTACTGCAAACCAAAACGGTTAACATCAAATTCCGAAACAAACGAAGAGAGGAAGAACATGTGACAAAGTGAGTGATGAGTATGAATGTTAGTGGATGGAGAGGAAGAGTAAGGCCAAATAAGAGATGGATGGATTGTGTGAAAGATGATATGAGAGAAATGGGAGTGGATAGCTTGATGACGGCTGACCGGGACTTATGGAAAAGGAAGACATGCTGCGCCGACCCCAGATAAACTGGGAGAAGGGCAAGAGGATGATGGTCAAATTCCGAAACAAAAAAAAGAAGCATATTAGTACAGGGTTATCGAATTCATGTAATGTCCCGTCACATTAGTTATAGGTACTTGTTACCGAATTGGGATTTTTAACAGAAAAGTACCTACATATTCTGATATAAAAATATTTCCATTTTGATACTAGAACAATCGAAATAGTTTTTTTAATAACGGATAAACATTAAACTACTAACCTTAACCGACCAAGTCGTCTCTTTACCAATCAAAAATTGTTAAGTGCAGGTTGTAATTCTCTTGAAGTAAGAGAAGAGTCACAAGATAAAAGTCTTGTGACTGTGTGAGTTTAAATTATTTCGATTTTAATCACCTTAATAAGAACATTTTTAATTTGCCATTGCTATTAGCATACTTTATCCGTATCAGCTTTTCCAAGTCCTCGTAACATCACTAGTCTAGAGTCCGTGGTCGACGCCGCGCCGTCTAAGCCGCAACCAATTTTAGAACTACACACCTGAAAGGATGAAAAACTACCCTCAGGCCAATTCCAGTGTAAGATTACGGCTACTGAAATTCTTAATTGGCTTTAAAGTCTCATTTCGATTGTATATATTTGGAATAACTAAACCAAAATACATGAGCGTGTGGTTTTAGTGATACTTTTCAAAAGCTGACGTATCGACACGTAGTTCACTGCATAATAGTCTATTTTAAAGTGTTTAAGCAAAGTCTCCATTTTCGACAGAATCAATATAGCAAAATATGTGACCGAAACAAAGACATACAAATCAAAAAGCCTTAAACCAAGCCAAAAAAAACCCACACGTCATTTTCTTCACAGTTTCAACCACAGCTCTTCATAACTATAAAAAACCTATCATTATATTGTATTTAACCTAAGTCTAACCTTACTTTTCAAGTCAAGTTAAACTAAAGAAAAGATGGTATTTCTTATACAATACATACATCAAACATTATAAACGCCTGACCACAAGTCTCATGTTCATCGCATATCTAAACCTCATTACATTGAAGCTAGAAACTGATTCGTTATTTCCAAAGCACTTCTCTTTGCACAGTTGGCATTTTCCATAAATAAATAACAACAAACGACACTGCTAACGCGGTAATGATACCTGGGCGGTGCAACGTGTTGATGCGGCCATTTCACAAATTGCCCTACTTAAATAATTTCATTCAATATTTATGGCACACCTCAAAAAATGGCAGCGAAGTATCGGGGACTGGAGTTGTAGGTATTTTTCTTTGGATTCAAGTTGTTTGAAAAGTGGAAGGCGGAAATTCTTTGACCCACTGCTTTTTTGGAAGAACGGTAGGTACTCTTTACTGTTCATTAAGATGTGCTTTTGTGTACAAAAATAGACCAATCTGCTTATAAAATATAGGTAGTATATTAAAATTCAAATCATTGAAATTCAGTCCAATATTTGTATGTATAATTATTTACTTTTTGTGAAAAATACTGAAGTGACATTACAGATTGCAGCTGTACCAATGTGTTAAATTGATTGAAATATTATTACATACTAAAACCTTGTTGTACTAAGGCAAACATAACATCACGCACGCAATACTCGAAGCAGTAGACAAAGTATAAGGAACAACGAGATTCTTTACTACATTTAGCGATAAATAAAATTGAGTTGGTTTACATGAAAAATTGTGATAAAGAAGTGACAATCTAACTTGTCGTCTACGTAATCGTTAACAAAACGTCCGATACATCCGATGCCTTTTACGACGCTGCGAAAGACATTTGGTACAATGTTTTTCGAGTACCAGGCGTATTGATCCTTGATTCTAAATCTATCTATCATGAATAGTCCATAGATTTGTTGCTATTTATTATACTGTGATGGTCGCGTGGCGGCTTAATCATGTCGCGCGCCGCCACTTACGTCACCTGACCGTCGACCGCAGTTCATTACCACTGGAAATGTAATTACTTCCAATACAAATTATTATTGCGAGCTTTAACCCTTATCTGTCATATATACTTGATAATTTGTATCGGAGCTTTTAGGCTTTTTGCAACAGGTAAAAAAAAAGCTGCAGCTTCAGTTTGTTAAAAGCTTGGATTGGGATAGGATAGGAACTAACCAAAAACTGCGCGATTAAGGACATTGTGGGGAGTTAGCTACCTTCTCTAAGTGTTTTTTGTTTGTACATATGTATATTTTGAATTAAATCCTTAAATTAAGCAAATACTGGATAGTTTTTACAATGATTAACCTAAGTCTGAAGATGTTTCAGACTTTTACTTCTATGTATACTATTACTAATCCTATCAGTAAAGATATATTTTGTCATACTATTCCGCTTCTCATTCGCAGCATTTCGGCTAATATATATTCATAAACCGATTTCCGTCCGCAACGAACGGTCGTCACATCCGGCCCGTAGGCCTTCACGCGCATCAGATTACGCGCCAAGTCCTGCGCGCGCGCAATTCCTAACAATCAAAACCGCGGCGCGTGAAATGCGGGTATTTCGAGCCCCGGGAGGTGTTTACTGGCGACCAACACGCACGTAACCGTTGTTAACGACTTTACCGGGTTCGAGATTAACAAACGGTGGATATGATGTTAATATTCGGGATGAAACATTTTTGAAACGAATGTAACAAATAAAAGGCTTGATGGCATGCAGTCTCTGTAGCTTGTAGGCACCTGCAATATAAAAGGTGTCGCATTGCTGACCCTATGATCGTTTTATGGAGGATTCATTCAATTCAACAAGAGCGCATCAAGCACTCCAGATTCACCGCCTTTAAATCTTAAAATTCTTACATTTCACCTCCAGTATTTTATGTCATCGAACGAAATACGAAGAGAAAAATCTCATATTGTTGTATTATTTTTGCCTACGAGATACTATTTGCTAGATGGCATGTAAATATTTCCATAATTCACCACGAAACGGGGAATTCAAGAAGATATAATTTGTTTAGGAAAAAAACGACCAAATAACTGCATTTTGCAGTTATTTTTCGGAACTCAATTTGTTTCAATTTGCTGATACTGTATCTCCAAGACTCCTCCAAAGTAATCAAGCTTCAATCATCTCGGTCAGTCCACATATTCGCGGTCACCATCGAGCCGTGTTTACTAACACCACTAAATGCAGAAAGAGCCATCAATGCTGGACTGCGCCGGCGCAGCGGAAGTGTGGCAGCGTATAAAATTGCACGGATACAAAATAATAGCGAACTGCTCAGCTCTGGAAGGAACTGCAGATTTACTTAAAAAATCCGACTAAAAAATTTATTCTTTTAGAATACGCTGAAATTCTTTTTAATAGGTACTTAAAAGACTAAAACAAAGCGAAAACGGGATTAGGGCCCGTTGTAAAAAAAATTGATATTCGGAACTATACCTACATTAGAAACTTAGAACATCACATTTCAACTACTTTCACACTAACTTTGTAAAAAAAGTTTCAACCTTTTTCTTTATACGACCTAACTTAGTTCAAAGGATGCGAGCAAAGTTTAGATTCCAGATGAAATTAGTTCACGTTGCAGCACTGATAATGAAATAATTGAAGTGGCTTTCTGCAATATCAGCGCGGCAGAAGTTTGCGCGTACGCAATCTAAATGGAACAGGGCTGCTAAAGACAACTAATGGGTCCCTAATGGTTAATACTTACGAGTACTGAGAAAAACGGTTTTGTGGAACAAAAGAGGCGAGAGTGCACAGACGACAAATAATACTACAATTGCGTTGATATGGGAAATATCAACGCAATTGTTTACTTTTTCTTAGAGACTTAACTTATGCGAATATCAGAAAGATCGTCGTTAAATTCTATAAAGCAAAAATAGTATATGGACACCATGTTTTGACTACCTGACTACAGAAGACTCATCAAGATATAGAACACTCGTATTTAGTTTGAAATTTGGTCTGTAAACCACATCATCTTTCTAGCGTTATGTCCCGTGTTTAGACGGGGTCCGCTTATACCATGATCCAGGATTTATCACATTGAAGCGACTGCCGATCTGACCTTCGTAAGATAGGGGAACCAGATAGTTTTTGGATTATGGTTACAAATCCAAAGTGGTTTGAATTTGCAGGTTTCATCATGATGTTTTCCCTTACCGCCGAGCTGGTGGTATAAATACGTACATAGATTTGAAAAATCCAGTGGTACGTGCCGGGTTTGAACCCGCACACCTCGGTTAAGAGGCGCGTGTCCTTACTATTGAGCTACCACCGCTCTTGGTCTGTAAAGCACAGAAGCTGTTAATAATAGATGGGTCATATTAAATCCCGTTCAAACCTTCTCTTCAAAGCTACCATACAACAATTGATCTCATTCGATGCAGCTTAAAGTGGTCTATCAGTTCACCTCACCATTCATAGCCAAGTGAGGTGAACCGTTGAGCGAAGTTGAACGTTGAACTTTGACGCTGCGAACTCCGCTTGTTTGCATGACAATGAAATTTGCACCGAGTTGTGCCGATGCAGCGAATATCAACAAGCGTAAGGCAACTTGACTCGCAAGTTTAGTTAGCTGGGTTTCTCCTCAAAATTAGTTTACGGAATGCTGATTGTTTACATTCTGCAATATCGGAGGACATTTATAAATATGCAAGACTAATAGTCTTTGAAATCAGCCAATTTATTGGAGACTCCAATGAAAAGGTCGGGCATTTAAAAAAATCATCAAAGATATTGTGATATAATTTAATGTATTAGCCAACGTAGTTAATATAAAGTATGTTGCTATCATAATATTTAGATTTGCCACTAGAAATTACATAAATGTAAAAAATGCTAAAATAGGCCCAAATAAGTGTCAATATACTTCCGGAAATCGAAACCTTAATTGTCGAAGATAATTTCTTTATAATGCTACAAACAAATTTACGTTCAATAATGTTTAAATGTGTTAAATGTTTTGTTACAAATTTAACTTTACTAGTTCTTCTTTATGAACTTGTGCTACTGGTTTCATTTCATAAATTTATTTATATTCATAACTAAACAATTTCAATTATTAAGATTTACATTTTTAAATACAGTCAAAAGCTAGCTACTTCCATTTGTTTTTCCAAGACTATACGTACATTGTTCCCACAAAGCTCACACACCAACGTACCAACGGCCATTTCCATGAGTGATGATTTGTGATCGCGTCAGCGTGTAAACTGCGAGGATAAACAAACAAACATCGAGGAATTCTGAAAGAATGTTTTGGCCTCAATTTCATTCGCAGCGCACAGAGTAATCACTTATATTTTACTCGTCAGCACCCACTCGTCTTATTAATCCAGTGTTCCTAGAAATCTGCCAGATTTTTCATAAGCTTTTGATGCCCCACCCTCTTTCTCCTAAACACTCTAATCTGTTTACAGTTCAAACTATTCTACTCTTAAAATCTTTAACACATATTTATATTATAATACTCCTGTTTTGGTTTAGTATGCAAATTATATGTTTGTAATGAATGTAAATAGATGCAGTCTAACACTATTCGATGAAGAGTTTATTTCACGTGTCTGGTATCCCCATATGATCAAACAACGTGCGATATGACTGGTAATACATACAGTTCATATTTTATTGATTTTAAAACTAAAATAGAAACACAATTAACGGAGGTCTTGCGTGTATCTTCAGCTTTAAAAATACCGTGTTCTCGAAAGAACTTTTTAACAAGCTATTTGTAAGTTAATAAACCGGTTGAATTGAAAGAAAGAAGAAGACATAAATAGTTAAATTGCAGGAATTTCTGCATAAAGCTCCGAGCGCATGCATCGAATTGTTTTTTGCCATGAAAGAGTAATTATACAAAGAAGCTATCTAAATAGCATAATATAGGCGTTTATTATGAGAATAACGGGCATCGCAGGCAGCCCTGTTGCTTCCTTGGAGCCACGTCCGCCATCCACTTTATTGGAGTTTCAAGAATTTGAGATCTCAGATAATATTTCGCGATTGAACGTCTTGAAGGGGTCGGAAGCTTAGCTACAGGTTGTGTCGTGAGATATTTTGCGATTCTTGTATTTCCTTTTGCCGTGCTTTACCTATTTCCTGTATGTTATGCACGGGTGCATTCGTTCATAATTGTAAAAGATAAAATCTTCGAGTTTAAATATTGTACGTTCTGCTAGTACCTACTGATAAGCTGGGGTTACTTAAGTTTACGACGTAAGAAGATATTTATCATATGTAGTTGAACAGTTATGACAAAAACGAGAAAAGACTACAAACAATATAAAGAATCATTTCATTTTCTTTTTTTTTAGTAATGCTTAAAATATGGAATGATGCTTTTCCATCGATCTTTATTTTCTTCTTCTTTAATTTAGAGTTAGTCTTAAACTACTAAGCACCGTTAACCTAATGGTGTTTTTTAGATTCCTGTATTATTATATTTTGTGAACTTGGCTGTTAACTTGTCTTCTGGAGAACAATCTTAAATATGTAATATAAGAAAAAAAAACGACGCTTCTTTCATTTCTATTCTCTAAACGGAATCTTAAGTCATCCCAGCTGCAACTCACTACACCTCAGCACTGTCTTACAGCGCTTTCCTTGTAGGTACAGTGCCAAGTTTGGCCCGATGTTAAACTGCCAGGTAACGACGCCATTCTGTTCCAGAAAGCAAGTAATTTTCTTGAAGCAAGTCGCCGACAAAGAGCGAGCTAATTTTGAATAATAAGTACGACTGTTAGCAGTTTTATTGCTCGTCTAAGCGTTCAGCCGTGAGCGCTTACATAAATAAATCACTCGATTATTTCATTGTTGTGATTCTCGTAAACAAACGGTTGATTTTTACGTTCGGATATTTCTTATATGGAATTACTTTGGGTTCATTTTTCCACTGTCAGATAAAACGTAAGAGCCGAATAAATTATAATACTGATGATTTATAATTTCACCTGTTTGCTAAGTAAAATATCAAATGTAATCCACAAATTATTAACTTTGTACTTCATCAGTCGATATTGTTTATTATTAGACTAACCTAACTTACAGAGAATTAGCATATTTCATAGTCTTATCTCTGTCCAAATAGACGAAAACTAACTTGACTAACTCGATGGCGCATTCGGTAGTGATAATATCTAATATTTAAGTATTATATTTGAAATAACATTGTTGATTCTGATATCCGTATCACAAGTGCTTTAGCTACTTACCTCGGAGTCAGATCAATGCGATGCCGTCAGATATTTATTTATTATCATTATTTCCTAACTAAGTAAAAACTTCAAGTGTATTTCGTAGTTAACTTACATGTATTGGTTACTAACTTAGGTTTATATCGCTTGTTTATTCGTTACCGACTTACTGAAAGGAATCTTTTTTTATTTTCCATCGACATAGTAGAAAAATCCCGTTGTTTTTAGGAAACTTATCTCGCTACATCGCTATTATTATTCAAAGGCACATTATATGCTCAAATGACAACGTAACTCCTGTCTAAGGTTTAATCAAGGATGCTAAGCCTTTGTTCAGAGCTTGTGGGGGTAAGCCATTGTGTTTCACTAAGCCATAATACCAATCAACACTTGATTCTCTGTACCTATATTAGTTTATACAGCCTCCAGTTAACAACAACACTGGTTTAGATTTGGCTATTAAATTCGCCAAGCCGCGAAATTTTTAACCTTGGTGATAAACAGAAAATTTAATTTATAACTAATTCATGTTATAATACTATTATCAATGCACCAATAACACACAGATTAGAGTTAAATATTTTGAATACTTATGTTAACATGCGGAGATCAAATATGATACATCTCCTAGGCTGACCAATGTTCTACTTTGCAGGCCTATTAACTCTTGTATCTAACAAAGTGAGCATAATAATCATAATAAGGACGTTTGACAACTGAGTAGGTCGTCTAATACCATATAATTCGTAAACAAAATTAAATAAATAAAAAATATGTTTTATACGCAGATAAATTGTGATAAATCCCCTAGTAATTCCACTCGTAATACTATTCACTCAGTCAAGAATATAAAAAGAAAGCGGCCACGTTTTTTATATCCGCATCAGCGAACGTTTCTCCAGCGCTTCTTTCGCGCGATGTAACTCTGCGGTTGGCAATGGCCGGTTCCAAAAATACATTTTATTGTGTGAGCCCCAAGGGCGCGTAGTGCACTACAGCAGTACAACACCACCAGACGCGGTTTATGAAGTGATTTTAATTAATTTTCCTGCGTTAACTGACCGCGAACGGGCGCTGGCTGGCACGTTGGCGTAGTGACGTGCTATGTTTACATCCTCCAAATCTATTCGGTCGCGGTTCGGGTAGATCGTGTGTTTTTATACATACGTACTGTCACTCCATAGTACGTATGTACGCCTCGACTAGTTGATCTAGTGGTAGCATGCGCCGCCTAAGGACCAAGAACTCCCGGGTTAAATAACAGGGTCGGGCCAAAAAAATTGTGGCTGGGTATTTCAATATAGAAATTACGCAGTAACAGCCCGGAGTCTGGAAGTTGGCGGTTTAATCACCCCTGAGCCTCGGAATTTGCCGTCTCACCGGAATATGAGAGTGAAGGAACAGAGGGTGCACCTGTGTTTGCGCACACGTTTGAGCACTATAGATTTTATAGTGATTTGCGCAGATGGCTAATCCTCGTTGCGATTGGCCACAGTGACTGATATCGGTTAGGATGACATTATTACTATTATTACTATCCCTCCGGCAAAATTTGCCTCCGACCGCGTTGCCCCCATTTTGTATTTAACAAGATTATTGAGCAAATACTGTTGAAATCTTGTACTGAATTGAATATTATGGCAAAAAGAGAAACTGTGGGGGCAACGCGGCCGGGGGCAAACCGGAATAACAATTTTTTTCAATGTGGGGGCATACCGGCCGGGGGCAACCCGGAATGGGGGCATAACGGCCGGACCCATTTCCGAAGGGGTGGGTACCATTACACCATTAGTGGTTTTCATGACATGCTAGACAAGGAACAGATTTGGTAATATTTTTCTAACGTCACATATAAACTAAATACTGTATCTGTATATGCCTAGTTTGCTAACTACCTTATCCATACAAGTAGAAAGACCTGCCTTCTTACCTAGAAAGCTCATGTTTTGTGTACTGGTCATAGGAAAATTGATAGTTTATAATGAAGTTAAATCCGACCAATAGCTCACAGTTTCGGATCACTAATGAAGACATGATCTTCGCCCAGCGAATAGATAGCACAAAGTAAATAAACAACGAATTAGTTTATAGCTAGACGGTGCTGATTTATCGGCCCACATCCGATCACTGTGTGCGCATAAAAATATACGTGTCATGTTTACGTCGGTTGCTACGATGATGGAACTACTTTGGAACACCCAACGTTTTCTACATTGGGTGTTCGGTCTTCTATTGGGTGTTCATCTTCAGGATAGTTTTCGCATCGGGAAAGTCTAGAAAGAGAGCATGATAGACGCGAAGTGTGTGTACAAAGCTTAACACGACTCGTTGAGATATATTTTACAGCTGAGCCCGCGGTTTCACCCGCATTAATGGTTAATGTTACATAGCCTTTAGTCTTATAGCCTTCCTTGATAAATGGGCTATCTAACACTGTAAGAATTTTTTAAATCGGTCCATTAATTCCTAAAATTAGCACGTTCAATCAAACAAACAAACTCTTCAGCTTTCTAATATTTAAATAGATTATATTAAGGCGAGATAGACCTAATCAGACGGCTTGACTGATAGTAACCGGACAGAGTAGTCTATAGAACGTACCATTCCATATACGAGTACTACGCCAATAGAAAATGTATTAAACTTGTTTCAATAAATCAACAAAGCATTTGACATTTATTTATTAATTACTTTAAAATTAAAGGTATTTAATTTTTAAAAGATACAAATCAGATTACAGCCGGTAACTACAATTTTATATAAAAAAACAACTATCTAACTAAACTTTACGCCACTTCCCTAGCAGGGTAGGCAGAGAGAACCGAACGTCATATGGCACGATCCGTACACACCTCACTTGCCTATTCTACAATATACTTAATAATAATTAATAAAAAACAATATACCTACCTAAATAACGCTAATGTCTATTAGATATATAGATTTTCTCCCGGAATACCTATTCAGCGCGCTTAAAATCAAAGAGCTCAATAAAAAACCTAATGAACTATTGACAAAGCAATCACATTACGCAGTTGACGTGGGCCAGGTACGATGCCCACCTGGGCGGTGCACATAGCCACCTGTTGCTTGTATTTGCTATCGATTCGCCTCTGTATCAGCTGTAATAGAGCTCGGGCTTAGCCAACGTGCGCAAATTGAGTTAAGCGCAATAAACAACAAATCCGCCGAACCGCCGACTTATGTCGGGAATTTTCGGCGGGCTAGTTGGCGGCTTCACTAATGAGGGTTTTCAAAAAAAAAATTCAGTCGAATTGAGAACCTCCTCCTTTTTTTTGAAGTCGGTTAAAATACAAAAACCGCCAGGTGGCACGAGGGAGTCTCGTGGTCTGATCACTGTCACTATTGGCTCCTTGTTGACAGCATGTCGGTTTGTTCTGATAACTAACCAATGAGGAGGGGGACAAGACCGCAAGTCATAGTTACACAATCTTTTAGATGTTTTCATTAAAAAAACCCTCATTGCAACTCAAGTGTGTAGCCGGCAACTGAGCAATTACGTACACAAGCCAGCTTGCCGCATAGAAGTTATATCGGCGAGTCGGCGGCTTTGGAGTGTATTGTTCTTGAAAATATCAAAAGATACTTATACTGTGATAATGACGAAACTTAATTAAAGTGTACGCTCTAAGATCAACGATAGAACTTAATAAAATTACGTTCATTCAGAGATGTGCTTAAGTGAATAAAAAATTGAATGTTGCGAACTAGTCGTTATCCTAATTTAAAATTTTTAATCATCACTATAAAAAATATATATATATATATAGGTATATACACCTTCCGAGCCACCTTCAGAGGCTGGTCTGCTCTGGTTTACCTTTTACTTCTGATAATACTCGGCTGAATCTTTGACGAACATTAACTGTATGACTTGGTATTCATATTAACTTAATCTGTAAATTTTAATTTTTATATTCAATGTGGCATTGAAAAGAGTAACTACCGAGTTTCTTGCCGGTTTCTTCTCGGTAGATGCGACATTCCGAACCGGTGGTAGATTCAAATTGTTCTACTATGTACTTACTTGACGATTCACAAGTGCTTTTTTGAGGCCTACGTAAATAAAGATATTTTGACTTTGACTTTGACTATATGCGCTCCAAATAACTCTGTCTATATAATAATGTTTGCATGCAAAACCACTTAACGTTTAATTATGTTTGCCATTAGTCAAATATAAAACTAGGCTGGGTTAGGTGAAAAAAGTAGTAATAGTGGCTAGTAATAAGCTCGTCGCCTATATAATCACATACCTAAAACCCGCTACACCATGATTCGCGTATTACGACATGCTAGGCAAGGAACATAGTTGGCTCATTCTTGGTCCAAGACCAACACGTACACATACATTGCACTTTATCTGCTAGTTAGTTATATAATATGTTCAAGAATTATTCTTAAATACATTGTTTCATATATGAGGTGTAAAGTTCAAGCTAGTAACAGTATTTGGTAAATCGGATCATTGGAATTAGTAATGTTTGTACTTATTATCGAATGTGTAACGGCCCCTTATTTCCGAGTTAATAGTCTCTGCAATAAATTCTAATATTATTCATACTTAACCACTGATTTATATAGTAATTACGACGCTGAATAATGCTCGTAATGGCTGGACTGTTAGCTTCATGACGTGGAAGTTGCTTGTACATATTGGCATGGAAATATCCAAATCTATGGCCTGAGAATCAACATTCTTGTGGAGTATGAAATGAGTGATTTTCTTGTCCTATAAATAAAGTTATTAGTGTTGGTAGTTAGCGATCGTCACCTCAGGAAACGCAAGCTTTAAATAAGTTCTCATATTCTCCTAGTTAATGCGAGTATAGCGATATTATACCTATAGCGAGATATCGCACTGAGGGTTTTTTTTAATGAAAACAATAGATAGATGGCGTAACTGGACGTACGGTCTTGTCACCCTCCTCATTGGTAAGTTTTCAGAACAAACTGACATGCTGTCAACAAAGATCCAATAGTAACAGTGATAAGACCACCAGACCATAAAATTCGGCGAAATGAAGTTTCTGCCATTCGATGTTATGCAATTCAATATTATGACATAAAAAGTTCGGAAATAAAAGGTAGACCCCATTTGAATGTACAAGGTCTACATAAAATTTCTTTTACACACTTTTGTAACGGAATTTTATTCGGTGATCCGAATATCCCAGCCCGTAAGCTTCACAGTTAACAGTACATGCATATGCAATGCTCTAAACGCACCAGTTTATCTACTTATACATAATTATTATTACGCAGAGAGTGCACGGATGCGCTGCTAGCCCTCTCTCAGATGCAATTGTATTTCTCGGATGCAATTGTGTTGTCAATGAATAATGCACTTCATTAGTTCCTACCTTTCAATGGCTTTGATATGGTTTCCACACACTCTAACTAAAACAGCATTTAAACGCTTAAAAGCCTTTTCTAATCTACATTGATGGAGTCTGGTTTACAGAAAAGATTAACATGAATATATAGAGAAATATATTTTAACAGAGCTTAGTGTGGGATATGCATTTTATATCAAATGACTTGTAGGCTACATAACTTGCTATGGACGATACTGCGATAATAGTGGTTTCCATGGAATTCATGAAAGAAACGTGCTGTAACTCAGCCAAGGTTTTCATATTTGCTTCAATATCAGATAATATTGATATCGCCAAACTGTTAAACCCAATATTTACTTTAAATACTTACGATTGACAAATGCACAAATAACACCAGAATTTGGAACGATATTAAAATAAAAGCGTTTAAAATTCTAGACCTGATATTGAAATATCCAAGTCAGTGTCGCCGACCCTAAATAGTCAAAACATGTTTCTAGTTAATCCTGTTTTATTTACATTGTAATGTTGTACCACAAGGGACTGAATATAAACAGCTGCACCCCGGATCAGCACTGAGTGTAACAAATATTTACGCCTCGAACTGTGTAACGTCGGGAACAATATTTATAACAGCTAGAAGCATTATTATGGTAATAAACGTGCAGTTTGGAAACAAGAGGAGACCACAGAAACAAAACGGTAAATGTGACCACAACCACTGTCGTTGCTTATTAATTTCATAAACATGTCGGGTAAGGTCATATTTATATAAAATACATACATGGTTCTGCATTAAATTGTTGACAATTTATAATATATAAGTACTTTTGATTGAATGACTTGAATAAATGACAATCTATTGTTTTCTTACATAATTTATAAAGCAGAAGAAAACAATAATAAGCATTTATAGAAATTACAAAATATATTCTTATCTACTAAAAATTAAAAGCACACAAAAGAGTCAAATTTACTTCATGATATGATATGATATGATATGATTACAAGAATACCCAAGTGAAGACATGTAGGGACATCAATATTTCTCTTTACGTACCTACTACCTCGGCATCAGCCAAAAGCACTTCAATGATGTAACAGACCTCTGTTTCTTTGTCTACAGGTCAGCGGCCTGAAGTTCGAAACTCAATTGCGTACACTCAATCAATTCCCGGAGACACTTCTGGGCGACCCCACACGGAGAATACGTTACTTCGACTCGATCAGGTGAGTACACTTCCTCTGGGGCCTGAAGCTGAGCGATTGTTATCATCAAAAGTCGCCGGCAGTCAAATCAAGTAGGCGAGACTGTTAACGAATCCCAATACTGACAATAGTACTAGTAATGATATATATTTGAGAGTTCATTGAAAGTCACGTCTCAAAATCTTTTACGTTCAATGCTTGATTCATGCATTCAATTTCAATATTAGTCTGATATATATGTATTTTTAATTATCTAAAGCGTCAAACTCAAATTCATTCAATCTGAAACTCGGTTTTATGTTGAATTTTGCTATATAACAACATATTCCTTGTTGCCAATCACCATTCAACCTCACCTCTTCCTTTGAACCAGGAACGAGTATTTCTTCGATCGGAACCGACCATCATTCGACGCCATCCTGTATTACTACCAGAGCGGGGGGCGGCTTCGGCGCCCCGTTAACGTACCTCTCGATGTCTTCTCCGAGGAGATCAAGTTCTACGAGCTTGGAGAGCAGGCAACCAACAAATTCCGGTAAGATAGTAGACCTAATACTCTCTAGAGCATCCTCTCTAAGAATTATTGTTATGGTTGAGAATACAAACGTGCCGCTCTTTACTAATATATTTTAAAGTAATATCAAAATACACCCCGCAAGCCGGCACATAGCCGACACATATTATATGTGCGCTTCGATTCAATTTATCTTCTAGTTCGACAAAAACTCGCAATTGTGTGCAATACTAATACATGTTATCGATTTCAGCGAGGATGAGGGATTCATAAAGGAGGAGGAAAAGCCTCTACCCTCCAACGAGCGCCAGCGCAAAATCTGGCTGCTGTTCGAATACCCCGAGAGCTCCCAGGCTGCTCGCGTCGTGGCCATCATCTCCGTGTTCGTCATTCTGCTGTCCATCGTCATCTTCTGTCTCGAGACCCTCCCGGAGTTCAAGCACTACAAGGTGTTCAACACCACCACCAACGGCACTAAGATCGAGGAGGACGAGGTCCCCGACATCACCGACCCCTTCTTCTTGATCGAGACGCTCTGCATAATCTGGTTCACATTCGAACTCATAGTGCGATTCTTAGCCTGTCCGAATAAATTTAACTTCTTCCGCGACGTAATGAATATTATTGATATAATTGCGATCATCCCGTACTTCATCACGTTGGCCACCGTCGTCGCGGAAGAAGAGGACACACTGAACCTTCCCAGAGCACCGGTCTCGCCACAGGACAAGTCTACAAACCAAGCAATGAGCCTTGCCATTCTGCGGGTCATTCGTCTCGTGCGAGTGTTCCGTATCTTCAAACTATCTCGACACTCCAAAGGCTTACAGATTCTTGGTCGAACCCTCAAAGCGTCCATGCGAGAGCTCGGACTATTGATATTCTTCTTATTCATCGGTAAGTGGCCATTTGTATTACTTACACTTTCTCTATTAAAATACTTTGTAAAGTATATAAGGTTCCTAACCTAAATAAGATCCTTTTTTAAGATTACGACGATGATTGTAGTCGGAAGGAAATTGCCTAAACTTCACGAAATATAGTGCGATATTTTTTACTTTTGGATTACTTTAAGATGGCAATCCGTAAATGGGGCCCTCTGAGAATACATGGGGACCGATAGCCTGGCGCATCGGTCTCGAGAGTGCGTGCACAATGCGCTTTGTGTTCGCAGGCGTCATCGTGTTCTCCAGCGCAGTATACTTCGCTGATAAAGATTGCCCCGATTCCAATTTTTCCTCGATCCCTGACGCATTTTGGTGGGCTGTAATTACCATGACTACTGTTGGTTATGGAGACATGAGGTAACCGTTTCGGCTCGCCCCCCTTTACCTCCCCCCCCGCTCGCAAGCCTCCCTGGCACTGTATGTCGCACTCTATTCTCCGTTGGTGTGTGCTTGTTCTTAAAGGTGTGGTGCTGTTTTCATCTGCGGTGTACTTCGCTGAAGCCGGAAGTGAGAACAGCTTCTTCAAATCCATACCTGATGCGTTTTGGTGGGCGGTCGTGACCATGACAACAGTAGGATACGGAGATATGACGTATGATACAGTGACTTCACCCAAAATTTATTGCCTACTCGTCATTTCATTTTATCCTTCAACCCTCCATTGGCATTTTAACACTTCTGTGATTTCTTTCGCCACATCATTTAACTATACATATGCTTCTATATGATTTTATCGTCGGTTCGCTTTAGAACTTACCAGATCACGTCACTATCACTCTTTTACAAATTCTTGCACGTTTTTAAACGTCCTTAATGTTTTGTTATAATTTTAAACTATTTGGCATCATTCTCTTCCTGAACTATGGCAATTTTACATGGAAGCATAATTGTAAAATGTTCCCTTAGAAATGTTAGGCGGATACAAAAATACCACATACTTGTCGGTGTCGGTGTGACAATCGCCCCTCCCAAAGCGTATTTGTTGAGAGAGAACAGCTTTTGTGTGACACGAGTACACGAGGCCTGCCGCTGCCGGGGCGGCAGGTCGGCACCGCCGCCGCCCCCCGCGGGGTGGCAGCGCCCTGCCCTCACGTCACAGTGTATGCTCTTTCGTAACGCTTCGCTACAATAAATGTTATCCTATCCCTGCATCGGTGTAATGTTGTAAATGTCAATACTTCGACCGATAGCTCATCGAAAATGGTGATCGTGTTATATCACTCGCACCATCATACACAAGTCTTCTAGACGACATTAGAATTATTTTGCTTGTACGCGTTATCTGTTTCGAATATGATTTTTCTGTCTCTCTCTGTATAGTTATTGAGCGTCCTGCAACATTCTAATCCATCCTCATAATATGTGGTAAATTTTACATTCGGCTACTATGTAAAATTGATGTTCAGATTTATTTGTCACCGCTTAATTTTTTCATCGGCTTTCCATCGTTAGCTTTCATACCATTTTCGATAGAGGTACAGTAACTTCGTGAACTGAATGTTAGACCTAATTTGAATAATGCATGATGGAATGTCCATGTGTAGGCATACTTAGTTGTTTGTTTAGTAGTTTTTCGGTTACCAACTTCGTTCGTTCAAGTTTTTGTTTCGGTATTCTCATAATTAATCCTAAATACTCAATGGACGAGCGAAGCGTGGATCGTTCAATGTGTTTGAGATGTATTACGGTCGCGACGTCAGTGCAAAGCTTTTGAAATTTTATCGTCGTGATTCTAATAGATCCATCAGACACCTTCGACTTGTGACGTTTGCTTCGTCGGTTGAGTATCACCGCTGGCGATAAACTGAGCAAAGGCGATAACTACATGTTACAGGTTCTGTAACACGCTGGCGAGTATGAATGGTGACGGATGAAATTGTATTGCTTGCGTTATCCTCCATTGCAAAGCGAATGGTCTGACAGATATTACGCACTCTATGTTTTCAGGGCCCGGATAGGAATTTTAGTTACTCTTTTTTCGTTTCGTTTTAGTTGTCTTTTGTTTTTTGAATTTCAAACACGTTCGTATTTTAATTAATGTTTAGTACCTAGTTGTGTTGTTGAGGGTACGTATACGTTAACGCATGTTCACATCACCATCATTTGTCTATTAACCAACCAAATGTGATATATTTGATATACTTCTCAGTTGATTTTTGTGGTAACTGTACTTTTGTATGTAGACCGGTCGGCGTGTGGGGAAAAATCGTCGGTTCATTGTGTGCAATTGCCGGCGTGCTCACCATCGCTCTACCAGTGCCTGTCATCGTATCCAACTTCAACTACTTCTACCACCGCGAGACCGACCAAGAAGAGATGCAGTCCCAGAACTTTAACCACGTCACCAGCTGCCCCTACCTGCCTGGCACGATGGGCGAGCCCTACTTGAGTAAGTAGCCCACAGTTTTCTCCATCACCACACCCCCAAACCATCGTTGCCGAAGCACTATCGGAAATGTAGTGTTTATTTCTATTTGTTTTTTTAAAGTGACTCGTCCTTTTACTTTGATTCGATCCCTGTGGCATGTGCTTCCACCTATTATGAGTTGCATGCTTTGAGGTTTTCGTTTTATTTGTTTCTTTTATGTTGATTTTCGGTAATTTCAGGTGGAAAGGACGATGAGAAGGACGACGTGTACGGTGACCACTGACTAGTGTTGTTACCGATAGTGTTGTTTCGTTGCTAGCCCGAACTAGTCGCATCTGTCGACAGAGACGATTCTTGTGATATTACCGTGTAAGAGACAAAGTGCGGCGTGCCATGTAAATAGTAGTTTAAGTGATGTAAAGATAATGTAATAAATTGTTATTTATTTTCTTTCTAGTTATGTTTGAGTGGCAGTGTTTTATAGATTCTCAAGTTGAGGACGTTTTTGGAATTAGTAAATATTAGACACATCCAGACAGATCGTCGATGTTTCACTGACCTCCATTTCTCAAAGTCTTTCAAGTTTTTCTTTAAATTTTTTTCAAAATTACGAACTCATGCGTTAAATAGATCGAAGATTTATAGTAAATGAAAATATTTTCACAAAAACATCGTGTTGATAGTGGCAAAAGCAATGAGCGACAATGCATATCTTATTATTTACTGTAATTGTAATGGTAAACGCAATCAGATTCCGCCCAACGAATAACAATATTAAGCAATGCATTCGTTTACTGCTAAATTGAGAGTTTAACAGTGAGTGATGAACTATTTGAAATGCAATGATTTCGTATTGTCTGAAGTAATTAACTTTTAAAATAATGGCCGCCTTACCAATAAAGTTTCCTAGTGCACATTTCGTTAAAGAATTTAATGTGAATCCGCTTTTATGCCTATTGCACTGTTATTGGTCGTCAAAATCGTGTGATTTCAAGATTACACGTTTTTGACGATGTAGTTGAAAGAAGTTTGAACATTTTATAGCTTTTTTTAATTTCATTATAGGAACATTTTCATAATTTTCCTACACTGATGCGATTAAGTCAATGATCAATGTCTATTTCCATAAAAAAAATACATATTTTTAAAAACAAAATATCTCTTACAAGTTTACGTCATTTCGACGTACAATATCTTTGGTAAAGCGGCCATCCTGACCAAAGGTACCCGCAATGGCGGTACAAGCTTTTAAAACGGCTGCGTCTGTCCACTGTCAATTATTTACAACTGTTAATTTGACATTATTTTTAGCAAAATTTTGCACCGTGTTGTGACGTGGCTGTTGAGAGTAAGTTTTACTTTTTTCTTTTTTATTTTGTTTGTTTGTATGCTTCAGTTATTAGTTTATTTTATCTTGTAGTACTTATTAAATTTATTTGCCGATTGTAGGTAAAAAAATCTGTGAGATTTAAATGTAGGAAATATTGGTACCGATAGCAACTGTAGTACTATATTTAGAAGCTAATGGATTAAGTAGATATTTATATAATAACAATGTAGGAATACTAAGTAAGAAGTACCAGAATGACATATTTTTTTATGAAACGTCTATTCTATATCTATCTATCTATCTATTAAACTCCTGTTTTTTTAGTAGTATATCTTCTTAATAGTTCACTAGGAACCATAAAAGAAAAAAAACTTTAATATTTATAACATAAACTTCGTCCTTAGAAACATTTTTCCTCTTTTATCAGCAGAGTAGGTCTAATTTGGTCTATAACAAAGACACTATTCAAATTCAAATTCAAAATCTCTTTATTTATATAGGCTTCAAAAAAGCACTTATAAATAGTAAATTTAAACAAAAAAAAGGATTACCACCGGTTCAGAAGGTAGAATCTATCGAGAAGAAACCGGCAAGAAACTCGATGCTACTCTTTTAAATGCAAAAATTTACAATTTCGTGCTTAATAAAACCTATAGGTACTTATTAGGTAACAACACTACAGGTGAACACTTCATTGTGAAGTTAAACATCATGAAGTGTTCACCTGCTATAATGCTTGATTATGTTGTGATTTAGGATTAAAATATGTATCGTTATTAATCTCATGTCTCATGTTGGTCTGGGACTTGAATGTGCCAATTAAGGTTCTTGTTTAGCAAGTCGTAAAAGGCAGCTAATGGTTTATCGGGTTTTGGGTGATGGTGTAGGCGACAAGCTAGCCACTTATCACTACTTTTTCACTATTTTTCATCTAACCCAGCCCAGTTTTATTTTTGGCTGAATGTGGTTAAGGGGCCTGCTGCCCCTTAGACTCTGCCTACCCCTTCAGGGATTATGGGTGTGATGTTATGTATGTACGTGTATTAATCTCAAAACAGCATTTTGCATTTATATTCGCAAGAATTTTATCCCCTGCGATCAATAGCGTCTTTACATGCTTTGTAGTCGAGATTTCAAATAGTAGATCGGATCGGGCCCGCGCGATCGCTGAGGGACAATACGATCCCCCGGGACAATGCGACGCGCCGCTCGCGCCCGGACAATGCGATGCAGCTACTGCAGCTGTGAACTGATTGCGACGAGATTCGCCATTCAACTCTCTGTCTATACAAAGATTCTCGCCCGAGCAAGGCCACCTACTAAGCTTATTATGCTATTAATCTTTTCTTCATCTACCAGATGCTCTAGTGCGTCTTTCCGACGAAACTTTTATCACACCAGCTCAAAAGCTTTAGGCGTGAAAACGTAACAGACAGATGGATGACCAGATAGACACTGTTACTTCTGTCTTAAAAAATATTTCTAAGCATTTGAATGGCACTCACAAGCTTTCTGCTCAGCCCTCTGCAGTATTTAATTAGGTTATGCTATCTAATATATAAAATTTCCATGTCACAATGTTAGTTACCGTACTCCTCCGAAACGTTACAGATTTTTACCAAATTTTATATGCGTATTCAGTAGGTCTGAGAATTGGCTACTATCTATTTTCCATACCCCTAAATGTTGAGGGTGGTCCACCCCAAAGCTATAACTTGAGAACGGCTTTACCGATTTTGCTAATTCTTTTTTAGTTGTGTTTGTTATTGTCAAGTGAAGGTTCTTAAGAAAGAAAAAAAAATGGGTATTGAAAATCCGAGACCGGGGCGTTACGAAGTGCGCCGGGTCAGCTAGTCTTTTTATACAATACGATCTCAGTACATAGGTATTATTATTAGCTTATCTAATCTAAAGGCACAACATTTTGAAATACCAAATTTGATCATTGTCATTTAAGAGGTGTAGGAATTGTAACAAGTACACAGTCAAACATATATTTAGACAGTGATACTTTATTAGACAGTGATGCATTAATTGTTAGTAGATAAAATCCTGTTCACAAGCATTGTGCTAACCAGATGAGATTCAAAGTCAGATCGCCAGATAGATGCCGATTGCAACGTGATTCGCCATTCAGCCCTCCGTTTTATCACCTTCTCCCCAAGCAAGTCTATCTAGTGTATGATACGGAACTTGTTAAGCTATTTATTGCATTTTAAGTAACTGGTTTTTGACCGCGCCTCTTATTAGTAATCGGAGCTATATGGCTGTTGTCATCGTGCCTCTTTCGGGACTTAAACTCATATTTTTTCGTGACAAAGATAGCTAAAATTTCATAGTTAAATAATAATAATTAAGGAAATAATAATACTACATATTTTTTTATTTATATCGATTACCTCATGAAGCAAGTTTAAGCAGTTATATATATTTAATAAGTATATACAAATTGAATGGCAGGTCTAATAATTTGATACGCCGTTTGCTATTCTTCTTTTTCTACTTGAAGCAATAACTCACTCTTGCAAATGTTTTCTTTCCAACATTTCCTCGCACCAATGTATGCCACCAAATAAATTTCCATTCGGAACCCGGTCGAAAACTCATCTGCTATTCTAATTTGAACTCTGCTCCGCCGCAATACGGCTCATAAATGTGTAACGATAAAATCTTTACTTTAAATTGAACTAGACCAGGGGTCGGCAACCCTTTCAATAAAATTGCGGCTATCCAGTTCCTTATGCAACAATAAATTATTTTGTTACCGGAATCTCTAAAAAGATGCAACTAATTTGCGTAAGTACCTACATTCTTTGCATATTCGTTGTAAGATTTTTTGTTTCAAATTTTGATTAATTGTAAGTTTTGTCTCTTTGGTCTCTAAGGGTTTTTGATCGCTGGTCCGCGGAGTGGAATTCAGATTGGAGGAGTAATCGATTTCGTCAGAACATCGTTGCTTTAACAACGAAATAAATTGCTGCACCGGTACAGATGAATAAATTTTTATTTTTACATTCGGTACAGATGAATAAATTTTTATTTTTAAATCAGCCCCTAGTTAGAAAAAAATATGTGTGTCTCTCAGAGATATTTATGTAGAGATTTAATTACCTTTACATCTATACTTATAATAAATCTGTAGAGAGGTCAATTCTGTACATGAAATATATTTTCAAAATAACTATCAGGGGGTGATTAGTGATCGATACTGATGCCAAAAATGCAATCAGTAAAATTTTTGTCTGTCTATCTGTCTATCAGTCTGTCTGTATGTTCCTTATAGAAACAAAAACTACTCGACGGATTTTAACGAAACTTGGTACAATTATTTTTCATACTTCTGGGCAGGTTATAGTATACTTTTCATCACGCTACAATCAATAGGAGCAGAGTAGTGAAGGGAAATGTTGGGAAAACGGGAGAAGTTACTCCATTTTTTAAGCTTCCGTCGCGTGTGCAGCCTTAATGGTTAAAGTTACATAGAAATCATGTATGACGGAAATAGTCTTTATAATATTAACCATAAACGCGGGTGACACCGCTGGCACAGCTAGTTAACAATATTATTAATAGTTCAACGTTACAACTACATCTCCATTTGCAGAAGCCGGATTGCAAATCCTATTATAGAGGTACAATAAGTGAATGAGTAAAGTTGGAGCATGCCATTGTACTACTTATTTAAATTTATCTCAAGCTACATCGAATTAACTAATAGTTAGACGTGAGTTTACTCTTTGTCCGCAACATACCTAGCCCACTGAACTTACTCGACTAACTCAGCAAAGTTAAGTTGAGCGGATTGGCTACAACAGTATTTCTCTAACAGTTGAGAACTCTACAATGACCGTTGTATAGCCTACTAGCTGTCCCGGCAACTTCGTATCGCCCAGTAAATGAAAATTGACATTGATTTGTCGATTGACATTTAACTTTGACAGATACGAATCCCACCGTTTTATATGAGAAAATACTTTTGCTTTTATTTTGTTTTATCGTAAATTTTTCAATGTTTTTAATAGTTATTCTGTTATTCTGGACGAAGACAAATCCAACAAATCAAAAACAACGTAAATCGGTTCAGCCGTTCTCGACTTATAAGTGGTGTAACAAACACGACTTTGTTTTATTTATATAGATTATTACAACAACAAAAAACTATATTTTTACATATTGCGCAACAAAAGGAGTACCTAAAGTACTGACTATTTTCTATTACAATTAGGTCATATACACGGCTTCCAAAATACTTTAACCTATGTGGAAAAAATCTATTGAAACATTAAGAAAAAACTCGTCTGTTTCTCGATTTTCCTAATTCCTTGAAAAATATTAGTTGTAAATCAGTAATCAGCGTCAGTAAATCAGTCAACAAATTAAATATTAAAACCGGCCAAGTGCTAGTCGGACTCGCGCTAGAAGGGTACCGTACCATTATCTATTTAACATTAGACACTATAATATAACTTTTATAAAATTTATTATTTATTTTAAATAAAGTGAATTAATATACAACTAAACATTCTCTAAACACTTCAAATGTCTACTTGTTGCCGTTATTCATATCGAACAAAAAACGGCAAAAAAAACAATAAATAAGAAATAAATGTTTATCATAAATCCTATCGTCCGAAGTCAAAGAAAAAAGACCATATATTCAATCTTCAATTATATGTCCAATATATATGCCAACTACGTATATTCAATCAGCAGAAACATGCATAGCGGCATATAACAAGTTAAACAATCTGTTAGTTCTGATCAGTTCAAATGCACTAACTGAGCTGGGAGCGCTGACAGACTCAAGTTAGCGCTGGTCCGCGTTCGAGGAAATTGATTTTGCGAACTTGGTTAGGAACTAACGGATTCCGACAACATTGTTATAATACACTTGAGAAATTCACATGCAGTGACTGTGATACTGCGAACTTTATGATACGAGTTGTAAGGATTCTCGATCTTGTTCAAATCACTTTTGACAGAACAAAAAGTCGGCTATTCAATTCCAGAATAATTATAGAGTAAGATCTCAGGGCCGCCAGACGTTACTCACTTTCTCAGAAACGAAATATGTATGGTTAAGAGTATTTATACCTACTAAATAATGTACTGTGTAGTGGGCTAATTTGCAGTTATCAGGTGCGAAATTAAAGAAACAAAAAGAAAGAAAGAAAGAGATATTACTCACTAAACTTACATACATAAACCCAAGAGTATACTAATAAAAATTGTAGCTGCAATTTCGCAAGATATTTGCGAACTAGCACGACAGACTGCAGCCACTAGCACACGCGGCAAATTGACTGATTAAATATTAATTACTTTCAAGCCTGTTGAGGCAATTAGTGCTAATGCATCTAAACTAATAGCCTATAATGATACGTTAGAGAAATTGCATGATAATATTTTACCATGATCGAGATGGAATTTAGCGGGAAGAGAGTAATAATTTTTTTTTAGTAAAAATAGATACTTAAATTGTGTTTCGTGGCCTATACCTTAATCATAGGTTCTGTTCGTTATCTAACGGTTTGGTTCAGCCTACGTTGCTAGGATTGCTTGAAGCTAGTTAGTGAGGTAATTTGTTGTTTATCTTACCTTAGTGTAACTATTTTGTTTCGATGAGTGTACCTAATAGTATTTTACCTCTGACAATGTATTTGCTAAACGATTATTCGCTATGTAACTACACAGGAGAATATCAAACAAATCATAAAATTTTCTTTTCTATTGTCTTTGTTTATCAAACACCTTTAAAAATCTCCTGTTTAATATATCTATAAAGGAGTCCTTGAATAAAGGGGAAGCTATCTATAAACTCCTTTCAACTTTTGAGCTAGCTTGCTGAACCAACTAAATTAGAATACTAGTAGAATTTGTTTAAATTCGTCTACCAAAAACGAATAATTGAAAAACAGGACAGTTTTATGCTTAGTGAATTATGTGGCACACTAAACGTAGCCCAAACTTAAAATTATTTTTGATAATGAAGTTTTATCATCACACCAAGTGCAGAAAATTGTGACCCTGCGACTATTGCAATCTACAGCTAGCTCGCTGGATGTAATCTATTACATTTGCACGACTCAAGCACTCAGTCGATTGTTTAAAAAATGACATTCATTGTTTATCCCGATAAAATTGGTAGATAACTCTCGCAGGACATGATAAAATTTCTGAAGTCACATTCATCACTGATTGCGGTAACGATTCGATGGTGATTTTTAATTCAATAGGATATTATACTTAAAATTTTTCTAAGTCCCTAAGTTAGATTACCAAAAAATATTGCTTGTACGTATTTTTTGCTTTATATGATACTTGAAAAATTACAAATATACAGCACTTCAAAGATCTCAAACTTAGCACTATAGTATATATAAAATAAACTAGTAAAAAATATACATACCTACTATTAAAAAAAAAATTATGTTTTAAAAATTTAATTAAAAATTATTTTGCAGTCACTTGGATGGTAAAATTTTACACACCTAGTGACATCACGCGGTATTTTAACGCGATGCATTTTTATAATTTTTAGTTTGTTGAACAAAAGGAAAAATACG
Source organism: Glyphodes perspectalis (assembly GCA_951394215.1). Lineage (NCBI taxonomy): Eukaryota > Metazoa > Arthropoda > Insecta > Lepidoptera > Crambidae > Glyphodes > Glyphodes perspectalis. Next base: position 22,004,222 of record OX596199.1, read on the forward strand.
TAAGCTATATTTTTTTGTAATCTCCATAGTGGACTATGAAAATGTTTTGAGGAAATAGGCAAGGTGACTAAAAAATTATATTTAGTCCGTCAGTTAGATTATAAAAATATATTGAACACATTATTTTTTTTTTATTTGTCAAACATACATTAACGAATATACAATGCATTCAAGTTGCGCGTGGCGTCACGCTTTCGTACAATTTTTACAAAATAGTGACGTCGCAAGCCCCCACTCCAAAACTTTGATGCTCTTTATCTTTGTAATTTTTGTTAATTTAATAAAGCAGAAAATATGTTACTAGTATTTTTGTAAATAGAATTATAGTTTTTTAGTGCAGTCATCATCCCTATTATTAAACAAACATTTTGCTCTTAATTACTTCACAACTAAGTATTTCCTCATAAGGCCTCCTTGCTCACACTAATCACATCTTCTAAATTCCTTCTTGAACTATCTAGAAAATCCAATAAGATTTCATCTGTCCCAATCTGTCAAGTCAAAGAACGTAAACACCTCACTAAAATATTTCCCACTAAAGATATCCCTAAAGGAATCCAGCATACCATATGAGTCGCACGGTCCGTCTTCAATATAGACGGGAAAACAATGGCGGAATGTGCAATAATGGTGAGGTTCCAGAATGCACCGGAATGCAATGGAATGCACCTGCTTCTACCTGCAGCCAGATTCCAATGCATAAATTTTTGTGCCTCTTTGAGGCACAATAATTAAAAAACTAATTACTTTTTAATTATTAAAATCAGAAGCATAGGATAGTAATGAATAGACGATAAACATGGTAACGTACACAAAATCTCTAGAATTTATAGAACTCTCTTATTAAACTTGATAAACTTAATCATTTTCTAGGACGAACCATGTAGTGAATGAATGAAAGGAAAACAATAAAAAAAATCAGTAAAACATCCACATCTCCAGTGGGATATCATAGATGAGAAACTGCGTATAATGTATACATTTATACAATTAAGTTATAAATCGACGAGCCATGTAGATATAGCCGCACTTCGTATGGCACTCGGCCAGAGAGCTGTTAGCCGTTAGGAATCCGAAGATTTCGAAATGAACTCGATTCCGTTAAATTGACGTGCATTACGTTTGACCTGTTTAAAAACGGTTGCGGTTTTGTTGAAATTTAATCATATTATTTGTTGGTATCATTACATGTGCAGATTGTTCACTATGTATTCCCTATTCCCTCAATATGAAACAGGTGCCATACATACATACGCAGATTAAATAAAATCTAGAAAAGAGATACATGACTTGATTTGCGCGTTATCACAAACATTCTTAACTATTTCCCACTTCTACTATCTTATAACCTATAAAAACTATTCTAAATCTATAAATTAGTCGTGATTCAAAATCATAAAAATTCTACTATCAGAAATTTTACAGTAACATTATCTCTTTAATCTCTCATATAATTCTGTTCCCAGCCTCATGAGACGTATTTTCTTAACACATTAACTTCCACGTGCCTCCACTCCCTCTAATACAATTTAATTACAATTTAATTTAATTTCGCTGGAGTGGACTTGGAAAATGGGAAAATACGGTGCTAACGATTACACGTGTCTAAGCCTGACCTAAAAAATTACTTCGGTGATAGTTTTGTAGAGTTAATTTTGAATGTATATTAATAATAGTGAATTAATAAAAGTTACTATTACGCATTTTAAACACTAGGTACAAATATCATACATATATTACGAAGCACGCATTCTTTGAAGAGTTAGTTGGAGTCCAAGGGACACCGAGCATATTAGGAACAAATGACGATCATCATTTTGTATTTTCGATACTTTATCAACATGGCACCCAATCACTGTTTTGGATTTCGAATACTGTGTTTAAGTTCCAGAAAATACAAAAAAATACTAAATAATAAAAGAAAATAATTTTTCAGTTATAGAAAACAATTCATTTAGAGGATTTTTTCGTGGCACCCAGCCTTCAGTAATGAAAACGAAGTTTTAATGAGAATAAACGTACCTATTAGACACGTGCAAGCCTTGGCTGGAAGAAATTTATACGAGAGCTAAAAGTTTAGTTTTAAAACATTGAACGTTACGCGGCCTGGAACTTCTGTAATGGACTTTTAACTTAGTTGTTCTGTTTATTAGTTATCTAAACTATACTTTACATACATTGGTTTATAACTTGTAGACGTAAGAAAAAGAATGAATGAAAATACTTTTCCGTGCTTTCTTTACTTGAAAGGAGCAAGTTTTCGATGTAATTTGACAGTATTATATAATGTTTGTGCTTATGTTTATTGAAAAATGAACAATTCTGACTTAATGATGCCTGTACTTCTTATCGGAGAAATCGTTCAGAGTTGGTCTTTCATTTGGACTGCCTGATCTTTGACCACATCATATATTCTTACGACCAAATTCTTTAAAATAATCTCTACAAAAATCATAAATTCCAAATACGAATTAGAATAGACTGGCAATTACAAGGTTCCATTGAATTTTCTAGATTCCCATGCTCCCAAAACACATGCTGCACTAATTGCAACTGAAAATGCATCCAATCATAACCCTTTGTTTTAGCCGTATAAAAAAGTCAGGACTCGTCCGCTCTAAGTAGACATGTACGATTGCGTCAACACAGTAACTCGCATATTAAAGAGACTCTTTGAGTTAAATCAAAATTGAGTCATATCACTATGTCTGAATGCGTTTCTTTCTGAATCTGAATCTGCGCAGTGCGCTGACGAACACAATGAATAAAATTAAGACGCGAGTTGACGCATTACAAGTCCCAGTCCACCAAATTAGACGGCTTCATGTCAGTTGACACGGCCGGCCGCTAGAAACACTTATGCGTTTTTAATAAACCTTCCGGACTAACTAATATATTATTTAAATTAGCTCTCTGGCTCGGGCTATGTTTAACCATTTCGTTTTTGTGCTGCTGCAGTGAAATTAGGAGCCTAGAGTTTTATTAAGAGCAAAAGAGGAACTCTTTAATTAATGCGAGAAATTTACCTTTTGCTTTTTGGGTCATGGGATGGTGAAATTAGTGTAATGTAATGATGTGCTGTGTTGTTGTCTTGTGTTGTGTCATTTGGCCAACCACTAGGGTAATAGGGTAAACATAATTCTGGATTTCTAACGACGGACCATGTTAAGGAGGTGAACTTTATTTAAGTATAAACGATCTGGTGTACTAACCCCCGAACAATAGATTAACGTAAACCAAAATTATTGGAGAAATTTAAATCATTTTTGAGTCAAAGACTTCTGTCCGAGTTACAGAGTTGCCCAAGCCATGTATGGCTTTTTACATCCTGGGACTTGAAAATAATGTGCCAACTGTTTCTTGTTTAGCATATCGCAAAAGGCGACTAATGCTTTTGGGTGTGTGACTGTGTTGGCGACGAGCTAGCTTCGTCACTACTTTTTCCCAATTGTCCATCTAACCCAGCCCAGTTACATTTGTGTACATCTGGATTGAGGGCCCAAATTTTAAATCTTTCAGATGCACACGTTACATTTTTGACTGAATGTGGTAAGCGCTAGCTGCTCTTTGACTTTGCCCAACCCTCCGAGGATTGCTGGCGTGATGATAAATATGTATGACACTACATCGTTGTCGCGCTAAAATCGTGACGTCACAGCGACGTCACAGTGCATCGGTCACCGCTAGTCCGGGGCCCAGCCGGCTACTTTGGCACGTTTCACGGTCAGACATGTTATGATTATTTACGTAAATTTCTGTTCCCTGAATATCACTGTAAGACTTACTGTCTAAATGTCGGTCAGATATTATTAGACCGGTGATAAGACATTGAAATAATAAAGCGCCTGAATTAAATTTAAAGGTTTTATACTCGTAAGCGTTCTCCAGAGTTGTTTAGGTGTAATAATAACTATATTTTATTTACATAGCACATCTGTTGTAATACATAATATGTTATAAAACCCAAGACACTGTTAGATCATTAACAATTATATGTAACAGCTTTATTAACAGTGACGGAATCGTTTATCTCGTGGGCTTTCATTTTCCCGGTATGACAAATATATAAAGCTGGAGTTTGTTCTCTGATTAAAATGTATTCTCCTATTTGATCTTTTTTCCGTTATTAGTCCATCTAAGAAGACTAATAGGCTATATACATCACGCTACGACACATCTACACTATTATTATAAAAAGGAAAGATTTCTATGTTCATACATACAAAGCGAGATCGGTAACGAATACTCCAGGAACTACTAATTGATTTCAAAAATTCTTTTAGCTTTAGATCTTACATTATCTTCTTATTTCTGTAACTGTTTTTCGTGCAATAAAAAATATGCCTATCTATCTATTATCCCTGATTAACATAGGCTATAGAATATTTTGAAAAAGTAAAGTTCGGTTAGAAATAAATTTATTCCTGTGCGAAGCCGGGACGGACTGCTAGTTTTACCCATAACCACGGTTGAACCACAGTTAATTACTTAATATATTAAGTTTATAGTAACGCTTTCATTACATTTGTGTAGAAGTACCGTTTCAATATACATTCATCATCATGCAAGTATTTGAGCTGCGGGTGTGCCTGTGATGTCGCGACATCGACGCAGACGCATCGCGTGTGTCGCGCGTCGCACGCGACAGAGGAATTAATGTTTTAGTCGAATAGCGTCTTGACATTTGTTTCTATGCGGCACAGAAGGGTTGTCACAGTATTACCTGATAACGGTATATTCGAATTGAATCCATCTGTTATTCAGTATGAACAAACCGCGCAGTTACCAGGCCATAACAGGTACCTAACAATAACCCTCCTGATAATAGGAAACAGGCTTCTGCCCGCCGCTTCAATGAAGGCTATAATTTTTCCAGGATAAAAAGTAGGTACTATTAGGGTCTTTTTGGGGCAACCTATGTAGTAGAAATTTCGCTACAAATGTAATGTAGATATAAAAACGTGATAGACAGATAGGGACAGTTGCTTTCGCATTTATAATAAAAGGAAGGATTACAAGCACGGGACGTAACGCTAAGAAGATGATGAAAATGTGGGAAATCATTATTGAGGGCCAACAGAATTTCTATGAATTATATATTAAACCAATATAATTGACTGTTTGGCTAATATTATCTAAACATCGACATTGTATCGCACAAAATATGATAAGAAATCCCCAAAGGCTTTATTTCTCTATATATTAGACCAAAATTTAAAAAAAAACGATTTTATGTTGTTTATTGTTTACAAGCAGCACCTTCATGTCACATAAGGGCCATTATCAGAAGTTATACCTGCGTAGTTCATCGTAATCAATACATAGTTAAACTAGCTTTATTAAACATTTACAAATATCTAGATTATTTTTACTTTTTGTACAATGGGCCAGTTATCAAGAAATACAAAGCATAGAGCATTGAACTAATGCGAATGGCCGAGTCGTTGTCAAGGCTGATTAGGCTAGACTTTCGTAATGCGTAATTGGCTTTTCATTATTGTGTTCGAGGATAAAGTTCTATAGGTAAAATGTCTGGGTTATTATACATAATAGCGTGGAAATCGGTTTGTTACAGAAAGACTTCCATGGTCTTCACGGCTCAAACTTGTAGAATAACAAATATCTGAACATTTTAATTGGTAAAACGGTAAGGAATGTATGTTTATATACCAGACAGGTAGAGTAACTTTCGCATTTATATTATAGTAAGGATTAACCAACAAGTAACGTTATATATACGGGGTATGAAGCACACGTTGAAAAGTGATAGTCTCCTAAAAGAGCTCAGACGAATGGTTGTAGTATTTTTTTTCATTATAATTGTCGTAATAATGACAAAAGTATCCTAGTCAGACCTGTAGACATCTAGTACTCGTATACCTTCGGGATTACGTTAAGGCTACATTCTCTTTGACGTCCAGTATTTAGCATGACTAACAATGCTCTTTGTGTGTCACTATTGCTAATTAAAGCAATCAATATTTCATAAGGTTGATTTAATACAAACCCCCAAACTTATAGACAAATGTGTAGACGATTGCTATTGGAATTATGTAAACTTGAGCTAGAAAATTTGTCATAGCATACTATTAGTACCAATAATGGCTCAGATCCGTAACCAACGGAACCAACGTTGGTTTACAATCCAACGTTGGTTCCGTTGGTTACGGATTACGGAACAACAGTTAAACATGACATTGGTCTATTTTGTTATGAGGAAGAAACCGCACTACAATAATTTATATTGGTTCTCAACGATATTATTGATTGATTTATTGTTAATATCATATCATTTTCGTATACGGCTTTTACCGTATAACCAATTAAATGTACTTAAGATACCATGGTATTGGACAACACTCGTTGGTAAATTGGTAATATTGCTTCTATCGATACTTTCCTATCAAATACAGACAATTTCCCTATTAACAATTCATCAAAACTCGTATACGCTCGCCTCTACTCTTAACATCATCGCTGTATTAAACGCCTTGCTATCTGGGAAATAGTCCCACGCCGCAAGCCCATATTCTCCGTACAGTTTCAGGTCCGATCCAGAAGAAATCTTCTATGAGCGATGACTCATCGTCTGACATGATGGAGCTGGATGAAAGCGCGCTGGTGACCGACCCGCACCTGGAGAAGAACCTGCGTAGGCTGCAGGAGGAGGAGCGGCTGTTGCTGGAGCAGCAGGCGGCCATGGAGGCCGGCAATGTGGACGACATCGCCGCCCTGGAGCACCAAGACGCGCTGCGTCTCAACCAGGTCAGACTGACACTGAGCTACACTTCTTTTGTGAGGAATTAGTGCGATTAATCAGGCATAAACCATTTTTCTTAAATCAACCCAAGAAGCGTCAATCTCTTTACACAAGAAGCAAATCCGGAGAAGTTTCTTGGCACCTTAGGATTTTTTTTTTATTTAAACCAAAACTAAGCTGTTTCATACGAGAAGAACTGTTTTAATGGGTGTGTATTCCGAAGGGGAGTTTGGAAAAAGAAAAAATAGCGTGGGTTTTTTTTAAATTATATCTATATATACTTATCTGCGGTAACTTCTCAAATCCCACTATGTAAAAATGAGAACGCTATGCTCATTGTAATGTCAATCAGTCTATAATTTCTGGTATTGTCCAAAAGTTATAAACTCGAGTACTCCTTGGTATTCAATAAAAAAAATACCACCCAGACACGAACTGAATTATGAGCGTCATGCTCTGCGCTTTTTTAAAACATAGGCGTTACATTTCAAACTGTTTTAATGTATTCACCTAAAACGTGAGTGCATAATACCAGTTGCTCATAATTCGCAGTGCAAAAGGCGCTCCCTGAAACGCTCAAAGGATGGGAAAAGTATTATTTTCACGTGGCAATAGATTGTTACAAACTGGCACGCCTCCCATCATGCGTCGTTATAGCTCAGCTTGTACTGTTGTTATTCTGTCCTGTACAGCATTTTATTGCTGCTAATCACATACTTGGGAGGCAACTAGGCTGACCATTACAGAGTTACGAGGTAATAAGTGTTTTACGAGGAGCTGCAGAGGATGCGGAATGAACCCCTACAACTTATGTATCCTAATGATTGGCGTTCGTTAAACATTGTTTTAGGTAGCTCAAGATTTGATTGACTAATGTGAACCCAGAATTCAATTATTATTTGTTTT
>OX596199.1:22012087-22173936 GCA_951394215.1 Glyphodes perspectalis
GAACTCAAAATATCTGATTTCAGACATTGGGCAAGATACAAACGATCCTTTTTAATCTAAGGAACTATTGCATAGGATTTAGCAAATATTCTCTTTCATAAAACAGGACCTGTCTTGAGATATTAAGGCATTGGTTACCATTTCAGCAATATCGGTAAACAATATTGTAAAGTAACATGGGATCTTCGTCATTGTAACCTGCAATGTTCAAACTTGGTCATTTTATCATTTTCAGTTTTGTTACAGTACATTAATAACTCACTTTATTACCTTAAGAAAAGAAAATACTTTGTCTAAGACTTGAAAAATTAAAGGAGTGAATATCACAGCAACGCAGAAAAATGTACAAAGATTATCTTTGTATAATTAAAAATGTATATAATAGTGTGACCAAGATTGGAGTTTGAGATTTCTTTAAAAAAATGTTGTTCATTATTACGTACTAATAAGTCTCAGTAGCTAATAAAAATAATTGGCAATATTGGAAAATAAAATAGCATTATACAACGAGTGTAGGTATGTAACCTTTACTCTTAAAACCCCAAACACAACATTATTCAGGAGACTTATCAATACGTAAATGATTTATTCATCCTATGAATATTAAATAGTCCTCGTATTTCATAATTTAGGCAGAAAATAAAATTAATTACAGAAGACTTTGTAAAAATTATAGATACTTAATTATTATAAGAAACTGCAAAGCGCAATAAATTTCTAAGGCTAATGCCAAACACAATTTAAATACGAGGCTATTTGATGTTGAAAATAATGCAGCCTGGACAAAAATAATCGTACACTCCGATCTACCAGGTATGTGTTACCGAAAAATATAAATTAACTTTCAACCGATGTTAAGCCATCTACCTAATCTTATTACAAAAAAAGCTATTTAAATGGGTTTCTGGCCAGGTTGCATTTGAGCTACACTGATTTTCTATGTGACTGTACTAATCAAATTGTCCACACAAGTCTGTGTAAGATGTCGCAGGAGATGTAAGACAGCACTATCCACCCCGATCATGCAACTCAACGTGATGTAACTACTGACATTCAAATCCATTTTAATCGTGTACCATTGGCACTTTTGGTTACAGAACAAATCACATGTCTAGAATTAGAATAAATACCAAATTTTTAATCCGGTCTGAAAATTAAAAACAACTGAAATTTTTCATATTTGCAATAAAGCATTATAAATTGAATAGTTGTCAATAATTACTTACAAAACCAGTAGCAATAATACTTACAATCTCATATCTAATCAACCTACCCATGTGAGAAGTCTGTAACCTGCAATGCCGAGAACATTGACGGCAGAGAAACGACAACAATAAAACACTTCAAAGTAGCCTCAAAACGAAATCAAAACAAAAATAATGCAAGAAAACTTTCATCTCACACATCGCTGACAATCTCCGCCGTTAATGTAAATATCTCGAACCATTACACACACCAAGCCGACGCATACAGATCCACAACAAAATTAGCTCAGTGAAACCGTTGAACTTGACCGCTTTACTTGCGGCGAAAGAAATTTCAATAGACTACCCTTCAAAGGCAACCGAGCTAATTTTAAACGTGTTTTCCTGAGAGCTAGCTCGCAAGTTTCGCGTCGGTGAATATAGGATAGCTGGTGACCTCGCGGCTTGTGTCACGGCGGAGAAAGCTAGCGTCCCAGGGAATGACGGGATGGCTGGAGCAGGCGCGACCGACACGCAGCGCCTTACCCCGCAAGCAATCGATACTCACAAACTTGAGCAAAACACTTCGCTCGCGCAACAAACCGTAAACAAAACCTTACATTCAAACTAGAGTATCAGCCCAAAAGTAAATTGACAAACTAGAAAAACTAGAAAACATATAATTTGGAGTAAAATATAAATTCGAAAAAACAAAACACTAAATTCAATTACATTTGTGAAAGTATAACTGCTGCAGTAAATATCGCCAAATGCAATTCAGGACATCAAAAACATTATGCAGTAGAATTTCTAACATCATCAATAATAACAGGAAAAACGAAGCTATATAGCTGTACGTCAATAATTTTGCATCAAACTAAATTTAGCTTTCTGGGATGGCCTATGAAGTCAAAGCGGATATTGAAATCACAGCAATGGAATTGGCTCCGGTAGGAAGGAAGACGTGCATCAAAGGATACACGTGGTTTCCTTATTTTGTTTATAACAGGAACACAGTCAGGACATCCCGCTGTCTTTCTATTTCAGTCCATTTCCCACTTAGCTAGGCGCTAAATAGGAAAATTTACGAGAACATATCATTGAAAGACAATAAGAACGTCATGAACTCAACAACAAACAGTAGAGTCTTTGTATTTTGAACTAAAATAATAAAAGCGTATTAAACCCGTTCAATACCCGTACCGTGTAATACCGCTGTTATGCCGGTTTAATATCAACATGAATGACAAAAACTCAGAAAACTAGAAACTACACCCAAACGAACGAGAATTTTATAACTAATTGTAAAATCTGATATTATCGTCCACCTAAAAGTCAACAAATATTAAAATACAAACAAAATTAACCAAAAGTTTTGCTAAAATCCAACAAAATAGCCTAAAAAACTAATTTGATTATTAAAGTCCAATAACAATGACACGATCAAAAGTTTTAATTGTTTCCTGATAAAAAGAAAAAAGCAGGACCATTTGACCCAAATAAAATAATGGATTGGCCTAACTAAACAGGACTGGGCAGAAAAGGGACGAGTATCGCACACTCCGTATAAGTATACGTAAGGTTAGCTCGTGTAAGCCTCGGACCATGGTTAAAATCGGCAAACCTTGGTAACCCATTTTCGGGAAGGGCGGAACTTATATATATATATCTACACAAAATCGCGAGAAGGAAGGAAAATTAAAGAACTAAAAGGAGAAAGTATAGTACAATGGAAAAAATATAGTCCCTATTTTTTTTAAATTGGTTCGAGGGAAACATTTTTGGAAAGTAATAGGTCCAATTGTAAAATAATTAAAATGCTGCAATATTAGCGCAAATAAGGTAACAAACTACCACAGCAGCCGTAGATTTGGTTGCTGATGGACTACAAAAAATATTCTTAATAATCTTAAAGAACAAGAAAAATAACTATACCTAAAAACAATATGATTTGAATCAAAATATTCGGTCACAAACGAAAACTACGAAATAAAAACTAAAGTGTCAACAAAAGTGATACGTAACCTAGGGGCGCGACGTGGCGCTAAATAATTGAAACCTTTTCATAGGCGTGTGTACATAACGTGAAAGCGTTCGACATGCAAAGGCTTGCGGGTGCAATGAATGGCAGGCACCATTCACGGCACCAGCACACATGGCGCATCAGTGCAGCGGGTGCCCTTCGATCGTGGCTTGAATGAATGCGGAGCGGGCGATCGATACCCGCTGCGGCAGCGCGCGCCCGTGACGTCACGCCCCCGCCCGATCGCCACGTGGTCGGTGCACGGGGTCGGTCGGTCGCGCGGTCGCAGCCCGGAATCGATGCCGCGGGATCCATCACGCCCCTCGCCTCGTAGCGGCCCGCGCCCCGCGCCCTAGCCCGCCACCCGCACACATTACACTAATTCCAACCAACGTCTCTCGCCGTACTAATATAATTTTACCTTTCTTCAGGCTCTATCGAGCTTCATCATATAGAGCCCTCGTAAGTCAATTGTATATCAAGTGCATGATTCTTTCGAAACTTCCCCTGAAACGAAATCCTATGTGAATTAACTCGATTGGCATATTAATTGGTGACGTGCCGCCACGCAAGCCGTCGGCTTGCTGGCGCACTACAAAATTACTTAAACAAAGGGTTCCGGACGGTCCACTCTCCTCTGACTTCCTCCTCCTTAGTGCCGCTTTAGTTTGCATCGACCTCGTCTTAAGCAATGGCGCTCTCTCGAACAACTTTGTACCTACTTGTGGCATGCCAACTCTGTGACGTCTCCATCCCTACAATATGGCCTTGAATGAATCCTTCTGTGTCAAATGTTAAATGTTCTAAATGTAATAGTAGGATCTGTCACTGGATACACTATTAGTTAGTATTTTGGTAAGATTACACTCAAACTGTCCTTCGTATTTGAATGGAGCTATTCTTGAACAAACAGTCAAATTGGCACAAGATCTCTGGGAAGTTTAAAAACGAAGAACTACCCTTATTCCAAAACCACCGATCCAATTGAATCTAGGATTAGGTACTGACTACACCTAATTCGGAATTTCGCGAATAGTCCCATTCATCGAGGTTTGTATTCTTGTGCCACAGCGACGAGTCGCCTTGATACCGATTGGCACAAATGTTAAGAAACTGCGCGACAGCTCAACAACCAATTGGCCTAAAACGACGTATTCCTCTCATTCGTTTATAAGATATGGGATACATTTTACGAATATTGGCATTAATTTTACTTTACGAAGATTTAGCAAATTCAATATCCTTTCGCGTAATCGTATTGCAATGTACGCGTAAGGTGCAATACGATGTTATACCAAGATATGGAATGCAATTAATGATCTGGGACGATGATCAAAATAATTTTGATGGCCGTCCCAAAAGGATCTATTGCATTCTTTAACTTGCACCTGACAGCCTGGTATGAAGAAATCATGTTATTCCAAATTGTATTCTTAATTTTTTACTAGAATCATTTCATTACTTCCTTGAAATTTTTGTTCACTTGTATATTCATTTGATTTACACACTGAGTCTAAAATTAAATGGTTTAAATTTTTTTTAAAAGCGCCTAGGAAAATTTAAAAGCTGTCGCACAATCGAAATTTATAAATCCTTAGGGAAGACGGCGGCACTGGTAAAATTGAACAGGCTCTTAAGAGATCATCAACTGACGGTTTATATTACTTATTGATTTATGATAGAGCTTGTTCAATTCCACCAGAGTTTTCCGGCTCCCTTTATCTGCTGTGACAAGAGTACGAACCAATGTTCGTCGCAGTGGGCCCCAGCCTGCAGCTAGAACATTGTTTGTTCCCTGCTCTGGGTGTTGTGTGGAAAGCTGAGAGGAACCGTATTGTTCCTTCCGCATGGCTTAACAGACCCTGCTCAACCTGTCTGCACTTAGGTCTACATAAAATCTAGATGTTCTGTGTTTTAGCAGGCTTTTGTTTTGATCAGTTGCAACCTTTTATAATGGGCGTAAGTCATGTATAGAACATTGACGTAAGTCAATCCAATTTATTGATAACCCGCGTTCATAGTGAAAAATATAAAATGTAAATATCATTTGATTGGCAGAGTTTTGTGTTGTTTCTTTTTGGTTTCGCAAAAAAAAATCTATAATCATAATTGTCTAAGTAAAAATTTCAATAGAAGTTCAAACTTTTAGGAAACAAACCCAGTTTGTGCTTGAAAGTTGTGCAAAAATATTTTTGGTGGGTGGATAATCTTGCTCGTCCATTAGCAAGTTATTATCGTTCTAAAAGGATGCAAATGCTAAAACAACAGCCTGCGTATAATCATGTCGTTTGCATATTCAGTCACATTCAAGGCAAGTGCACAACGCACGTAACTAACAAAACTCTTCAATACAAAGCGACTGAGGATGCTAGAAGCGAACATTCCTATTACTTTTTATTTTTGACAATTCGATTTCATCTCTTTCTGTTTCAAAAGGTTATGTACTCAGTAGTTTAGTGTGAGGTTGATGTTGATGTGTGTAATCGCAATGATGTTATAGTTAATTCGTCAAGTCGTTAAAAACTTTGAATGCTTCTATTCGTTGGGTAATTTCATACTATGCCTTCACATTTTCTGTAACACATTCTAAAACCAAAATTTTTTAAAGTTATAATAAAATAATAAAAGCTTGCTTGCGAATGTTTGATGAAATGAATAAAGTTATGAAATAATTAGCTTTCAATTTGTTTTGTTTTTAGAGGGGGGGGGGGGGGAGTATACTCCACCCCTCGAGTTAAATGACGTGATACTTCTAAATCAGAATACTAATTCTGTTATTACACTAGCTTAGGGCTGCACGTTCAATGACAGTAGTGTGCAGAATGTCAACAATGACGGCAATGACCTCAGTGCAAGTATAACTAATGTATATATGCACGGTTACCCTATCAGCTGCTGCCACTACCATCCGCGCTAAAAGACTGACATGGGATACGCAGCCTACGCTAGTCTATGAAGTTGGCCGACAAACATAAAAGTGATGTGGTTTCTAACGACTTGACGAAGCCACCTAGATCATCGGAGTATGTTCAGAGCAGTACACTAACCACGGGCGCCGACGGTGTTTCAGACTCGGCGAGGCGGAGCGAGGGCGCGCACGCAGTGTGGCGCGGCCGGCTGCCGGCGCGCTCGCCGCCCCCCTGCCACGTGTGACGTGCGCTCCCCCCCGCCAGCTCGCCACCCCCATCAGAATCATACGCGCCTGCGCCCGCCCACCCTCGCCCGACAGTGACATCACCACTGATTACTCTGAAGTCTAAATGCTTCACACGCGCGAACTCCTACCCGTTAGTTAGTATCGTATATTAGAGACAAAGTGTTTTCGAGTACTATAAAACTTCTTTTTAAATAAGCTTGTACTGAGCGCGACTAGCCGCCACGGCGGCGTGATTGTAAATAGAAATACCCAGCTTACCTACCGCTTGATACACTTTCTACATTTCAACACACGTGTAATGTTAGGAAAGATTCTTCGAGACAAATAATCAAAATAGGCCTATAGTTGACGTTCCGTCTGTGGGGGACGTATCCGAGTGTCGCTTGATGCTTACCCACTTAGTAGATTGTAAATACATAGTTAGTCGGGTGGAAGGCGCACGCGCCGCACGCTCCGGCTGGACCGACCAGCGGCGCGACCGAGCGCGGCGCCGCCGAGCCCCACGCCCTCACCTGCGACTGCTACTGCGACACGCGAGACGCAGCGCGCCAGCGGGACAGAGGCAGTGCTACGCCGCGACCGGCCGCCCGCACTACCCAACCAAGGAAATACTACCCAGATTTGACTTACTACGAGGAGGACTGAAGCGATGCGCCAGCGCTCGCCTGCAATGGCCTAACACATAGGCCCCGTACCTAACCCGAGCTGCAATCAAGAGCGTACAGTCCGGCGCACGCGCGGGTCGCCGCGCACAGCCGCGTGCACGGCCGCGCAAGTATCGCCCGCGCCCGCGTCGGCGCGCCTGCACTAGGTTTACAGTTTGAGTATAGCTTTTTAACAGCTGCGCAGGAGTTAGTTTCGAACGTGATCAGTTCAGAATTTGTTTACGCCCGATGCAGACTCGGTGATAAGCATTTACGAGGGGGCCGCCCGGCCCCGCTCGATCAACGTAGTTATAAGTTATTTATGTTATATGTTGTGAGATCCAATACGTTCGTGCGGCCGCGGGTCCCCCGCGCCGCCCCCCCTCTCCCTCTCCCCTCCCCCGGTGTGTGTCGCTCAACAGTCTCGGACTCCACTCCACAGTAATCTGTTGTTTAAATGTTCTAGAATTAGATGATGTAACGATTCATTGTTCACCCGCAGGGGATATTTATCGTCTAATATTACTTTATTAATGTTTTATCGGTGTTGTTTAATTGTATGACTACACAGGAAGGTTGTGAGGCATCAGCCCCAGGCAGAACTGAGATAGGCTACACGCGGGCAATGACATTTATTCATGCTACATATAGCGAGGAGTTTACAAATGTTAGCTTATAATATTACCTTTTAAACATATCCAGTAAGATGTGAATTAAATATACGTTGTATAAGTTGTAGTCCGGCGGCAGACAGATTGGCCATTTGAGCATTTAGGGTAGCAGGAATTATTTTGCGAGTTATGTCAGACAGGGACTCAGATAGGCTACTGTGTGATTCTCTCCTCCCCCGATACGATATCAAATCGCGCGCCCGCGCACTCGAGCGCCCGCGCGCCCAGTCGTCCTGGCGCCCTAGCGCCCGTGCTTGGCGAGCAACAGTTCGCTAGTCAGTTCACAACATCGCAGAACATTACCGTTAATGAAATAGACACAGCTAATAAGGAGAGATTCGCACAGCATCAGAGTGTAGAGGCGCCGTTCTATTGAAGGTTGAGCCACATTTATCATACCTACTTTATATACAAATAAGAATTTCTCCAACTAACGAAGCGTATACGAATTGATTAGTAGCAGATTGATTTATTCATTGGCAGTTGACATCGGAATATCATGCGCATATTACAGATTGATTAAAAATAAATGTGGCTTAACCATACTGTTAGTAGACTTGAGTTTATAAATTAAAAAATTACGTAATAGGTGTAGAGGATACATTCAAATAATTTTTATCATATCATTAATACACATTTCATAGCGTTTAAACATCTAGATGAGAAGACATGTTATTTATGCCCTTATTATATACTTAGAATAGAGTAGAGATAGCGTTTATGATAGAGTTAAGTGCTGCCCTTATACAGGGCGAAGTTTTTTTGACGCTATAATCACGATCCCGTCAATTTCCATGGGGAGTTAGGCCCGGGTGGAGGCGCCCAGGGGTGAGGCTGGCTGGACGCGCCAGTGACGTCTGTGCTCCAGGCCAGCTTGAAACGTGACGGCAACGGCAAAGAGGGCAACATTGATATCTGCAACTAGGACATACAACCGCTACAAGGTTGAACTTGCTGACTATACACACACAGACCGGGTCATGTTGCCAAAATAAGACTTTTCACGGTGCAGGAACTGTTCGAATGCACTTTATATGCGAAAATTGCGTCAATTACCCCCGGCCTAGCATTTCTAGCATTCCTTTCAAAGGCGATTCACATTTTAATAATTATACGAAAATATATGATTAGTAGGTGTTAAATTAATAAATGTATAATTGTCTATTTTATGTAATTTTCGTTACGTATGGCAGCATGTGGTGCGGAGGGTTACAATTTTCGATATTTCTAAAGTTTTACAAATCTTTATCGCATCGTCCTCGATCTGAGGCCTACGAAATTATCGCGTCTTACATGTTTTGCACCAAATTAAACATCAAGCTCCCATTTGGCCAAATAATTTTAATCTATCTATCGCGTTCGTCGTCCATTCGCCGCATTTGCTACCAGCGCAATTCAAATTGCGCTTCAAGTATAGACGCAGCCCAATACTGGTGTCGCTTTTCATGGACATCATCGCTTATACCTAAACAATTTGCTCACCTTAACGAGCCATCACAATGAAATCGCGAATGACTCGCCATCCAGCTCGTCTAGCTATTTTATATCAAAAGTCAGCTAACAGCAAACACAGCATGTAGAAATCATATCGCAGATTAACTTTTATACACACAGGAAAGAAAGAAGAACCGAATGAGCAGCGAAGTTGTGTTTAATGGACGACAAACGTTTCTCTAGTCAATTATTTGTGTAGGGGTTTGGCAAGTCGCTATGGTGCTTCAGCCCGTGCGGGCTTCCTCGGTCACGTAAAAGTTACGAGCGTATAAATTGTGCGGATACATAAAACATTTTGTGTTTCCGTCACATCTACACCGCAGATAATGGTCAGCGAATAACCATTTTCGATCGGCTCTTTTGTGAACCAGTTTGGCCGCGTGTGCGCATGCTGTGTCACCCGCACTGACCGACGGCAGCCTACGGCAGCATGACGTCACTTTGCATGCTCCATAGTTGCAAACAGATTGTGTATCATCGCGTGGCTAAGATCAAACAGTTAGATTTACCACTAGCTCCTCGCACCATCATTTTATTATTGGGGGGGTCAAGAATAGTATATCTAAATTTCGCGGTAGGCTGCGTCAGGCTGAAGCGCCACAGGGCTTAACATTCCAACAAATGATCAGATATTATAAACCTTTCCGAATTAATGTAAATTCGAAGGGTATATCTGTCCGTTCGTTTGAGTGCAGCTCCGCGGAACGGCCTAATGGACACCTGCTAGGCACGCACCACATCGGGTAGACAGCAGGACAGGAATATTCATACGTAACAATGGAAACCGAGGCTGTTGCTGCGACCTTAGGTGTTATATGTAATCCATATTTAAAATATAAAGCTATATAACAGTTGTCTACCATGACCGCTGTAACAGCAGTGCAACAACAACCGCAATAGGTCATCAACTGGCAATAGTGTTTTGTGTCTGTATTACAGTAGATTTAATGTATAATCTTGTTAGTGATGAATGTTATCTTACATAACGGTGTTCTTACATCACGTCGTGTTGTGTTGCACTGGTCTTTGCAGTTTAACCGCAAAATAGATACAGGAGAAGGCCGGGTTATGCGACAAGTGCACGCGCGCACGCGCGCACGCGAGTCTTAGCGCCCAGAACCCGCTACGAGTGATAAGCCGGGCTCCTCTCGTATGTATCTCGCGGTTCAACCACTGGTATAGTCACCCTGTTATTGTTTACTCGATTTATTCTAAGGAGCGATCGTCTTTTCCAACGGGACCTCGTGTTGGATAACTGTCAGGCCGCGCCCGCTCGCCCGGGCCGGCGCGGCTCCAGGGCGTGGCTACACCGCTGTTTGATTGTCTATGCCCCGTCGAAGGTCTAGAGATGACATCATAGACATGAGATCCAAATTAGAAGTTATTGAATTACTCATGTTGGCCAAAATTGTAGTTACGCCGCGTTCATTAAGGGCGTATTATAATTTTCGCTCAGTATTATTAGTTGTTACACCGCACGCCTGCCGCCAGGCGGAGCCGGGGCCCGTTGTACTCTTCGATTTGTTTCGACCAACTGTACTTAGCTCTGGAATGTCGGACTCTGTTACGTGTATTAACATTTATTAAAATGAAAATTATTATCGTAGATAGTTAAAGCCACATAGATTTCGCTGAGGAAATCACGTTTTTCTAAATACTTGAGTAATATCAATCTCGTAGTTAGGATCGAGTTGGCAAATTTTAAATTTATTAAGAAGTCTGAAAATGTCCGTTATGTATAACAGACTGTATTTAATATGGTCTTTAGGAAACAACTGTAATCGGTAATTTTATCTGTAAATTAAATTCTTTTTGATTTAATATTTATAGTTAGGTATAATCCGCAAAACTTTTAGCAGTGTGTGGTATATCTAAAATTTCTTTTAGATATATTTTGCTTACTTCGTTACAGCGTTCATAACTGCGGGTTGCGATTGCGTGAATTCTGAAACCGGCTTGGGACCCGCCTGTCTCGGTTGCGCCTCGGCCCGTCCGTGCTTGCGCGCCCATTTGTTACACTGTCAGTGCCCCGGCGCACGCCGCGCACGCCTTGCCGCCCGCGCACGCGCACGCCTGCAGTGCTTCTGTAGGCGCACCCAGCCTCTTGGACATTCTTCGATTTAGCTTCCGTAGTGGGCGAAGGACACTCAGCCTTATGACATTGTAACAAGTGCTAAATCTAAATCTGTAGCTATAATTTCCCTTATTCACTTGCCCCCTCTCCGTCCAGGTAAAAGCGTGTTCATATATTGAATATAAATCACAGTCAACATCATGTTATTAGCGAGGATTATTTCAACTCTTCGTGATTCGTTGCATTTTGTATGTTTCGTAATCGAGTTATTCTCAATATAATGATACGCGATTGAAATTTCTTTTAACAAACTTGACGTGGAGATATTTTTCGATTTTACAAATTCCGGCTGTTTATCGGTATTTTCTTATTGTGTACATAGCGACATCGGTGATCGCGTCACACCTCATTATGATATACCTACTCATACATACAATAAATCAGGTTATGCTAAAATTCGCTACGAGCTTAACAAATTATTTGAAATTAAATATTATCACTATTCGTATTAAATTCAATCACGTAATATAAGAAGCAAGTTCTCTAGGTACATAATTACATTATCCTCTTACAAATACATAACATTAAATAAGGATTTATAATATTAAGAGCTTTTCGACTAGTATACTTACAAAAAGATGAGATCTTATGAAATAATCTGAATTTTTCGCGATAATTTATTATATTTAATATCCATCCAGTATTATTAGATAAATAGGTGTTATGGTGGAAATGCCATTTCTAGCTCCTATAGTGTATTAATGTAACATAGGTTCAATAATTGGCCAACAATTCTTAAATTAAGTACAAATTTTCCGAATTTGTTCCTACTCAAAACTTGGTCCCAAAACTCTTGAATTTTATTCGGTATTGGTAGAAGTATCGCGGGTCGCGAGGATCAGACGAATGTTCGCATCGCAGTGCTCCTTCTGGCATTGTACAGGGGAGCGCCAAATTCACTCTTCAGTACATTTTTGTAAGGGGAGTCAATTTGCTTGCTTGTATAATTCAGAATAGACAGCTTGATGCCGAATACGTGTCGGATTCTCGTAGAAGGGACTGACCATGACCGTTCTTGGTGCGAATGATCATAAACCAACATCAAATAACATATAAAAAGGAGAAACACTTTACGAGATTCGGAAAAGCACAGTGGAGTGGCCTACAATGTTATTTAATAGGATAATTTGCTTCAAGAACAAAAAGATACGCAACGCTTAAAATTCTAAACTGTCTTGGATAAGTTGGTGTTTTCCGACAAAAAAAAACAAAATTCCAAAGTTAACATTACCAGTCAATTCGAAGTTTGCGCGGAAAATACTCAGCTCACAAAACAGGTGTAGTAATTAGTAGGGTTTTATTGTAACGAGACAACATACGGGCTTATTAAACACCTTTTCTTCTTGACTATGACAGAGAAAGGTTTGATAAATAAAAATCTCGACGAACTATAGATTGAACATGTATACGAAGAACAAAGAAGCAATAAATAACTGAGAATATACTTGCACACTTCATTCAAACAATACGACATACCAACTCCAAGATAAGTTCTGGGAAGCGTTCTCCCTCACGCCACCAAATCGTTTATTCTACCTAGAATCCACATAATGAACGCTGAAATCCCCGAAATTAGCGAAAGTTGTCCCGTTACAAAGGAACCTTAAAAAAAACAATTGGCATAAGTTTTTATTAAATACAAATGTAAGATTTTATAATTCACGAGAAGCAATGGTTTCGGAATTCATCAAATACAGCCTGCAGTTTATGGAGCGTTTATACCTCGTGTACATTTTAGTATGAGATTCCATTCGTAGTCCTGTGTAAGACGAAATTATTAGTTTTAAATCACGGATATTTTTATTTTCTAATTATTATAGACGTAGTAAGAATATGAGCGATGGCTTCTGTGCAGTGTTCTATTGAGGATAAGAGAAATTATGTGAACAAGGGGCGTGACCCTCGAGGAATTATGAAATAAATATAATTTAGAAATATAAGGGAAATTATGTAGTAGCGGCGATGGGTGTGGTAGAAGAGATTCCACCAAAAGATACGAAATATTTGTCGCATCTATTTAAAAAATGACATATTTGGAGACGTCTAGGTCTAGGAGAAACTAGAACGGGGAAGTAATTATTGTTAAATACAAAATTAAATTAAGATATTTTTTTTTGTGGATAAACTAATGTAAATCCCGTCAAGGTATCGGAAGGGAATGAAATCGAATAAAAATAAATAAACAAACTTGAAATTGTACCACCAATCAATTCAATCATAAGCCATTTTTTAACTTGGTCACAACAAAGTTAATTGCCAAAAAATATTAAAATCAGAATACAAACGATACATCAACATAATCATCTCAACTAAGCATCACGAAAAGAGACTGATAATGGTTTAAAAACTTTACTGGGCCTTTAATGAGTACCCGCACTTACCGTACGTAAAGTAATGAGCAAATAATTACAGTATTGTCGTACATATCACAGTGACAATAAGGTTTCGTAAACTAATGGCTGTTGAAACGTAAATGTGTGAGTACCTACACACAAGGTGTAACCTGTAGGCCTCGTAGAGCACTGCACGGCGCCAAAAGATATTGTTTGGTATGTAACGATGCCCGGCGACGACCCACACTGTAAATGTCGTACACAAAACGCGCCGTGTAAATAAGTACTGAGACGTCGCCGGGTGTTTTTTATTTGATATTGTGATGATGCGTAGGATCTACGTCAGGATTGTGAATGAGACAGTGGCTACGCACTCGAATGTTGCACAGTTTTCCCTTGACGGACACGCGTCTACCTAACTCAGTATAGAAAGTCAATTAAAACCCATCACGCAGACAGGAGTCCCGCTTACTGGAATCAATTCCACTTTAACAACTGTCAGACTTTTTGGCAACTTGGAGATATTCTACAAGGATCCACGCGATGATTCAATGCTTTATTGTACATTTAGCATTTGCCATTTCGTTCCCTATGGTTATGGTACGGTGCAAATTAGGTTATGATAAATCTTTTTTCTTGAGCCAGATCAATGCTCAATCGATGCCGAATACCACCTTAGTTTGGTTTTAGGGAGTTGAGGACATCGGTTGCATAGATCAATAACCACTTAAATTTTACTTTTAAATCCAATTCGATGAAAGGGACAGTAGAATTGTTGTTACTAAACCAGATTCACCTCAGCTATGGATACTTACAATATATTACCATGTGTCATTTGGTCTACAAACAAAGGCTTGTCCTTGTGTTTCGCACTCACCCCAAACACTTCATAGTTACCACAATTATCTTCAACTCGAACTGACTTCCAACCTCATGGTGATTATTTCTATACATTTTGAAGAGATGTAGGGTGACACGCGTCCGCCACTTGAAAAACTGTCAGTTTAAATTAAATTTTGAGTCACGCTTCTTGAAGCCAAAACGTAAGCAATGTTAGTCAAGGTCGACAGCTGGTCTCTGGCAGCCGGACTGGCCAGTTGTTCAAGAACCGCTGTAGAATATTAAACTTTCCGAACATTGGGCATAGATAGTTTGGACGTTAGACCCTCTTTTCATTTAATCTAGGACGCTTTATGTGTACTAGACACCTGTTTACACTGTTTTCGTTTTGCATTACGCTTAAGTCTAGCTTCATAGGGAATATGCATATTCTTATTTAATTTCAATCAACATAATCACTTAAGCGATGTAATAAGTTGTGCATTTATATGGAAAGATGTTTCGAGCCAAGGATTCGACCTTCGACAAGCCCTATGACGCCCTGTTTATCCAAACATAAATAACATTATAATTTTATGTACATTGTATGCATGTTCCCTATTTAGTGCAAATGTTTATCTTTACTAAGATTAGTGTGCAATATAATCACATGTTGACCGATCAGTAAGTTTGTTAGACGACAAAAAGCAATTATATTGTGGCATCAATGAAATAGCAGTTGGATATTGTAGCCGTGGAAACTGGCAGTATAAAAAAAATTGCACTCCTCTCACTACTCGGTGACGTCAGGCAATTGATATTGGCAGTTGCCTCCGAAACACCTTTAAAAACTTAGCTCAAACACCTATTCGAGCTTATCGATCTGACAAACAACATCATTTTTAAAAACATCACGCATTATATTAAAAGCATGTTTATAATTAACATCTATATTGCGAAACAAAATCCCTCGTATTCATAATGAAAAGAGCCAATTGTCATGTCAAAGTGACGTCACCCAGCCTAATGGCGACAGCTGTCCAGAGACTATATCATAAGGTCACGTAGTCTGGAACAACTATGTGAGAGACTACACGAATGTGGGTTTTGGAACAATAATTTTGTGAAAGCTTTGTTAAACCATTTACCTTTTCAATTGATGATTTTGTAACGAAATTTATACTGACTGATTAGGCATACTCCCTAACTTGACTTGGGCGTTATTGATAAATGTGCAATTCGTATGGATACAAAACAACAGGTTGACAAACATAAACGAACAGATATATTACATTTTAACAACTTCGCAACGTTCCAATAGTGAGTGCGCGTAATCAGAGTGATTACTCTATTTGAATGTTAATATGGAGAATTATTGTGGACAACTTTTGGTTCGATTTCGTCTATGCGTCCAAACAGTACGATCGCAGTACCAAGCTTCAAAGAGCATTTCTATATTATACTCCCATGGTATGTCTGGAGCTTTTTCCACATTTATACTTGAGTTAACAGTGCTATGCTGTACGAATGATTTTCTTTTTAATATCAGTTGTAAAATTGAGAATTGTATAAATGATTCAATAAAGTGAAATTGATGTTTGATTTTGTAGATGTTGATATTAAACCCTCACCTTGTTCCTAACGGCTGCGCCACGCCTTATGGCGTTCACTTTAAATGAATGCGCCATATTCTTATACTGTAACAATATGGCCAACCAATTTGGTAGCTAGTGACATAGTCTATTATATAATTAAATACACCAAAGTCGCTAAAGAATGAAACTAGCTAGAAGCTATGCTAGCTATGGAATTTAATTGCATTTCGCATTCTGTCAGAGGCGTTCATTAAATAAAGCCTATGTCAGGCCATACGAGATTATATGCTGATGATGATGACGATGACAATAGTAATGAGACTCATCAGGCGTGGCTAAGCCGTAATTCTGATCCATGAAGTGCGTACAAATCGCACCTTTAGTAATATTAGGGTATACAAAACTTTTGTTTTGTGGGAAGAAATCCAGCACCTTCCAACAGGAAGACACAAATGTACTAACCGAGCTATTAAGGTGATTTTCTACTAGAGGGGCGAGACGAGACGAGGCATGAAGAGAATTGAAATATGTATGGCAAATTTTCAATCCTCTCCTAGCGCATTTTTGGTGGATGGAATTATCAATGCTCTCCTAGCGCATTTTTGGTGGATGGAATTATCAATACTCTCCTAGCGCATTTTTGGTGGATGGAATTTCCCATACATATTTCAATTCTCTTCACGCCTCGTCTCGTCTCGCCCCTCTGGTGGAAAATCACTTTTATTGTCATTTCTCTCTTTCTCTCTCTCTCTGGCAGCGCTAATCAGTAAAGAATTTAATTTGGTGCCCAGCATTTAAATCGAATTGAGTCCTTATCTATACTATACTAATATTATAAAGCTGAAGAGTTTATTTCTTTGTTTGCTTGCTTGAACGCACTAATGTCAAGAAGTTCTGGTCCGATTTGAAAAATATTTCAGTGTTAGAAAGCGCATTTATCTAAGAAGGCTATAGGCTATATAACATCATTCATAAACGCGAGTGAAACCGTGGGCACAGCTAGTATCTTAAGGTGCGAAATAAATGTAACAATAAGAAACCGTAAGTGTGTGCAGCCTCACACAAATATCCTAATGCATAAAAACAATTCCACATCCTAAGAGTATACACACATAATTAAGTTAAACATACATACAACTCATTAGTTTTCATACAACTTATTAATCAGGGACTTAAAAATAATGTACCAACTATGTTTTTTGCATGTCTACAGACGTAGTCACTATTATCCCAATCAAATATTTATAATATACCTACTCATTTAATAATCCCTTGATACTCATGTATCCATTTATTAGGTAGTATGCATATTAGCTAGGCGTAGGCAAATTATTAAAATATTTACAAGAATAACATTCCTATCTAAGCTACGGACATTTTTCATTAATTTCACTAGTCACCATATTATTATTTGTCATTGATTAAACGATGGTAAGAAACACTTCAAGGGGTTAAAGAACTTCATAAATTACCCGTATATGTATTTATAGACAAATGCATAGTCTCTCGGCGCTACTAATCATAACATCCTAAATACTTCCTACTTCCAGTCCGTTGAATGTCGCAAACTAAACAAGACATTTGCCAAAACAACCAAAATATAATACTTTCCTTACACATACGTATGTATTATGACGCTCGTAATCCCCGAACTCTCTTTTTTGGCTTGTGAAAGTGGACTTTTAGCCAAAAAAGAGAATCTAGCTATATAAGATAAGATTGTATAGGTGTAGCCGACACAGTCATAAAACCAATAATATACAAAACATCTTTCAATTCGCCTTTTACGACATGCTAGCCAAAAAAAACACAGTAGTATAGTGTTTAAGTCCCAGACTAACGGTGCATGCATATAATGAACACAAATTAAAGGGATCAAGTACAAATGATTGTTTTGATCAATCTTCAGACTAGCTTGAGGTTAAACAAGGTTCCATGCATGGAAACAACTGTAACTATATTTGAAGAGATTTGAATTTCTACATGTTCGACATAATTTTTTGTCAAAAGATCATTAAAGCTGAAAAATAAATGTAAAATATTTTTATCTAGCAATGCAAAAAGGTACATGATACTCGATTGTTTCATGACAAGCAAGAAGTGGTTTCAATCCACGTACCTCTAGGTTGCGAGCCCAGTACGCTTCCACTGCGCCAACGCGCTCTACCAGTGACGGACGGAATAACGATCTTAAACTACAACGAAGCGCCATTTTCTCTTGAAATATTGAAAACTAGAACTTGAAAATGACCTCTGGCCGGAAAGGGTGCCTCCAAGTCAGGGGCCCCTGGAAATCCCATACAAATCTGCCCCCCAGGCAGTGTGAAGGGGGACACGCATACCACGTGTAAAAAGGCCTTGAAAATGAAATTTGTAAGTATCACTAAAGCAAATCAAATGGGCCAATTAGGAAGGTATAACTTAAATAATAAGAACATGACGTAAAAGAAAAAACTGCGTAAGGTATCCTGAATTGTAAAATCATAAAAATGTACTGTATAAACGACTACGACGACTGTAATAAATACCAACAATCTACCATCCGTCCACAATTCCCGAAGGGATAAGCAGAGTACAAAAAGCAATATACTCGTCGAACCACATTAAGCCAAAAATATAACCTTAGTTGGGTTAGATGGATTTTTTTAAATCCCAGACCAACAAAGTATGATATTATATACCTACGAATGGTTAAAGAAGCTTTATTTCTTGGACTGTAGCACTGCTTATCATCGAAGATTAATATAACTAACTACCACTTCAGGTATAGCGGAGGTGATGACATACAACCTTATTTTGAGACAGTCCGGGGCAGTGGTCCAACTGCTCTATCCAACTACATAGTTGAACCATGGGTCTTAAATAGGAGCTAGGAGTCCAACTAAAAAAAAATTTTGACCACAGCACATTTTGAGAGTTCCGTGGTCCAATTCATTAAATATCTTGCCAACCATAAAAACCAAAAACTGCATCTTTATGTGTGTATTGTACAGGTTTACTGTTATATTGAACCTCTTTGCAGAAAATAGGTAGGTACTGGCTACCAATTATAGTACTAATTGCATTTGTTATAATTGCGTCAATTTGTGTCAGTAAAGTTTGTTAAACTTTGATTGAAATAAAATCGTACAGAAAAGTGTTTCATAGTTAGAAAATATTTTGATTACAAATATATAAATGAAGAGGTTGCGTGTGTTTCTGATGAAAGAAAAAATGGAACGGTGATGCCATGGGATTGTCGTCAATACTATATAGTACTTGTTTACCAAAGTGGTAATACATATTGGAGATGCGCTGATAAAAATAAAATTAATTGCAAAGGATCGGTGACCGGTAATGTACATACGTGTGTACATATTAATACATCTATGTATCCTTGTATTTCTATTTATAGTCCAATCCTACAGTTAATAAAAAGTAAAAGGAGATTTCCTTAAAGTTTAGGTTAAGCAGGAAGTTGTAAACACGACGCCACAATGTGATCATTCTATTCCAAATGAAATACAAAATGAAATATCGCTCTCAATAGACAACTTGAATCAATAGAATCAATAGAAAACTTCCAAAACTGTATAACGATACTTTAACTAAATATAAAAATTCTTCTTATGATATTTTATCTATATTTCCATCGTATTCAAATTTGAAGCATAGCCTTTATAATGCTAGAAACCAACCATTGTGTGTTTCAATAATTGTATTTTGTAATGCGGAAGTAATAGAAGTACAACTACATAAAATGAAAAATAAAAAAAATCACGGACGAGGAAAAAAGAAGGACTCCACCCCACTTACTCGTCCGTGATTTTTCACAATCATTAGGTCCGCGTATTAGGTTTTGTACCTACCCTATGCTCAGCATGGCGGAGAAAACAAAAGTTTAAAGAAAAAATTATAATAATATAGGTCTAAAAATTGTGTGAAATTTTTAGAGCTATATTATTATAATTTTTCTTGGATATCATACTACATAAAGTTTTTATGGTAGTTTTCTTTACCTGTAACTTCCGCTCTGTGGAACAATGTCAACGACTTTCCCGGACAGAAATTACTTGTAAGATAGATCTTCAAAAGATGAGCGTGCTCCTTTTCTTTATGCTTCAACATCAGCAGTGACACATTCAGCCAAATCGGGTTTTGGGTGTGCAATTGTGTGCCGAGGACCTGGACAATTGTCACTATTCTTTCAGTTAAATGTTTATTTTTGATCTTGAGTGGTTAAAGGAGTTTAAATCTATTCTTTAGAGATAATGGGTTTGATAATATTAGGAATGTAAAAAATAACTGGAATTATTCCGAACCTGACCCGAAATCCTAAACCGGTAGCGGGTTAGGTTAGGAATTCGAAAAAAAATATTATAATTGTTCGGAACCTAACCCCCTTCCTAACCTGACCTGATTTGTGATTCCAAACCTGACTCGAAACACTAATTCGGTTACGGGTTAGGTTAGGAACTTAAAAAATTATATTTTTTTGCTGCGAACCTAACCCGCTTCCTAACCTGACCCGACGATTTGTTCCTATCATAACCCGAATTTCGATATAGGTAAGTTTCCCCTCTCCTCTTGCTGAAAATAAAAGTATCAATGTGTCCAATCACAGTTTAATGTTTAAGTAATGAGAAACAAATAACACGGAAATACAATATCAAAAAATTTAGATAATTATAACTTAACTATGAAACGGTACCCCTAGACTCGTTTTAGTTTTTGGGAACAATTTTTACAGTGTTTAAACACACAAGACGGCATTTTTAAGACTTAGGTAATTTAAAACACAGATTTGACGTACTGTCAACGCAACGCTTTGTTTTAAACTGTCTTGAGTCTGTATTTGCTTTCGATTTTGTATTTGCTTTGCCGGCCGCACTCTCGTGCCTGTGACGGGTCTATCTGCCTTTTGTTCTTTAATCTGAGGTTTAAATTTCATTTTCATCTTAGTGCAATGATAGAGAAATAATAAGGTAAGGTAAAACACCCAATCTTCGACAAGGCACCATTGTCCGACATTAAAAAAGTTTACAAAAGAAAATAACGGTAGTTTCTAATTTCTGAACACATTTGAAGTATAAACAATGGACGAGGATTATCCAGCTGTCATTGCGGATGATGTTTCTTAGATTCGGCCATTATGTACAAAATGGCGTAATGACATGTTTCGACCGCGGTCATATTTCCAACGAAACCCAGTTTTATTAGTGACATCGCTAAGGAGGTAAGTAAGATTTATTGCCCATAACTTTTGATTGTTTTGCTTTATCGAAAATGTTAGTTATTTAAGTAAGTTTTAGGTTATATTAAAATGCCAAAACACGCCTGTCGGTAATTGGAGATTTTATTTTTGGTTTTTCCAAACTTCGACAAATGTCGAAACGTTTTTTATTTTATTTTGTGCACTTTATTATAATATTAAGCTAAGCTTGTTCAGCACTTTAAATGTATAGGTCTTTCATTTAAATATTCAAACTGCTTCCAATGATCGACAGCCGTGTCGATGATTGGATATCCTATACGTTCCAATGACCGACAGCCGTTGTGTCGATGATTGGATATTCTATACGTTAGTCTACATGTTCCAGAAACCGACATTTTTTGCAGGCATGGCGCCTAAAAAGAATTACACGCCTCTTCAAATGTCACAGGCGGTAGAAGCAGTCAGAGGAAATTGCCACTGCTGCACAAAAGTTTGGTGTACTCAGAATTACATTACATGATAAGATTTCCGGTAAGACTCCAGTTGAATGTTCCATGGGCCCTAAAACATATTTGTCAACAGAAGAATTGATTTTAGATTTTAGGAAACCATTTTCCTATGGTTCCTAAGTACCCATGTACTTGAAATGGCTGAAAAACACATTCCTGTTACTAAAGATAAGTTGCTAGATAGCGTACAACGTATCATAATTGATCAGAATAAAACAACCCCATTTACTGACAATAGACCGGGCAAGAAATGGTACACCCTTTTGCTCAATAGACATCCTGTATTGTCTCAGAGAACGGCTCAAAATTTAACGATAGCTCGAGATGCTGTTTCAGGAGACATGTTCCAAGAAGAAGAGCATATAAGGCGTTGGTTTAAAGAAGTGAAATCTTATCTACGCGAAAATGATTTGACAGATGCATTAAAACAGCCGGCAAGAATATTTAACACAAACGAAAGCGCCTTTTATTTGTCGCCTAAGGCCGGTAAAGTTCTTGCAAAAAAAGGTGACAAACATATCTACCAAACCTGCGGAGATGAAAAAGATAATTTAACAGTATTAATTACTGGAAATGTCGCTGTACAATTGGCACCACCCTTGGCAGTATTTGCAAACTAAGTAACAAAAGTGTAATTAAAAGTAGACATAATAAATAAGAAATTAAACTATTTTATAATATAGAGGATTTAAAAAGAAGCATTACAAAATTATTAGGTACTTAAATTACCTACGCAATACATTCCAACATGCTCCTGTTTGTTTATTAACTAATTAAAATGATTAAAAGACTGAATAAGACTTTTTTTTTTGGGAATGGTGTTTTGGGTTAGGTCGACCTAACCCAAAACACCATTTGGATGACGATAAATAGAACATGTTGATTACTAGATCACGATTATTGGAACATGTCGATTACTGGGTGTCGATATAATATGGAATTTCGCAGTCGATAACTAGGCCAAAAAGAGCCTAAATCTATCTTGTTTTTTTTCCTAAGTTATTAGTATTATACTTCTTTTTACTTTAAAACAATATAGAATGAACCCTAAAAATTTACCCAGTACATTAAAGAATCGTGTATAATCATAAAGAAATCAGATATTTAAAAAATGCTTGAATCTTGACGTTAAAGTGTCGATAATTGGGTGTTTTACCTTACTTGTTTTATTTTACAGAATATGTCTGATGTACCAGGTTGTATATACTTATACTTTTTGTAATTTTAATTTTATTAATCGAAATAGTGGTATTTTGTTGTTACGAGCTGGTTATCAGAACAAAAAGAAAAGAAAGAACAAAGAAATAATTGTGTGGAGATGCATTTATTATCACAAAAATATTTAATGTAGTGGGTCATGAACTGTGAAGGTATGTAGTAACAATTTTTCGTCAAAAATTATTAAACTTTTTGACTGTTTATAATAATGATAAATAATTTACAACAAAACAACGATCATCAAAGAGACACCACACAAATTGTCCCCGGATATTAGTAAAAACGAAGTTGACATAAAGTTAGATGACTTAAAAAAAACGTAACTAAGTCAAATTTTGAACCTGTACCGGCCATTTTTAATGAAACAATAGCTACAATTTAAAACACTGGTATACATTTAGTTACAAAAGTTCCTACTTTTAAAAGTGTGAAATCTTTGCTATATTTTTTTTCAAGTTCCTAACCTAACTCGCGACCGAATTAGTGCTTCGGGTCAGGTTTAAAATCACAGATCGGGTCAGGCTAGGAAGGGGGTTAGGTTCGGACCAATTATTATATATTATTTTTCGAATTCCTTACCTAACCCGCTATCGTGTTAGGATTTCGGGTCAGGTTCGGAATAATTCAATAAATATCGTAAGCAGCGACATTCGAAAGTTATATAAAATCTTACGAAATCCGCTTCTAGCCGCGTGTATCACCATATTTGGTATATTTAGGTAGTATAGTATATGCATTTTTTTTAGTTTTTGGGTTTTTGTTTACTATGTTAGTGATAAAGAAATGATCTATTTACTTATCTTAGAAAAATCAAGGATGAAAAAGTTAAATCATTGCACCTTCCTACAAACTACCTATTTACTGATTCTCAAGATGTCTTTAATAAATGGCAAACAGCGACATCTGTATCTGTTCCACTAGTTCAGTTGTCCGCTATTAAGCATGCTTATAGCACAAGCAAAGCAAAGCAAACTGCATTAAATTGTCTGTTTGCGACAAACCCTAATCTTGTTAATATATCAAATACAGTGCCTCCCTCTACCAAAAACGACGCAAAGCTAATTCTCAGTCAAATCAAGTTTTAGCCTAAAATTCCTTACAGAAACGCCTATTACAGACGCTTTCACGATAAACTTATCGTGAGAGCGTCTGCAATAGGCGTTATCTTATGAAATAACTACTTCATAAGGTGAATAATAGATGACGCTGTCCCATATCCCAATGAACCATCGATAGAATCGACACTTTCAATAAAAGATATATTTCTTAATAAAATGCTGCCCATAAATTATAATGGGCAGCTCACATAATTTTATTTTCGTAGTCGTTTATTCCCACAACCATCGCATGGTTTGAAACACACTACACACATCAAAAAAAGTTAACGATTACATTAAAAATTGTTTTTTTTTGTTACGGTAGATTATATGATGATTTCTTCTTCTTTTTTGATTCTTTATTTAAAAATAAAGAAAAAAAATATAAAACAATAAAGCAGTGTAATTGTTTTTCCATCAAAAAGACTGTCAGTCCTAGCTTACGCTCATTCAGAAATCTGATTTAGTTAATTTTTACAGATTTTAAATACTTTTCCGCGGAAAGTTGTGATTGAAAATAAATCTTAAGAGCGTTATCAGAAGTTTTACGAACAAGAATAGTAACTTTGAGGGAAGAAGGATACACCACGATAGAAATAGCACGCAGAGTTGATAAATCCCAATCCTGTGTCGTGATCACATTGCAAAGGTATCACGGGACGGGTAATTTAGCTTACCGACTCCGCAGTGGTCGCCCAACTGTTTCGACTGCTGCTCAAAAGCGCTATATTAGATTCCTGGCAGCTCTTAACCCAACAATCAACGCTACTAAAAAAAAGCAGAAGGTCGGGCCGCCTCTGGGCTTGAAGTTAGCACTCAGACCATTCGGAATTGCATGCACCAACTATACACGGTCTACCATCTGTAGGCCAGGATGTTCCACAAAAAAACAAAAAGAAGCAGATATCCTATCTCATCCGATCCGTAAGCGGCTTAAAATTGGGATTATTCCACTTTGCCCCACCAAGGCGTCCCAAAACGCACTATGCCTCCGTAGGGATAACTCTGGAACTTCTGAGGCTCCGATTTTAGTGACGGAAAACGGAAGATGATGAATAAATGGTTTTTTGTTGTCTCTGTGTTTTAAAACGTCGTGGTTTGGATGAAGAAGAGTGTCTGGAAGTATGCCGTTAATGAGGTTGTGGTTGACGCGACAGCGTATCCACGTCCATGTGCATTCCCATTGAGGGTCACGATGTGGTGTTACTGAGAGTTACCTCTAGTTTGTAAAAAAAGCTATCCAAAAGTTTCAATCGATTAAAGGTGGTCCCTCAATTGAAACGTTTCTCATGAAAATAAATCAATTTACGTAACATTTGGTTGAGAACTAGACAATTGTTCTAGTCTATTCGTTAGTAAAAAAAATTAACAAACTGTTGACCCACCGAACAGTACAAACAAATGTTCGGTTTTACTTAAAATACTAATCAAACTCCTGCGAAGAAATACTACGGTCGCGGTGACTAAATATTAGGATTTCGTGTGAACGTCAGAACCGCCGGTCAACAGTCGTAATTAACTTTGAAATTATGTCTAAAATTTACTTATGTATTGCTTATATTTGCTTATCACGATTAGAGAATTGCTTATTGCATGATTTAAAATAATTTAAGCATTTTGCATGATTTAAAATAATTTAAGCAGGTTGACCGTCCATTCTGACGTCAGAATGGCTGGTCAATCTCTGTAGAGCAGTAACTATGTAGAATTACTGAAATTTTTGTGGACCTAATGTTGACCCACCGAACAGTACAAACAAATGTTCGGTTTTACTTAAAATACTAATCAAACTCCTGCGAAGAAATACTACGGTCGCGGTGACCAAATATTAGGATTTCGTGTGAACGTCAGAACCGCCGGTCAACAGTCGTAATTAACTTTGAAATTATGTCTAAAATTTACTTATGTATTGCTTATATTTGCTTATCACGATTAGAGAATTGCTTATTGCATGATTTAAAATAATTTAAGCATTTTGCATGATTTAAAATAATTTAAGCATTTTGCATGATTTAAAATAATTTAAGCAGATTGACCGTCCATTCTGACGTCAGAATGGCTGGTCAATCTCTGTAGAGCAGTAACTATGTAGAATTACTGAAATTTTTGTGGACCTAAAATTGCTTATCAATTGCTTATTTCACAATTTATAAGTTTAGACCCTAATTAGGTACGAGCTTAAAATCGCAAGTGCCTGTTAATATCATAAGGGCAACAAGTAACGTATGTTGAAAATTGCGTTTACATTACAAAAGGTCTTAAAATGCCTGCCAATATTGAGTGAGACGAAATGAATCTACCCTTGACAATTTTTATGCCTTACTCGACGTACAATTTTACTTGCATTATCATTAATGTCGTTGCGTTGAATCAAAGTTTTTTAACCCTCAAACAGGCCCCGAAGAACCGCTGCAAGAAATGGAGTGTTACATATGGATTTAGGCTTTGAATAGCGCCCTGTAGGATTCCTTATCAACAAATAATATGAAAAACACTGAAATGCCTGAAAAAAATTTTTGGGAAAACTAGGGCTAGTGTAAAACAAATAGGTAATTCGAACAGGCAATTGATATATAGCTCCCACACATTATTTCCAGTCAACAGGCTTTGGTAACATGTTCCCCACATTATTATTTGCCTTATTTTAGACAAGTTACCAAGAAATCAACTAGAAGTAAATCTTGATAGGAAAACTCACAATCTCTAATATATCAAAAAATTGCACGACTTACCTTTCTTGGTTTCGCCATAATCTAAACAAAACTTGCACAGTCACACAAAAACACTCCTTTACCAGACAGTCGAAATTCAAATGACTGTCAGTGTCACATTCGTTCGTTTATACCACTAAGTACTGAAACTAATGCAGATGGCGTAACTGCGAAAAGGTGAAGCCCAATTTTGAGTGAGAAACAAATATGGCGCCTTTGTGTAGTGTCATTCCACTTTACTTATTTACATACTATAAGTCTCTGAACAATTTATTTATGACGATGTTTTTGAATGTTACAAGTTAGATTATGTTATAATCACTAATTTTATCAATATTGGCACAATACACTGCAAATTCCACTGACATTGACAACTTAAAGCGAGAAACCAAAATGGTAAGCCAGCTTCACTTAGGTATTTCTATGACCTCACATGATGATGTTACCGAAAATAGTTAAGTCAAATATGTTGTTGTCTCTTTTTACATGCAGTATTCTGCCCTACCAAGCGCAAAAGCGGTATCTCAAAAAAAAAACCGAATTTTTTTTTTTATGGCATCGGATAGCTTAGAAAAATACGCGTCTATTGAACTAAGCCTTGTAGCGGTATGTTACTTAAAAGGTATAAAAAAAAGTTAAGAAAGTTTTCTCTATCTCAGTTTTACCTTATTTTTCTAAGAGAATTAGAGGTATATCAATATAACGTAGGCAACCAGCCGTATATTTAAATACCGCCAAATCTCTTAAAAATCTACACGATAAGGGTGCAACTGAAATTCAGGGAGCTACAGATACATTACTAAATTATCCCGACATGACACCATGTCGCAGATCTTCTTGCAATGGTATTAAAACATTTGAACTGGTCCTACGCGATTTTATATGTTTCGAAATATCAGATGAATTAATTGATGTCCGTGTATGAAGCACCTGTAAAACTAGTT
This sequence comes from Glyphodes perspectalis, assembly GCA_951394215.1. NCBI lineage: Eukaryota > Metazoa > Arthropoda > Insecta > Lepidoptera > Crambidae > Glyphodes > Glyphodes perspectalis. Next base: position 22,039,815 of record OX596199.1, read on the forward strand.
TTAAAGGATATTAAATATGAGCTGCTTTCAGTTATGGAATTTGTTCCGCCTGCTGTTGGTAAAATGGGCTACTATAAATCACACTGTCAGCGTGAAAATGTATGGCAATGCTACGACGATCTAAGTACAAGAATCATACGAAGCAGCAACAAAAAAGTGATCCCACATTGTATTGTTTATGTTAGGAAATAATGGTCATGTATTTTATTCGCGATTTGGGCGAAATGTACATAAATAAATAAGAACAATAATCAAAAATATTTCAATTATTTGTGTTTAATTAACATACTTAACCATAAAACTAAGTTTTCTAATCAGTCTTTAGGGTCTAACTTAAAAAAAAAATTGCAACCTCGTTTATTTGTTGCTCGCATTCTTTTAACAGGCACTGGGGATTTTAATCTTGTTATCAACTTAGGGAAAGAATAAAATTCTAATACCCTTAGAAATATAAGGTAAAACTGAGATGAAAACTTTCTTTTTTATACCTTTTAAGTAACATACAAGGCTTAGTTTAATAGACGCGTATTTTTCTAAGCTATTCGATGCCATAAAAATCAAATATTCGGGTTTTTTTTGAGATACCGCTTTTGCGCTTAGTAGGGCAGAATACTGCACGTAAAAAGAGACAACAACATATTTGACTTAACTATTTTCGGTAACATCATCATGTGAGGTCATAGACATACTTAAGTGAAGCCGGCTTACCATTTTAGTTTCTCGCTTTAAGTTGTCAATGTTAGTGGAATTTGCAGTGTATTGTGCCAATATTGATAAAATTAGTGATTATAACATAATCTAACTTGTAACATCCAAAAACATCGTCATAAATAAATTGTTCAGAGACTTATAGTATGTAAATGAAATGGAATGACACCACACAAAGGCGTCATATTTGTTTCTCACTCAAAATTGGGCTTCACCTTTTCGCAATTACGTCATCTCCATTAGTTTCAGTACTCAGTGGTATAAACGAACGAAAGTGACACTGGCAGCCATTCGAGTTTTGACTGTCTGGTAAAGTAGGGTTTTACACTGTAATAAAATCTTACATTAAGTATAATAATAAATAAATAATTCATACTTATACAATATTTTTTTACTTCACGCAGATAACTTAAACTAAAAAAAATATAAATATTTTTAATTAAAATTATTAAAAATTACTGTTATATATATATTTTAAAATAAATAAATAATAGCAATTATAATTTTAATGTAAAAATAATAGTAATCGGACACTAGAATTACGAACAAACAAACATTCGGCATTTATATATATGTAGTTATCACATAAATTGTAGTCTACCCAGGCAATGGGATTATGTTATCCCAAATTTTTTTTTTAGGCACATCAGTGTTTTTCATATTATTTGTTGATAAGGAATCCTACAGGGCGCTATTCAAAGCCTAAATCCATATGTAACACTCCATTTCTTGCAGCGGTTCTTCGGGGCCTGTTTAAGGGTTAACCCTTTCACGCTCAAGGGAAGTATTTTTCCCTTCTACAAAAATCGTTATCGATTATTCAATTATTATTGAATCGATCTTTTTTTAGTGAATGTCAAAATAAAACGTATGTTCAAGGCGGCAAATGTGTTTCTGAACGATTAGAAAAACAAAAAACTGTCAAACTTTATTGCGCCAAAATCAAAACATTCGCGGGCTGAACTAATAATATCTTGAAAGTGTTTTGGACTTCAGAAAATAAAATAACAATATTTTGTGACGTGTTTTATATTATTTGGTAAGTATAATTTTATATAATAATACAGTAAACTGCAAAATATTAGCAGAAGTACCTAAAAATTGCAAATCATCTAAGGGGAAATATTGCTATATGTTAATGTATGGTTTTCTTGTATTTTTATATAATTTACCTTATTTTTTTTACAGAAATGGCGAAAAGAGGGTGCAGAGAATTTTATATTCAAAATGACGAAATATTGCAGTTTCTTATGGCAGATAATAGTGGCGGAGAAGATGACTTACAGTTAGACGAAGAAGACCAGCAGTTCATAGCTCAAGATGTAGAAAATGGAACTGATGTTGTTGAAATAGAAGATTCTGTTCAAGAACCGACAAATCAGAGCTCGTTACCCTCGTGTTCAGATATTTCAGAGACTATTCCTATTTTCAATTGGAGAAATAACTCGTATGCTCCTTACGCTTTCAATGAATGTGAGTATGATTTTGGGCGCGTAAATACATTATCTGACCGGCATGGCATGTTGTTGCCAATAGACATTTTCATGGAGGTGACACAAATGGATCAGTTAGTGTCTAATATCATAATAAAAGAAAGTGTCAAATACGCACAACAAAATGGAAGACCTTTTACTGTCAGCTTGGATGAAATGAAGGCATTTTTGGGCATGAACTTTGTAATGAGTTATCATGTTTTACCAACTCTCAGGAATTACTGGTCGACTGATGAAGACATGGGTGTGCCTTTCATTTCTAATGTTATGCCAAGAACTAGATTTGAGCAGATTCGGCAAAATTTACACTTCTCTGATAATAACAATCACTCACAATCAAGTGATCGAGCTTATAAAATAAGATCTGTTATGCAACATTTCAATTTGTGTTTTCAAGCGGAAATGAATAACTCACCAAGACAATCCATTGATGAACACATGATCAAACTCAAAGGGCACAACATTATGAAAAATATCAAATATAAAATGGGGGTTCAAAATGTGGTGTAGATGTGAGTCTCCCAACAGGATACTTATACCAATTTGATTTATATACAGGAAAGAAAAAAGAAAACTAATACAGAAATTGGTTTAGGTGAATCAGTAGTACTCTGTCTGACGGAACAACTAAAAGTTCTTGGTTGTGAAGTATACTTTGACAATTTTTTCAACTCGCCTGCTTTGCTACATAAACTCATGATGCAGAACACCATAGCCCGCAGCACTGTTCGCACGAATAGAAAAAATGTGCCAAAGTCATTACCATCAGATAAAAGCATGAAGAGAGGCGACATTCCTGCCGTAAGTACAAACGGCATAACATTCGTAAAATGGATGGATACTAAAGCAGTGCATATGTTGACCAATTTCATATCTCCGGTGCCAACCAGCACAGTAAGGAGGAGGCAGGCAGGAACTGCTCAAAAAATAAATGTAACATGTCCGGAAGTAGTGATGCGCTATTATAAATATATAGGCAGTGTAGACCTTATGGACCAGCGCAAAGCATGTTATGAGGTTGATCGCAAAGCCAAAATAAAATATTACCTGCGCCTCTTATTTGACATCTTAGACATTGCTATGAATAACTCGTATTTAGTCTACGTAAAGTTGCACGAAAAACACAGAGTGGAAGGTCCGCTTTTGACCAGCCTTGAGTATCGCCAACATGTAGAACGAAGTCTAATAAATAATTTTACATGTAGACAGCGATCAAAACCCACTTTAGTCTCCTCTAAAAAGCTCCACATTGGAAATAAACGCAATTTGCCAGCGCACAACACGGAAAAAGCAGAAAAACTGAAGCAGTGCGTAAATTGTGCAAAACGGCGTACAGAAAATAAGACACAATAAATTTGTTATTTGCAACGTCCACTTATGCTTCACAAGTAAACGTAATTGTTTCGTAGAATACCAAAATTAACTATTTATTTTACTTTTCTGAACATTTTTACTATGTTTTTTTTTTATTACAACTAAAAAATATTTCCCATGAAATTACAGGAAATCTATACACCCTGCTATGTTTTTCTAGTGACATTTTTTTACTTTACACCCAAAATAGCTAAAATATTGTGTTGTATTCGCATTTTTATTCTCAGCCATCTTATAGTCCCTGTAAGGGTTAAAAAACTTTGATTCAACGCAACGACATTAATGATAATGCAAGTAAAATTTTACGTCGAGTAAGTCATAAAAATTATCGAGGGTAGATTCATTTCGTCTCACTCAATATTGGCAGGCAATTGTAATTTAGGTAATGTAAACGCAATTTTCAACATACGTTACTTGTTGCCCTTATGATATTAACAGGCACTTGCGATTTTAAGCTCGTACTTAACTAATGGAAAGAATATTAGGGTCTAAACTTATAAATTGTGAAATAAGCAATTGATAAGCAATTTTTGGTCCACAAAAATTTCAGTAATTCTACATAGTTACTAATCTACAGAGATTGACCAGCCATTCTGACGTCAGAATGGACGGTCAAACTTAAATGCTTAAATTATTTTTAATCATGCAATAAGCAATTCTCTAATCGTGATAAGCAAATATAAGCAATACATAAGTAAATTTTAGACATAATTTCAAAGTTAATTAGGACTGTTGACCGGCGGTTCTGGCGTTCACGGATTTCGTGGGATATGTAAATAAAAATAATTACTGTATGTTGACATTATATATTTTTAATTTTGCATAATTATCTTGACTATTCAACCTTAGATGTAACTACTATCTCCTCCAGTAGGGCATGCACAAACCTCTTATATTTAATATATAGTAAATTCGTTTATTTACTTTTTGACAGCTCACATCTATGTGATGCGTTCTTTTTTTTCGGAATAATGAATTACAGTAATGTCGTATTTTATTAACGGGCAACGCCCACAGTGAAGTGCTATTTTTATAACACACACCACAGATTATTAAATTGGGCTTAAAATAAGATAAATCGATCATACTTATATTGAACAATATTTTACTTTATGTAATTATTGTTATGTAAAAAAACAAAGTTGATGGATTTTTTTGGCTTAATTACTAGTGTCTTAAACCGCAATGAATTAAAAAAATATGAACATTCTTTCAAATGAGGGTAGATCTAAACTTTTATACCTTGTCGCTTATTCTGTGTTTTGTCATATAACATTGATCGGATTGGAGTTTATTATAACCTTTCGTTGTTCAGTTGCGTAGAAATTAATAATAGATACCTTACTTACTTCACAAATAAATTAATATTAAGTACTTTCAATGCGTTTATTATATACAACACAATATACAATATTATACAATAGAGGCACGAGATAGAATTTACAATACGAATACGGAGCGACACGTGCACTAGCCACGAGGCGCGAGCGGGACTGGCGGGCTCCGCGGCTGCGCAGAAACGCTTGCTGGAGATTGGTGGCATAGTTTTCCCGCGCTACATTGATTAATAATAATATTTATCATATTTTTCCTGTTGATCACGTAAGTTATAGTATTAAATTGTTTTTCCTACATTTTTTAAGTACGTCAATAGTTGGACGTCTATATTTTGTAATGGTATGTTACAAAGCCGGTTTTTCATAATAACGTTCCTTTGCAGTGATACGATTGCTATGGGTCGAAAACCAAAAGTGAGTTATGAAGAACAAACAGTTTTATATTGCAAATACTCTGAGGATTTAGAGAATAGATTAATTCGTTATAATGATCAAATTTTTACTCGAACAAACGTCGATGATCATGTGCCAAAAATTAAAACAACATCATCGAGCTCTGATGATTCTGACCCGCTTTCAAGTATAAATGTAGACGTATTTACATCGGGTGATCGAGAAAAATCTTTCTCGTTTGATTTGGATATAAATGACCGGAAAAAAATTCAACCACTGTATTCTTATAAAAAAAGGTCTGGTACTTATACGTACCGACAGTATAAAACCTTACCTAAATACAAATGGAGTAATTTAATGAAAGAGAAAATATGGGTTGATTCGAAATTGCACATGGACTTTAAGAATAGAAAATATTAACGACGATTTTTTTGGTTTACAAGGTAAATGTTCACAGTGTCAAGCTATAATCAAAATATATATTATTATTATTATATATATTATAAAACCTTAAACAAACACATAATTTTATCCAATGCGTATGTACCATAAATAATTTTAAAAAATCTTTTATACATAATCCAAAAAAAAAATCTAAGTTAACGCCATATAGACGCTAACAAATAAGCAAATTATTACTTCATAATCCTGTTATAATGGTTCACCAGAATTTGGCTTCTCAATTAATTTCCTCTGATCATAAGTCTAATAGCAGCTGTGCCGTACTTTCAAGCATTCCAGCCCTCAGAAAAATTAAGCACGAAGCTAGAATAGGGAAAATGCGAGATGTAAATCCCATCATATCATTATTAAGCACTGCATTGATTCAAAGTCAAAATCATACGATCCGATATATATATATTTCTATATATCTAAATTTTCATTTACATTATTGGACAAATAAGCAAATTATATATTACAACAATTATGTTAAACAAAATGGAAGAGTGAGTATAACGATAGACGCAACAGGTTCTTTTTTCAAAGATAATATTCTTCCCAATGGCACCATAGCAACAAAACGATTATTTTTATACGCAGGGCTTATCACAGCCAACAAAAAAAAACTGTATCTATTTTCCAAATGGTTACAGATTCACATGATCAACGGGCAATTTTTACATGGTTGGAATAATGGCTGAGTTCCGTTTATATTTTTCCACATGAAATCATAACAGATGATTCATCAGCATTGATTTCGGCTTGTATTCAAGCATTTACCCTTATATATTCAACAAAAAATTATAAAAAAAAAATTTTCAGTTTTAGAAAGACAAGCTTCCGATATACCAAATACATTTATTAGGCTAGATACAAGTCATTTTATTAAAACTACATAATCTTACTTGTTTTAAAAAAGATGTAAAGGACGAAATTAAATATTTTTATATCAAATGCATTATATTCATAAAAAAATCTGAAAACTTTCAAATAGTTAAGTTATTCGAGATATTATTGAAGTGTGTCTCGGAAAAGAAAATGATATTGACTACAATAACAGCGATTGTAAGGCTGCTAAAGTTAGACTTAATGAAATTTTCATAAACGTTCATCTACTTGATATTAAGCCAGATAGTGATGGTAGCGAAATTTTAGAACCGACACCTGATGATTCGAGTCATGATTTGACTAACGATTTTGAGTTTATGTCTTGGTTCGACAAATTAGTAGAAACCATAAAATTAAAAAACCAAACAAAAAATGTGTCAAAAAATAGTAATTTGTATTATTTTCCGGTGTTTCTTCCCACTTTTAAAAGGTTATTGTTTAAACTACCCTTGTGGTCTAATTTGCTTTGTACTACTTTTAATTCTGAAAATAAATCGCCTTCTTCTGGAATAGAGTCATATTTCAAAACTCTGAAACACCTTTTTTTTAAGACAAAAGTCAAATGCTACAGAGTTTATGAATTCTTAACAGTGCACTTAAATTATTTAGATAGATAAATTAAAACGGCTTCATGTGATCTTAATCAAGGTTAGCAGGAACGAGTGACAATTAATGAAATTCGTTTTACAAATCTTTTACTAAGAGTAGCCATTTACAACAGTTGTAAATATTAGGTAGATTATTAAATATGGATACCTGTCAGTGACGACTGAGGGTCCACCTTTGACCGAATGTAACTTTTGAGTGCCGACTTTTACAAACTAGAGGTTGAATTTATAATCGTTTGAGAACTTTTACTAAAGGCTGACACATTCAAAAGCTCAAAATTCCAATGTGGACCCTCAATGGGAATGCACAGCCCACGTCCTCATCGACCTTAGGTATGGATGAGGCGGCAGAATCGGGGAGCGTGTATTTGGTCGGTCCGGCAACACCGCCCTTACAACAATTGCGGCATGAACGGCGATCCATGATGGATTTTCACCTCTCCGTCAACAAAAAAAAAAGGTTGTTCCAAAAACGGCGCATCGTAGCCTCCTCAAATAAAACCCAATTTCCATAAGGTTTAATTTTGCAATTGAATTTATTGAGAGTTGGGTGTTAACAGGAGTGCACTGCCGATGGAAATTCTTTGTTAGGTTTTTTGATGCCAACTGGGCAGCCATAGTAATTGACCGAAGGTCATACACCGGATTTTGTATCAGTTTATCTGTATGTGTAATTTCTTGGGAGACCAAAAAAAACAAAAGACTGTTGCTTTATCTACAACTCAAGCAGAATAAATGGCTATTACGAAAGCGTGTAAGGAGGCTATTCATCTAAGAAAAAATTACTTCGTGAAATGACTGGAAAAATTTATAACCTTGTTTAACCACAATCAGTGTGCTCAAAAGCTAACAAAACCCGCTCTTTCATAAGAGAAGCAAACACATTGATATTCGTTATATTTTTTAGTTTACAGACGATACTTAGAGACTGGAGCATTCGATAGGCAGACTTAGAACTACATCAGCAGCAGATGATCGTTATATCCAACTAACTGTCCTACGAAATCACTGCCTCAACGCAGTTCAAGTCCAAAAAAGTTTGCGTGACGAACGCCAAATGGTCATAAGTTCAGATACTGTCAGAAGAAAACTTGCTAAAAGGAACCTAACTCCAAAAAGAGCTACAACAGGCCCAGCATTAACTGTAGCTTACCGTCAAGCTCGATTTGAATTTCCTCGAGAGCATAGGGATTAGTTAGACGTGAGAGCAGTGGGGTAATGTACTCTTTCCTAATGAGATCAGGGTGGGTCCTCATGGAAGTGATCGACGTCGGAGAGTATATCGTCGGCCTGGAGAACGTTATTCTTAGTGTTGCATAAAGGAAACTGTTGCTTATGGAGGAGGATCTGTAATAGTTTGGGACAGGATCTCGTTAACCGCACATACAGCGTTAGTATTTATCGAACCGACGGGCTATGCGTGGGTTGAGTTCTCATTGCTACATCACTGAAATCCTCGTAGACAATATGGTTACCTACAACCTTAAGCAGGTTATATCGAGCAGGATATGCAATTGATACATGATAATGCACGGCCTCATGTTTCTCATGTGGTGACCCAGTATCTACACGACGTCGGTATTCGTACGATCCACTGGCCTGCTCGAAGCCCGCACTTGAATCCGATATAACACTTATGAGCTGAAACGTCAGGTTCGAGCCCGGATACCTGCTCCAACAAGCCTTCCAGAGCTGCGGATTGCAATTGAAAAAGTGTGAAATGCAATATTTCAAGATTTCATCGTCATGCTCGTGAGGTCTATGAATACGAAGATGCTAGCAGTTAGTCAAGCAAGGGGAGGGAACACTTAATCATTTGGAATGTTAGAAATACTAAGATTTGCATTTATTTCTCTGCGGACATTCAATGTGTATAAGTTATTTTCCAATATAGCTGAAGAAACAAAATCTCCATTGCTGTTATAAATTTCAACATTATTTTTGTTAAAATTGACTTTACAACCATTATTGACCATTGCGCTGACAGATAATAGGTTCCCAGCAAGTTCAGGTACATACAAAACATCTCTTACCTGTATTCGGTTCTCAGTACTAACGGGTAACACCAAATTAACCTTTCCAAATCCTTTTACAGACAGTGGAGTGTTATTGGCAACAGTGATGGTAGAAACGGGCGGATTTTGGAAATCGTACATCCAGTCGGAGCGATTAGTCATGTGCATTGAGGCACCGGAATCCACATACCATTTATCATGTATATTACAGGAGGCTGAGAATGCTGCTACAAAACCTTTGTCTTCACTTTTGTATGAAGTTTTCTTGGGATTTCTACAATTTTTGCTTAGGTGACCATATCTGTTGCAATTAAAACACCGTGGGGTTTTCGGTTTCATGTAATTATGCTTGTGAGTCACATTCTTCTTACATGAATAAAATGCAGTTGTTTCAGGACTCTGAACTTCTTGTAAGAGTTTGGTCTTTATGTTATCGGCACTGATTTTTACCCCGGAGCTTTCTATTGCCATAATCATAGGTTTGTATACGTCAGGCAAACCCGCAAGCATGAGTGTGCCCAGCCACTCGTCATTCACGGAAAATCCTATGTTTCTAAGTTTATGAGCTGCCGTCATAATTTTGTTTACGTAGTCCGCGACATTTTAGAGGAGTCCAAAGTTGTAGTAATGAGATCTTTCAACAAAGACACTTTTCTTGACAATCCGTTGTCGTCGAATGCTTGTTCTAGATTATTCCATACTTCTTTTGATGTTTTCGCATCTTGAATATGCACGTAATTGATAGCATCGACTAACAAAATGAGTTTTGATCGTGCTTTAATATCTTTGGCGGGAACGACGACTTCATCTTCGATGCACTGCCATAGGTCTTCGTGCTCGAGATCCGCCTTTACCGCAAACTTCCAATTTGCGTAATTTTCTCTTCCAATCAACTTTTCTATGTTAAATACAGTATTTGTCGACATATTCCCTGTATTTCTGCTTTTCTTTACCCTCAAAAATGGCGCCAACTCGAAGTCGGTAGGATTTTTTCAAATCCGTTCGTGTATTTCGGACCTTTTTGTTATTATTCCGTGTAACCATTAATTATAACGTAATCCGCTTCGAAATAGCGAACTACGCTCTGCTACCATGTAGAATTATGGTTATTTTGTGCCTTGTAGATACCTCATTATTCTCTTGACACCGAGCCAATGGTGATGATTAGGGTTATTGACGTATCTACTCAGTTTATTCACAGCAAAATCTACGCTCACGCTCTGCTACCATGTCGAATTATGGTTATTTTGGAATAAAACAATAAAGGTTGCAAGTAAAACGTGTATAATATAAAGGCGGCAAAAACGGAACAGAGACAATTATATCCAATGACAATCAATATAGAGTTACCATAGATAATACAAACATACTAATAAAAGGGTTAGTATTCACTATCTAACACTCCCTCTTGAATGCAAACCCATTTTCTTTATACAATAATAGTGTTTCTCAGATGGAGTTCCCTTTGTTAAAATATCAGCTACCATTTCACTACCCCTAGAATACATAAAAGTTATATTTCTTAAATTTACATTGTCTCTAAGAAAATGATACCTAATATCAATATGTCTTGTCTTAGGTTTATAACATTCATTTGAAGCTAAACATATAGCACTTTGGTTATCACAATATATGGGGAGGGGACAGTCTTCTTGCAGGCCAAGTTCAAGCTGGAGCTGGCGGAGCCACAGCGCCTCCTGTGTCGCAACAGTCATTGCCATGTACTCTGCCTCGGCTGTCGACAGAGCTACTGTAGATTGCTTGCAGGAGTTCCAAGCAACGGCACCATTCTGAAAAATAAAAGTATAACCAGTGCAGGACCTTCTGTCCTCGGGATCACTTGCCCAGTCGGCATCGCAATAACCTCTTATTTCGTTTAATGAATCTTTGCTGTAGCATAATTTCAGGTCTTTTGTGCCCTTCCAATAATAATGGGTTTATTGAAGACTCCCATAGACACAGTTAGATCCTTGCAAGGCTTGACACCATAGATTGGTGGATAACACGCAGTAAGAATCCCCCCAAGGAGTTGAATCGTCTTACAGACGTGTTGTTTCGTAGAGCTGACGACGAATGTATGAAATACTTCAACATAAACTGGAGTACAACTAGGATTAAGTGGGGTCCACCAACTTTACAAAGAAGCCTGGTGAGAACAAACACTCCTATTGTTGACGTTCCAACAAGCTTGCGAACAGCTGCTGTTAAAGAGGTATTTTTCCCAGATTTAACAATTCCTAACCCTAGAATTCCCTCAGGAGTTATTGTGGAGATGAAACAAAAGATTGGGGTGCTATTAGAAGATAACCTGCCTTTGACAAAACAGTTGAGAATATTAATAAATGCTCTGGACCCGAGAGAACGTTATCTTCCCATTTTACCTACATGTGGTGAAGACACAGTACAGATAAAACATTCAGTGGTGCACAATAATTTGGTTGTAATAAACTATATTCAAGAGGTCACCCATGAGTCTAACATGTGGTTAGCAGCATTCAAAAACTTAATATCATCCATAATATATGAAGGAAAAGCCCAGAACATATCTAAGGAGGAGCTTAAAGAAATTTGTCTTGCATTCACTATATCAGGGCTAGACTTCTTAACAATGTTAGAAGCAGTTAAGACAAATGATTCATTGGAGTTCCTATGGGCAAAAGCACTTTTTGAAAGACATACAACATTGGAGTATAAGATTGGATCCTTAACTCTATGTCCTGACCCTCGAGAAGGAAGGGAGGTTAGAATCTACAACAAAAAGTTGTTACCCAAAGTGATAAAAATGGGAAACCAAGTGGTTAATTATAAATACATGGGGATGAGAGGTAAATTTACATATAACGGTCAAGTGTTAATTGAAATAGTTGGGAATTATACAACTACCCGGGATCTTATATCATTGTTGAAAGAGATAGCAAAATACATTAGTTACAGATACCAAGACACTGCTAGTGCAAGGCCTCATCTGAATGATATGGCAATTGAGAAAATAGTGGATTACTCCCCTCACAAATTCTTAGAATGCACGATAACATCATTTTCAAAGATAGGGGCCCTAAATTCTGGTGACAATTGTGGCAAATTTAGGTATCAGCCAAATTCTGAATATTTAACAAGTGGGTGCTACCATCTGACACTGGACGAGAGACTAGATATTCTCCTTTCCGGGACACACTTAAACATAGTTGTTGACCCCCAACGAGGGAATTTGAAGCCTTTCTCTGATGATGTAATTTGCAAACACCACAAAATGCTTCGCTGTTTCAGTATAAAAGAGATGATAAAAGAGATGTTCTACTATTATTTAAGGAACCCATCTGAAATTGTGGAGAAGGTCAGCATGAGGAATTTTATATGGAAAAACAACCACTTAAGAAAGTTTCTAGGAGGTGCAGCAAGGCAGATTTCATATATGGCCAGAAATATTGCAAGTAGGTTGATAGAGGATCAAGTTCCCAACAAACATTATTTGTGCTTCATATATTGCTTTTGCAATGCAGACCCTAAAAATGTCGGTTACGGCCCTCTGAATTATGTTCTCCCTGATGGAACACAAATCGACATGGCGGCAGAGAAAGGCATATTTGTTTACAGTGAGCAACACAATACTTATCTGCTCTATGGGATGAAAATAGCTTAAGGCCTAAAGAAAATAGGAAAAGCAGACCTTCTCAGAGGCATTTTAGAAGGCTATAGAATTGTTCACCCTGCATTAGAAGGTAGAAGGCTCACCAACGTCCGATATTTAGAATTCCGCAGACCAGGTAGAAGAGGGTGAGTCACTCAACGCATATGTTGGAGGAATCCTATATACTTTTATCAAGGATTCTTCCATAAACTATAGTGTCCGTTCTACTGTGAACCGCCACATGGATGATGTCGTGAAGAGGATTGAGTCACAAGGGAAAAGAGTTGTCCTTGGCAAAAGGTGGCTCGACTTAGATGATAGTTCTGACGACGATGAACCCGACAAGAAAAAAGCGAAGAAGAGGGTACAAAGCGTAGTATTGGATTATAGTGATGAAATCGTTGCTGGATGTTCTTATGATCTAGAAACTGATGCGGTAGATGTAAGTGATACTGAGATAGACAGAAAATAGAAAATTAGTTTAAACAATTGAATGATATAGAAAAAAAACTAGTAGAATTGACTATCTTATCGGGCCTTTTTCTTGGACGTAAGGTGATGCTGCTTTGTGGTAAGGCTTTTGCTAATTTTGGCGGAACATAAGCTTCATCTTTATCTGTCTCATACTCATCTGAGCTTCCACTTACATTGCTTTCACATACTTTTGTTTCTTCAGCTATATTGGAAAATAACTTATACACATTGAATGTCCGCAGAGAAATCAATGCAAATCTTAGTATTTCTAACATTCCAAATGATGTTGTCCTGTGGCATCGCCGCATGGGACATTTGAATTTTCCAGATGTAAACAGACTGCCTGAATGTGCTGTGGGAGTAAGCTTGACTGCAGAAAAGAATAAGTTACCGGTGACATGCACTACATGCTTACAAGGAAAGCAAACAAGACTACCCTTTAAACATATTGGATCAAGAGCTTCAAATCTTCTTCAGGTGATCCATTCTGATTTATGTGGTCCAATGGAGACTCCATCCCTAGGAGGTATGAAATATTTCATTACATTTGTGGATGATTACTCAAGACTAGTACATGTGTATTTTCTAAAAGATAAGCATAGTGTTCTAAATGCATTTAAAGATTTTCATAAGAAAGTAGAGAATGAATGTAATAAGAAAATGAAAATATTACGTACAGATAATGGTTTAGAGTACTGTAATAATGATTTTTATTATTATTTAAGTCAACATGGCATAAAGCATCAAACAAGTACACCATATTCACCACAACAAAATGGTCCCGCAGAGCAAATGAACCGCACTCTAGTAGAGAGAGCAAAGTGCATGCTGTTAGATGCTAACTTACCTAAACCATTCTGGGCTGACCAAAACATTTTACTAATTTTTCTCTGTATTTTCGGCTTTTTTTTTTGTCACTTGGTGATTACTAAGTTTTAAAACTAGTAGAAAACTAATCTTATTTGTAGAATATTTGATAAATGCTTAATAAACTCATAAAACCAAATATGTTTCCATTCATTTTAATTGTTATGAAACGCACTTTCTGTAGGTATAACTTTAATAGTTACATGTTTTATACTTTTCGCGAAAAACACTAGAGGTCCAAGGTAGCGGGTGGCTCGGTTTATTTGCTGTCCAGTATATGTTTGGTCCACAAATTGTTCTTAATTTATATGACCTACTGTATAAAGTGACGTGACAACGGCGCGATCAAAGCGCTGAGGTATCAGGAGCGCAGAAATTGCGAGATGTAGTTTATTCACTCGCCGCATTGGATTCGTGATTCTGAAAGAGGGCGGTGCGTAGTGGAATGGGAGTGGGCGTGTTTTAAAATTGTACTTCTAAATAGACCTAGATTCATATACATTCACGGAAACTATCTCACTGCTTTAATCTCCTCAAACCTATGGTCTCCTGGTACTCAATCCGGTATACCAGCTCAGGCGCGACCATAACGGATGGGGCGGGGCGCGGGCGCGGGAAGGGCGAATAGACGGTAACTAGGTAACGACTCGTTTAAGGTACCAGGAGCGCAGAGAATTCGAGATGTAATTCAAACACTTGTCACGTGGTTTTGTTGTTCTCGAAAGTGGGATACGAAGGGCGGTGCCTAGCGGAGTGGCGTAAGTATTTTAAAATACTCTTTTTTTTAAAACTTGACCCCCTACTCCATGTCTGGCGCATGCGAACAAGCGTCCACGAGCTCTCGTCACTTATGCGGCCCTGGTGCTTGTGCGTCCTGAAGCCGGCACTTTAAGAGGTTAGGATGGTTTTGTAATTATTGCACAATTATTAGACAAATAATACAGCATCATAATCATCTGACTCATATCAAAAATGTAATATGTGACTAAACATGCTTTTGAACTTAAATTATGAGATATCGAACAACTAGTGGCACGTATGTACATACATGTACGTACATAGTGTTTTCACTTGATACGTAATAAAGTTATTTAATTCCATTTATTTTAATGTTTGTCTGACTATAAACAGATCCCACGGAAAGATTTAGCACACATTCATGTAATTACAGATATCTCCAATTGATGTTGAAATAAATGAATATAATAAAAGATCCACGGAACGGATAATTTCTACAAAAGAACATGTGTCTGAGTGTAAATCCTGTAGCGTACTAAATTTGGGCACGACACGTACTGTTGTAGTATTGATTTTGCATCATAGGGCTACTAAAAAGCTCTTCGTGTATTCTGCGCTCCTGGCGACCGTGTCTCTATTTATATGGAGCATTCGTATGAGAACCCCGACAGAGCCGGCGTGTCGGGCGCTCACCATACGTAGCGAGCAACATCAATGCGTCAGGCAACCATTTATAATGCTTTGAGAGAAGATATACAATAAATTGGGTGCTTGTTAAAAAAAATGGGTCTTGTTTTATAAAAATGTAACTGGTCTGGCTGCTAAGAGTCTTGCAGGTCCTATAAGTGTAATTCATAAAAAAATAAAGTGGTAATTCTTTGATAATATCTTAATTTAAATTAAAAAGTAAAAATTTGTTTTATCGCAGATTTTTGGGGGTTTTACAAAAAGCTATTTCAAGCTTATTTAAATTTAAATGTTTTGTTCGATTACATATTTTTTAACTTCATATTTGTATTTCGAGTAGCACATAATTAACCGGAAGGGTTAATCAATGTCCTCTATCTCTAAAATATTGGATACTTGTACTGAAGCCCACCAGCCACGCAATCGCGCTCCGCCTCACACTGTCATGCGCTCACTTCGCCGTTCACCGGGTCACTGGAGCTCCCCACGCGCCGCCGTAAAGCTTTATACCTAGCACCAACGGAGGCCGAGGAAGAGCGAGACGGCAATGCGCTACTGCCGTGAAATCGGCTAACCTACATTCTGGTCACTTCGAGCCGAATTTTGTATGAGGTGACCACACCGACACGCTGCGTAAAAAAAAATCAAAATGGCGACACGAACGAGTGCTCGTTGGTTGAAATTGTCGATCGGATCGAAAATGTTTTCAGTTTTTCTAAGTATTCTGTCTCGTTTCGACGTGTGTTTCAGGTGTTAGTATTGGTTTGTTATATTTTACCGACGATGATGATCGATGACGATGATCATATTATTTGCCACTAATGGAAAAATATCCTATGGAAAAATATATTGAGTGCAGCGGATTACTGGCTTATGGATGGTACGTTTAGCAGCTGTCCCGGCCCTTTTTGTCAAATATACTCTATTCATGCTATGGTTGGCAAACCGGAGGGCACACATAAAATCGTCCCATTAGTTTATGGCTTGCTCTCTTACAAAACAGAGAAATGTGACACAACACACAGCTATAAACAGATTAAATACTTTTAATTTGTAGCCCACGAATTATTCTGACTGCCTTCGAAGGCGCAGTCATGAAAACCATTAAAAATGTGTTCCCATGTTGTTTGAATAAGCTTTGTTTTTTTTTCTTTCAAACCCGAGTGTATGGCGCCACATCCAATCAGCTGCTTAAGTAACCCAGTACAATAAAGATCCGTCATTTGCACATAAACTGAGACATATAGGGGCGCTGGCATTTTTGGAGCGAACCGAAATCGTCGATGCATTTGATATAATTAAAAACGAAGTCATACCCGAATAAGCGAATTACATTATTTTGGCAATTATTATGTCGATGGATCGTCAAGAAGTTCAAAACGCGTTAGCTCAAAAATGACACTCAAACAGCGTCAACCACTGTTTCCCCCTTTCATGTGGTCTGCACATAACAGTCAAATGTCACATGTGCCATTGACTAAAAATGCCTTGGAATCATGGCATAAGCGATATGTACCTATACACATAGTATCATTATTTAAGTAGTAACTTTAAATAATAGCATTGGTTCTAATAAATTTAAAATTGACCTGTAGTTACTAATTCTAGAAGAAATCGTACACTTACCTTTTGTTTTGCAGTCGACTGTATGTGCATTCGTAGTTGGTGTAGCGCAGCTATACTCATTGTGTGTTCCGCGTAACCCTGGGGTTCCGTGAAGCCTTTCTGGGGGTTCCACGAAAATTGGTACTGATTGGTACATAAATATCATAACTCCTGAGGGAAAATCCGTTAAAAGTCGATTATCACAACCACCCCCCCCCCCCGCACTGCCGCCCGCGCTGTTCTAGGGTCCCGTCAAATACTCCGCTTCCTAAAAGGGTTCCATAGCATAAAAAGTTTGAGAAGCACTGGTGTAGCGAGCTCGGCTGTTAATTTCGCTATTCCATCAGCTATCCACTCTGCTACATCCTCAAGTGACACGACATACATACCTCTTCGTCTCTTGTCCAGTCCCCCCTGGTATTTTACGGTCGATGGTAATTTTGACAGGACCTCTCGGATGAGAAGCGGGTTTTGCAGATATATATTTTGTACATCTGTTGCATATTTCAATAGCTGCGTCAGCAAGAGCTTCAACTTTAATTGTAATTTTTTTCTCGATCAACACTTTTTCAATGTTAGCAATTCTTTCTGCAGCTTTTTGCTTTATTTCTAGAATGCCCTGTCGGAGGAGCCGCGCCCGCTCCAAGAAGCTGGTGGAAGCTACAAAAGGCGGTGCTTGCGGAATGTCAGCCAGCTTGTCCATTGCTTGTGCACTTTTGCTTCTTATTAGCATTTCCACTGATAAGTCCACAATATCTCAAATGACCACTTTGTAATAAAGAAGAGGTCAAAATGGGTCTATGGGACCCACAAGACGACGAAGCCATCATACCCAGCCACTTCATTCTGGGCACATCATCGCCGTATAGCTGACTTGCTCAGGTGGATGATGCAGATTTAGTCCGTCGTGTCTAATGGCGTAGAGGTCCCCACCTTGCCGACTACTTCTGGCGCAGATGGATCAAAGAATCCTTTACTAACGCCGGTGGCCAAGGGCAACCTGCCGCGCGGCACATGGCCTAGGGGACGCGTGGTGCGCGTATGCCCGGGTGCAGATGGCGTAGTCAGGGTAGTTGACGTGGCTACTCAAGCAGCACAGCTACATCGTCCGGTCAAGGGACTGGCTGTGGTGGCTTCCAGTGCTGTACCGGGCAAACCTTAGTTGTGCTGTGCACGGGGGGTGCCATGCTGCCAACGCTGGCCTCATAACTTTTATATTAGTACTTTTTATACCTTTTATAATTTTTTTATTCTAGTTTAGAATTCTAATTTTATTTTGATATGAAGTACCTATTGTTTTTCTAGCAGTCTCTTTCCAAATATACGTCTGTTCACATCTTGGCAGTCTTTATCATTTATATGAAGAGAGGATCTCGGAGTATGCTTCAGCCAACCATTAATCTTAGGAGCTCTATCCTCTTCACCTATCTTCAGCAAGTTTTCATTTATTGCTAGAATGTTTGAGGCGTTTGCAGCTTCACTGGCTCGTTTTTGCAACTAGGTGCATCCTCCGTGCAGTTGCTCGCAGACCAAAGGCGTTACTACATAATTATTCTCGACCGCGTACCATCAATGACCCGACAGTTTTTCAAGGACGACGTGAAATTTTTACTGGACAGCAGAGACCATCTAAAACCGTGACTGACAAAGTAGTGGACTTTTTTTACGACATGTTTGACAGTGACTCCATTGACCTTTTGGTCAATGAAACTAAAAGGTATGCGCACCAAACTTTGACTGCTGTTCGTATTTCGTTCGTAACCCCCAGGCTTCTAAACATGCCAGAGCTCTGAAATGGTGACCTTTCTTGCGCTGTTTTCTTTATTTTACTCTAAGACTAAAGAAGAGGCCTACTTTACTTTTGATGTATTTGGGACTATGGAGTATTTTTCCATGACAATGACTTACTGAAAACTTTTTTACATTATATAGACAATAAACGACAACAGCACGACAAAACTTCAAAAAATACGATCTATTAGCGACTACTTCAACAGAAAATTTCCAGTCTATACACACCTGGCCAAAAGATAGGCCTCGATGAATCGCTATTGAAGTGGCATGGCCACTTAGGATTCAACCAAAAACTTTAAAAAAAGCTGCCCAAGTAGTTGTCATATCTACGAATTATGCGAAGCATCGACGGGCTATTTGTGGGCGTTCAGGGTATATACATACTGGCAAAGACAAACCAGATAGATTACAAACAGATATTGGTACATCATTTTGTTGTAGCTTTTATAGTTTTAACAAAATATGCAATTCTATCAATACGTTGCGATCGGTATGCGGCCGGCCGGAATCGGACAAACTGCTTAACTGCCGAGGTCCGACCATGGCGGGGGGGTTATCGTGAAGGTGGCTATTCAATTAATGATTAGAACTCTCATCTACCGCCGGGGGACTCAAAAATAGCGATTTCGGAGGTCCAAGCGTTCCTCAATTAGGTAAAGGTTGTCCGTAGGTATGCGGTGACCAAAAGCAGCTCATGAAATAATCAGCAGCGGATACGGACGGTGTACACCCCATCGATATATTTACCGGGCATGTCAGCGATGACAAGCCCGGTATCTTCAGATATCTGCTCCTTCGATACAACTAGAAAGAAATAAAGCCACTGATAACCATCCGGACCACTTCCCGCGATGTCTGCGCGCCTAGTACTTTAACGTCGCCGCTGCGGTTTAAGCCACGCCCATTGCTTACCCATTTCGAGAACAACAAAACCAAGTGGAAATTGTTCTCAAAAGTAGGATACCTACGAAGGGCGGAGTAGCGGTGGGTGCGTTTAAAATTATTACTAATAAATGACCTCGATATGTGTACATATATTTACGAAATCTTTCTCGCCGCTTAAACCTCATCAAGCCTATGCTCTCCTAGTACACAGCGGCTCGGGGCGGTTATAACGCATGGGTGTATGGCGCGGGCGTGGGACAGGCGAAAAGACAGTAAGTGTACTCAGACGGAGAGCGGGCGTCCTGTCACTGTCTTTTTGGATGACTTGAATAGTACAGTCAAATAAGTCGAAAAAGAGGGTAAAGGCAGACTTTTATTGCCAAACTAAGATTTTTCTCATAAAATATTGTCTAAAATAGAGTGGCTCAAAAAAAATTTTTTTTTGTGAGCATATTTCATTTTCCCTAACTCTAATCATATTTAAAGGACAATGCCAAAAGTTCCATATTCATTTAAACCACCTAAAAAATCGTATTAAACGAATGCAATAAAGTGTTTTGTATAGCTGTTGAACTACTTATTTAGAAATGAAAGTTGAAAATTCTCTAAAGGTTACGGATTTTTGGTTATTACAACTAAAAGTATATACTTATCCTACGTTTACGAAGTTGCGAATGTGCAGTTGAATTATGTTTGCTGTACAAAACGAATTAAACATATTCAATTATGCAACAGCACACCCGCCATTCTGACTTACACGCTTTCGTGACTACTAGATTTTCGTCGTTACGCAGTGGTTTGCCTTGAACGTAAAGGATCCCGGGTTCGAATATCGTTGCGGGATAATTTAGGAAAAAAAATGTTACGTAACGCAGATATTTAACAATCAGTATGTTCTCTAGTGCAATTGTTATTAAAACGGAAACCACATGGATCTTTTTAGAGAAAGTTAATAAATTCCAGGAAGACGAGGGTTTTTATTTAGCTAATAAATTACCAAAAACCCACATTAATTTCTGTAACAATATTTTGAAAGTTTAATTAGCCACTCAAATCTTCAGTTAACTCTGCCTACCCCTTCGGGGATTATGGGCGTGATGTTATGTATGTCTGTCAATCTTCAGTGTGAGTGTTAGCACAGCTATAAAAATCTGTGGAGAAGAATTTAAATTGATCGAATTTTAAAACTCAGGGGCTACAAAAAATATATATTTTGATCATAAATAACATGTTTGATATTTTCAACTCTAGAGCGATGACAGAATTTCAAATTTAAAAAACCAATTAGTTCTCAAAATAAAGACCTGATTTTCCAGTTGTTTTAAGAATTTAAGAAAATATATCCATAATTTTAAAATAATAGACTACTGGCCCATGTCCAAAATGGATGGGTCATATGAACCACCAGGTGACGTATATAGGACGATATAAGAGCATAAAATAATAAGATTCAGCACTATGCCGTCACTTGTAAGCTGTCCAACTGGGTGCTAGTGAGAATTCAAAAGTGCCTGTAGAGTGAGTACATTTTTGTCATTTATTTTTGTACGGCATTTTGACCATCGATAGATCCATGAAAAATAATATAAAAGCGCGCAAATAATTCAATGGACTATCCGTCACAAATCGTTAATCGCTGTTTGCAAGCTGTTCCAAGTACGAGTGCTGCTCTGTTGCCTAATAAAGCAGCATTAAGATGTATAGTTCAACGAGTGAGAACCAAAGATCAACCAAAAATCCCTAAAACAATAGATAATTTACGATGCCAGACAATCTTTGAAAAATGGACGAACAGCAATTTTTGATCGAAAATTACACAAGCCAGGGTGAAAGCATAGTTGTATTTTGTACCAAAGTAAACTTCAAACGTCTATTCAGTGGACAATGCTGGGTAATGGATGGAACATTTACAACGTGCCCGATTCCATACGCTCAAATATATTCTATACATGTAGGTATTAATCAGGACAGCAAACGGATCAAATAAGTGTGTACCAGAAGTGATTACATTATTATCGCATAATACTGAAAAGTGCTATTTCATTCTATTTGAAATATTGAATGCAAGGTATGCAGTCAACAATTTTAATACAAGTTTATCTCCAACGACGATTATAAGTTTCATGAAGAGCAGAAGCACAGTGAGTGCGAAATTGAGCGTATCAATGCATCTGAACCGATGCAAAAGCGACGTCGTTCTTCGCAGATTGAGTACAAAGACCGATAGCGAAAGCATTTGGCTCAAAAAAGCAAAATGGACTTAGAAACATTCTAAGGAGGCTTAGCTCACATTTTTTACATTAAGAAAAACTAATAATAACTTATTATTAGTTCTTCAAAAACTAAAAATAACCATAAGTAAAAGGTGTAAAACAATTGTAAATACAATCTTGCAATTTGTTAAACGATAGAACCGAAGGCATTTAATGAAATGTGTGCTCACCCAGTTCTCACAAAGGATAAGCCGTATCTCCGTATATATAATGACTTTACAAATATCAATAGTGTACAAAATTTTAGTAAAAATCTATTTTAACTAGGGTTTCAAATTTCAGTTTCACAAGATCCGTAATAAAAAAATTACAAATTATTTCGTGTGCTCACCCAATCCTCACGTTATTAAAAGGCCCGATATTCTAGCGAACTAGCAATTTAATGGCATTTATAATTTGTATTGTTTTAGTTGACTATAAACATGATTTTGTAAAACATAAAACAAACCACTATCACTGTGCGTTCTTGAGTAATATTTTTTTGAAAGTGCTCACCCAAACCTCTTATTTTTGTAAAGTGAAAAACGTAAACGTAATCAAATTATTTTAAATCATGCAATAAGCAATTCTCTAATCGTGATAAGCAAACATAAGCAATACATAAGCAAATTTTAGACATAATTTCAAAGTTAATTACGACTGTTGACCGGCGATTCTGACGTTCACGTTTATGATGATGATGATGTATGCTGTCGTGTTAACCCTTAAAGTCGCAAGACATTGAACATTAACAAAACTAAAAAAAACCTATTTTATGTGGTCATAAGACACATTATAAGGATAGGAAAAATAAAAAATAAAATCTTAGTAAAGTAGTTTTTAAGATACTTAATGTATATTATAATATACAAAGACACCAACACTATCGAAAATTGCGTTTCGGGAACGTATACTATACTATACGAAGTAACATTTAGAACACACTTTAGGTGCAATTTACCTTAGTAGCTAAGAATAAAAAATTTAACAAAAAACAAAACATTTTTCACAGTTTCTTATGGTACGCAACAAAACAATTCCTTTTCGCCACATAACACAAATGCACGTTACATTTGGTACAACGAGTACTAGCTTGGCCTTTCTTACAGTACTTGCACCTCTGATATTCTGTATGTTCAGGCCAGTGTTCAACACAGTCATATCTGAAAGCATCAACTGGTCTTTCAGTTGCTGGTTTCTTTATTTTCTTCTCTTCAGCTACCGAATCATGTACAGTTGTTGCCATCTGCCGATCTTTTTTTGTCAAAGCTGCATTAACTTCATACCGGAACTGTTTGAGGTGGTCATCTTTCATATTTTTCGCTTTGTAGTGCCGGCGACGAAGAAGCCAACTGTTGTTAACACAGATATCGATGATCTGTGAAAATATGTTGAGGTACCATCGATGAGTTTTCATGCTAGTCCGATATAAAGCAATGAGCATGTCGGCAAGATCGACACCGCCCATGTGCCTGTTATAGTGTTTTACTATTTGTGGGCATGGTACATCGACATATCGCTTAGACTCTCTGATAAATCTTTTTACTTTGTCTATCGGAAAAGAATCGACATACGTACTGACCAAAGTAACTACCTTGCTGTCATACCACTTCACTACGGCAATTTTGTTCTTATTGCAGGGTACCTGGCTATGTGACCCACGACCTTTTTTTTTGAAGAGCTTTGTCTAAAAGCAATAAGTCATTGGCATCATGTTATCTATTTTTTCTGGCGGTTCCCAAACTGAATAAACCGTAATCATGCCTTAGCAAGTACACAAGCTCTAATCAGCTCGCTCCTACGCCGAGCTGTTCCTCTTCCGGTTCAAATTGAATGCCCCTGAATGTGTCATTACCTGCGTACAACATAAAATCATAAATAAATCCTGAAACACCTGCCCTGACTAAATTTTTGAACCCCCATTTACAGGGTTTATTAGGGTTATACTGACGGCGAGAACCCGCATTTTTGCCCTTATACGGAAAGATCATCTCGTCTATGCTAAAGGCATTCTCCTCTTCTACCGACATGCATTGTGTTCTAACTCGTTCCAATTGAGGACGCAGCTTATAATAACGGTCAGGCGTTTGTCAGCTTGAGTGTTGTCGGTGAAATAAATGAAACGTCTTATCTGTTGAAATCTTTTAATAGGCATGATATCTGCTATTTTTGGGTATCTGTAGCTCTTCTTCCAATAATCTTTGTAAGACGGCATCACAACAACTCCCATCAATATATTGATGGCCAAAAAGTCTTTTTTATCGGTTTCTGTCACCTTAATTGATTTACCAGTTTTCTGGACACTATATAAGTTTGTTTGATTAGTTATGTCATCAATTAAATTTTCTGGGAAAAAGCGATAGAAATAGTCTAACACCCGTATTCACAAACGTTACTGTGAGGTCTCATAGTGTGCACGTGCGCACAGGGCTAGCGAAACCAATTCAGAAACAATACTTAAGTGTCAGAGCGCACTATGCGTCCGTTAAAATGAACGCACAGCTAAGGAAGCGGGCTAGCTACTTTAGACAACGCATAGTGAAATGGTAGAGCTGTCAGTAATTACAAGTGAGGTTATTATTTGTATTGTTTCCAAATACTAAGGGTTGATTTTCTAATATAAAATGGATTATAGCAGTGAAGAAGAATTTGACAACTATATTCAGGATAGATTATTCGAACAAAGGACATTAATTACTAGAAAAGTGGACTTCCAAAATCCTTTCGATTATTATAATTCGGAAGAATTTCGTTATAGGTTTTCAAAAGACATCGTTTATTGTATCCTTCTGCCGCTGGTTAAAAACGATTTAAGTAAACTAATTGGAAGAGGCCTCATGCAGAGGTATACAGAAACCACATAGCATCCATAATATTAGTTTTATTTGATGATTTCAAATGCTGGGACATGTTCAATTATAAAATAAAATGTTTTACGTAAAAATAACACGCACTGCACTGTAAACAATCAATTCAACAGACTGATAAATTATATTTGAGGTTATTCATTTGACATTACTCCTGCTGTCAAACTCCGCCGTGAACTTTGGAACACGAATGGACCAATCACAGAGCAGTATTCGACGCAGTGCGTTCCCTTAGCCGAGTATAACTTAAGTGTTGTTTATGAATAGAAAGGCTTGCCAAAAGGAACGCACTGCAAAATGGCATTCTTTGCACAGTGTTGGTGCTATACTTAAGAAAGTACTCTTTGTGAATACGGGTGTAAGGCTGACCAGTTAGATGGAATATTTTCTTTAAAATCTTGAGGTGATATTTCAGCAATGTGTTGTAATTTCTTTTTTGTCCACTGAAAAGCCAGTTTCAGTTTCTTGAGAAGAGGTTTTTTAGCTTTCTTGGCGATGGTTATTGTAGCCCTGCGTTTTCGTTTATTACGTAATGATGAAAGCGGTGAAGCCGGGGATGGTTGAACGGATTGGAAAGAGGGCAGTGATGAGATAGAAGGTATGGCATTATAATTGCATTGAGCATCAGAAGGAAAAACTGCTTCAAGAATTGGAGTAAGCGGAGTTTGAACATTAGAGTCTTGTACGTGTTCTTGTGCATTATGATCAAAGCTTTCTTGTTCACTGCGATTGGGGTACGGAGAGTCTGAGAAAGTGTGAAGCAGCGACGGTGAATCTTCATTCGAATCATTACAAAATTCATGCGATGGAACAGGACTGTCCAATAAATTAAATCTTGCAAGCGAAGAATCTATTGACGGCGGTGGGGAAGAATAGCAGCTGTTTACTTCACATTCATCACTTGAGCCATTACTAACGTCGGAGTGAGCATTAATTTCAGGTATAAGTGCTAATATGCATCTACAACGATCACGTTGTCCAGGCTAGAACAAAAGGAAAACAAGCTTGCATAAATTAAAGCCCACACCAAACAAACAGAACATAAAAAATAAAAAGTGTTAGTTGTTTACGAAAAAAACTGTAGCAAAATTGCAAATTAGGGGTTAATATTTGCCTCAGGCAGTGTGTGGTGCTCCTCAACCGGAGTGAACTCGTTCTTTACCATCTGTCGTCAAACCCTTGGATATCATGGCGTTTCAGTCGTTTGGGGTAGCCGATTTTTGTTAAGTGTGGTTGCCAAGTCGTTTGAGTGATTTTCCAGTCGCGTTTTGTTTTTAGTAGCTGCTATTTTTATTATTTCCTCCCTAACAGTTTCCATGTTTAGCGCCTTATAGATCTCAGTGTTTTGATACCAACAAATCACGTTGTTGTTCTCGACAGTGGTATACGAAGAGCGGTGCCTAACGGAGTTGGTGGTGGGCGTATTTTGAATTATAGTAAAAAATAGACCTAGACATATTCACGCTTCCCATGACGTTACAGCTATAAATAATAATAAAGCTGCGGGTCATCCTTCGAAGCCACTTCCCGCGATATCTGCGCGCCTGGTACTTCAGCGTCTCCGTCGTGGTTTAAGCCACGCCCATAACTTACCCATTTTGATACCAACAAGTCACGTTGTTGTTCTCGAAAGTGGTATACGAAATGCGGTGCCTAGCGGAGAGGTGGTGGGCGTGTTTTATAATATTAGTTATAAATAGACCTAGATATATTCACGATTCCCATGGCGTTGCGTTCACAAGCTGCGGGTCATCCATCTAGACCACTTCCCGCGATATCTGCGCGCCTAGTACTTCAGCGCCTCCGTCGTGGTTTAAGCCACGCCCATCACTTGCCAACAAATCACGTTGAATTCTCGAAAGTGGTATGCGATGGGTGGTGCCTAGCGGAGTTGACCGACTGTGGTTTTGAAATATTAGTAATAAATAGTACTACATATATTTACGAAAACCACAATCGGTTAGTATACGGGCTGATTTCCTTCTGTTGCGTCAATATAAGACAATTAACGTGCAACTTCAAGGAGATCTTTACTTTCAGAGCGCGCAAAGAAGGCTGCAGGTTGTTCCAACATCGCGTCGCAGTATAACGGAAGGAGTCCCGGATTGCCACAGTGAGGTGCCGCGGCACGGAGTTGGTGCATGCCCTCTTCGGGTATCTGCTGCGGATCATAATGCATAGTGGATGTAGGGAAGCTACCGAAAGGCCAGGCCCTGGACACCACTGCACCAAAAACGGTGTTTCATGTGGCAACCGTAAGTAATTTTGATAAACTGTCATACAATTATTAAAATATTGTAATTATTGACTTTTGTTTATCATTTTTTTAATTTCTTTGTAGAGCTTAAGTGCGGCAATAAGGGTGATGTCTGGCTAAAAACAGTTAAACGTGATAATCAACATTATGTTGCAAACAAAATTATTAAAAAACGCAACCATTTGCCAGAACCGGAAAAAAATCCAGGTACGTGAACTGCAAAATATGATTAAACACAAAGCTGTTTCAAGCATGGACCGCCCTTCACAAATAATACAGCAATGTAATTACGCTATCCCATCCAGTAATGCTCCATTTCTTCCTAACAAACCTGCCCTCCAAGCAGTGATACACAGAGCAAGAAACCGTGATATCCCTAAACACCCTATTTGTCTTGAGAATTTAGTTATTCCAGTAGAATACCAAGTAATAAATGATAAACAATTTTTGATGGCTCATTACAATTATGAAGGCGAAAAAATTATTATTTACTGCACCGAAGAAAACTTGAAATTGCTATTCAAAGCCGAATTTTGGCTAATGGTGGCACTTTTAAATGTAGTCCTAAATTAGTGTATCAGTTGTATACAATTCACACCATTGTGGAAAGAAAAGAAACGACTAATTAGATATTGCCATTGGTGTACGGACTTTTGTCAAACAAAAGTGAGCATTGTTATTTTATTTTTTTAGAACTTTTAAAAAGCCATGCATTACATAGATTCCGCTTAGAATCAAGACCCAGAATAATTATAACAGATTTTAAACAAGCAGCTATGCCTGTCGTCGTGTCTTTCCTTCCAGCAAACACAAGTGCTGTTTTTTTCATTTTGGACAAATTGTATGGCGGCGCATCGAACGCGCAGGTTTGTCGAAACGCTACAGCGAAGATAGCCAATTAGCTCATAAACTACGGCATATTATGGCCTTAGCATATTTGCCACATCAAGAAATTCCGCAAGCATTTGAACTTGTAAAAAATCATGTACTGCCAAAATCTGTTGAAGCTTTCTGCGATGATTTTTCTAAAGATTACGTAACCGGATGTCGAAAATGTATCTCAAAGTCAAATAATAAGACAAAAGTATGTATCAAAAACTTGCCACCCAAATTTGCCCCTAAGATGTGGTCAGTCTCTGATTCCATAGCTTGCAACCTGCCGACAACTCAAAACGCTTGCAAAAGCTGGCATTCCCGATGGAACACTCTGTTGATTAGGACAAAAATTAATGTTTTTAAAACCATCAAAGAAATAATGAAAGAACAGAGTAATACGGAAAACGAAATCGCCCGAATCACGGCTCAAATAGAAAAACCTTCTTACAGTAAAAAGAAAAAACATGACCGAAAACTGCGACAACATTTACAGGCGAAGGAAGAAATGAGTACTTTAGAGTCAGTAACTGTAACAATTAGTTATAGAAATATGTTATTTTATTGTTTCCACTCTGTATAATTATGTATATTACATAGGTGCTTCATAATTATAAAATTAGATAAAAACTTGAAAAGTACTCAAGCGTTGAGGTTTAACGTAAATTTGATTTAAAATAAAAAAAATCGATTTTAACAATCTCTTTAAGTTAGTATAGTGACAAAACTTTTTTTCAGTCACATAATGATCAAATGTATCATTAATTATTTTATACCTATTTCTTTGTACTTAGTAATTTGTAAGTACTTACTTATTTTTTTTTTTTTTGGAGTCGTTTTTGTTCGGTTTTTATCCTAGTTTTCTTATACTAAGTGCAATAAAAAAAAAATTTGAAACATATATGACTTTTTACTTCACATTTTTGATACAAATAAAATATTTTACTAAGGTTTTTTTGTTCATAATCGTAACGTAAGACAGCTGCAATAGGCTATTTGAATTTTAAAAATTTAGGTATCTAGGTAGGTAGCTGTCTGAGTAGCGTAGTGTTAGCGTCAAGTCATGTCGGAGTAATATGTTGTCGGGGTATCGTAGTGTCTGAGTGAAGTCATGTCGGAGTAGCGTAGTATCTGAGTAAAGTCATGTCGGAGTTAAGTTTGTCGACGTAGCGTATTGTCTGAGTAAAATCATGTCGGAGATACGTATTTTCGGAGTAGCGTAGTGTCTGAGTAAAGTCATGTCGGAGATAGGTATTTTCGGAGTAGCGTAGTGTCGATGAAACGCGTGTCGGATTCAGTTTTTAAGTCGTTCACGTAAGTCCCATGTTGGTCTGGGACTTGGCCCATGTTGATCTGGGACAAAAAAAAAAGAATGGGTCAACTGTGGTTCTTGCCTAGCATGTCGTAAGATGCGACTAATGGTTCACGGGCTTTTGGGTATGTGACTGAGTAGGCGACGAGCTAGCCACTTGTCACTCCTTTTCACAGCTTTCCATCCAACCCAGCCCAATGTCCCATGTTAGTCTGCTGTTTATGAACTTATCATATCGTTGGAACGAACTTAATTGTTTGAAAGTATTCCGCCAACTTGTATAGAGTTTGGGAGAGCTTTTTCTGCATCAGGGTACTTGTGTAATCATTGGCGATCTAGATTGAGCGAAAAAAAAAAATATATTATTATTTTTAAGGTCTCTTTACATCAATCTACCAAAATTTTAACAATGCAATAGTCCGCAAAAGCTTCGGTTTTGGCTTTGACCAACAAATTCACCTTCGGCGAAACCTTCATTTTTAGCTCCAAAAACTGGCCGTTACCGAAGTTTCGCCGAAGATGTCTGGCAAACGTTGAGATTGAACTAACTGATGCGAACGAATACTCATTCATATTTTTGCCCAAGTCTACATGCA
This sequence comes from Glyphodes perspectalis, assembly GCA_951394215.1. NCBI lineage: Eukaryota > Metazoa > Arthropoda > Insecta > Lepidoptera > Crambidae > Glyphodes > Glyphodes perspectalis. Next base: position 22,069,907 of record OX596199.1, read on the forward strand.
CGCACATGGTATACCGCGTGTGCATGTGGACTATTGATATTTTCTAGAAAGTAATCGATATGTTTTCAAATACCTTCGCACGGACCAAATGTTACGTGTAATTTTTACTTGAGTGATCATCATGCTCAGATCATCATCCTAAGAGGCTCCTTACTATTAAGCTACCACCACTCGAAAAAATTTAAGGATAATTTGGGAGCTTAACTTCTGGTTTCTCACGGAAAGAAATAGTTTACCGGAGTCCACCCAGGTAGACAATGCGGGTGGACTACGGGCAATAGAGGCTCCACATTATTATTCGACCTTTCGTGATCGGGATAACTCGCGTCATCTTCCATCGTTCTGGAAAGACCGCTGACCCTAAACATAAATTAAATATGGGCGCGGCCAGTACTGCTCGACAATCCCTGATTACGAAAGGTGGTATACCATCCGGCCCTAAGCCTTCGGCTTGAATCGGCGCAACGCGGCAGCGACCTCGTGGAGCTCCAGGTGGTCGAGCAGCACGCGCGGCCGCGTTGCGGCCGCCTAAATAAGTACGTGCCTACGCCTAGCTATTATGCATAAATCACTCCCTGAGTATCAGAGGGTAATTAGATGAGTACATTATACATTTGTTCGGCTACAAATTAATATCCTTTACCCAGATTGGGACAATAAAGCCATCTGCAGGACAAGTGTTTCCGCACATGCTACACAGTCCTGTGCTTGAATACGGATGCTTGCACCACATGAAAGCAAAGCGACATAGCGCAACTGCGCGTCAAAATGTTAGTTGTACGACGCTCTTAATTGTGCTTTTACCAATTAATAATTACTTCAGGGCCTTAAATTTAATGACACTATATCGACACACTTCGCTACTTTATTATATTATGATTTTTTCTTTTTTTAAGATTCTATAATTTAAAAATATAGAATAGAAGTTAAAACAACAAATGATTGAAAAAATGCCAAGAGAACTTTCAGAACTTTTGCAAGCAAGAATGTAAACTTTGAGGGAAGAAGGATAAACCACGAGAGAAATAGCACGCAGAGTTGTTATATATGTTGCTATGTGTCGTGCCCACGTTAAATTCAAATTCAAAATTAAAATTCCATTCCATTCAGATACCACGGGATGGGTAATTTAACTGCCGACCCCGCCGTGGTCGCCCAACTGTTTTAATTGTTGCCCAAAAGCGCTATATTAGATTGCTGGCAGCCCGTGAGCCAACAATCAACGCTACTTAAATAAAAGCAGAAATTCGGGCCAGGCAGTTAGCCATTCGGAATAGCTTGCACCAGGCTGGATTACGAGCACGGTGGTCTTGGCGAGCGCTTTTGAATTTCCAGCAACGGCAACGACGGATATTGCAGAGGGCTAGGCTTCGGTAAATGAAGAAGATGAAGAAAAAACATTTGGCAAAACTGACACTTCTATGACGAATCGTAAATCAGTTCTCTTCCAGATAACAGATGTGTCCGAGTCTGGAGAAGACTAGGAGTACGTAAAAGGCAAGGTCCTTTTTGGGTGATATTATGATTGGAGCTAGAACGCCTTTGATCCCATATTGAGGCTTCATGACAGCAGATATGTACAAAGCAGAAAGCTTCTGTCACACCTAGAGGTACGATGAAGGATTGTGTTTTAGTAGTTGAGGCAAAATTACTAGAACTATGGTCCGCATTAGTTATATGGACCAATGATACAACTTGAATTGCGTACCAATGATATTTTAAGTCGCAAAAGCATGCATTGTTCTTTCTTCTGCGTACCAATGATATATAAAATCGCATCGCAAAAGCATGCATTGTTATGCATGCTGTTAGGATTTAACATTTTGACATGTGCGAAAAAAACGGTTGGACCACATTCAGCCAAGAAAATAATTGTTACCGTTTAATGGAAATTGAGGGACGACTAGCTCGTTGTCTGCATAATCGCAATCCTTTTTTTTTTTTTTTTTAGTTGGGGAAACTCCCACGAGCCGTCACCCTCCACTCGGGGAAGCAGAGGGCGGTGTGTCGGACTCGAACCGACTAAAACCCCAACGTGGCCTCTGGCGGCGCAGTCCCGGAGGAGCCTGTATCCCCACTGTCGGGACTATACGACAGCTCCTCCGGTGATGCGTGTGCCGCGCTACGCGGCCCACCTCGCGCGGCGGTGGTCGATGCTGTGCAGCCCACGACAACAGTCGTCGGATGCACAGCACCGAGCACGCGCGCGCGTCGAGACATGCCAGGCCACCCAGCATGTCTCAACCACTCCACCCAGGATTCAGACGCCAATCATCCCCGTAACCGGCGTCGTGGGCCCACTCTCACGCTGTGCCCTCTGCTGAGCCAGAGGGCCACGCGGAGAGCGTCTCGCCAAAGGGGCCGCCTTCCGCCCGGCGACCCAAATTGAGAGCAGAGCCCTGTCGTCGCAAAGGGAGAGCGTCGAGACGCTCAATCCCTCTGCGACCCACCACGACGCGACCCAGCGCGCCCCTGTCGGGTTGCCGAGGATAGGGAGGCGAGCAACGACAACACTCAGCTCCTCCTTTTCCTCGGCAACCCTGGTCCGGCCGCAGTGGGCTACAGCCGGACCGCCGCAACTGCCCGGTAGTCGTGCAGTTGCGGCTTACCTCGGGGTCCTTCTTCGCTTCAGCCCTGTCATGTCAGGGCCTACTAAGCCCCCCCGATACGACAAACCGAGGACCCCGGCGGGCGGGATAATCGCAATCCTAATACAACACTCAGGATCGTTTTTAAACTATGCTGGGGCACTTGGGCACACAAGAATGTGGGACCCGTTGGGAAAGTAAAAAGAAACTTATTATACTAACTTTTTTTACCATCATAATTTTTTATAGGTAACCACTTAAAATATGTTTATTTATAATATGTAATTAATAATTGATTTTCTGGTTACGATTACCATAATAGTCTTTCGGGACTACTGTAGAAAATAAATCAAGTCTATTTGCCAAACATTGAATATTCCTTTGCTTATTAGTTACCAATATTGTAGTGGAGAGCGATCATTTTCGCAGTTGATAAAAAAAAATATTGTGTGCAATAATGATACAAGAACGACTGAGTAATTTTGTGTTTAATACGCATAAAAAAATGTACTTCTAAGATTTAATAGAAGACGACCTTTATAAATAGAACAATATTATAATAGGAAAATACGATAGAATTTTCCAGTTATAAAACGGTTTTGACGCAGAACGTCACTTTCGCAAATGGTCATCGCACAAAATTTGGTCACTTTCGCAGAATGTCATTTTCGCAATTGGTCACTTTCGCAAAATGTCATTTTCGCAATTGGTCACTTTCGCAAAATGACATTTTCGCAAATGGTCACTTTCGCAGAATGTCATTTTCGCAAAACGTCACTTTCGCAAAAGGTCACTTTCGCAAAACGTCACTTTCGCAGAATGTCATTCTCTTTTTTTTCTTTATTTTTTCTTCTATATATTCTTTATACAGACGAAGCATATCTAAGCTGAACAAATAGCTGTGAATTTAGCATAAAAAAATATTATGTGATGTGCTGTCTACTGTACATTAAAGTAAAGGAATTTCTATCAACCAAATAGGGTAACAATAAAAACAAATATTTATCATCAAATATTTATTACGGTATGTAATTTTTTAACAAAATAAATAATCAACTTAACACAAATATTCTCTTTTGACCTTTTTAAATTTTAACAAGGTCAATAATCAACTCAATGTCATATATGTAAACGTAATTCAGAATATATATTTTTTTATCTATAAAGTTGCAAAAAAATTATTTTGTGCATGAATTTTGTTAATGTCAATGATTGGCGATCAAATTTCTTTAAGAGCTTTTTATATTTTTTGTCAAAAAGCAATTCTCTCCGTCTTCTTTGTCCACTGTATGTATTAAATAGTGTTTCTTTAATTCGATTATCCCAATAACGACTTTCTTTTTTTAATTTGTAAAGAAATAAATACAGACCGCATTTTTTTGGTAACCGGACATTTAGGCGATGGTGCCATCCGTCGTTCGGTGCCTTTGCCCTGCACAGCTTAGTATTTCTGGTGACATTTTAGGATACCACTGGTTTTCGAAGTATCTTTGAAATTTACGCATTTCGGGCGTATTATGTGCCTTAGTTACAATATATCGCCATGCTTCTGGAATAGACTGAGCTGGCACCAAAGGTAATATCGAACACAATCTTGTGATATTGCGACCTTCTTTAGAATTGAGTACTTTTAATTTTTTTGACTGTTTCCATATGGCTGCATTGTAATGGCGGTAACAGCCTGTAATTTTAGCATTTAGATATACCGTTTGAACTGCGTTCATCTGGGCCAGTTCATAATCACTTTTGAAATGTGATACTGTTATACCCATTTTTTCTTTCAAAATGCTGTAAAAACGCTGGTATGTTTCCTGTGTTTTATTGGGAAGCAGTCCATACACTATAGGTATTATATTAGTTGTAGAAGCGTCCGAATTCATATCTGCATGTACAACATATAATTGATAAATAGGATCAGGTGCTGAAAAAAATGTCCCATCTGCATAAAAGAACTTTAAACGTTTGGCGATTTTTTGACTTAATTTTGTTGCGAATACTATTATTCGTTCCGAGTCGCCATCTTCACAAACTAAAAATTTTTCACCGAGACAGTTCGGTATCTTTACGGTTGAAGAAGAAGAATGCTTCAGCACATCTGTATTCAAAAATTTTTTGCGTGCACGGTACAAAGTGTCCTTTATTGATTTAAACGATGGGAAGTCAGTACAATCGGGATAATCTTCAATGTTTTTTTACCTTTGTTCTTCGTGTATAACTTGAATTGATCTCATATCTTCACAAACTGCTTTCTTTAAAGATGTTATATAATTGTATAAAATATTACTGGTTTTCTTGGAATGACAAGTGTGTTTGGACTCGTTTTTCCGTGGAACACTTTTCCTGGTTTTATCTACTTTTATTGTTACACAGCATATCTTCCTTGCAACACAACGCCATGAACTGCTCCCATCCTTATTGTCCTTGTGTTTATTGTATCGAAATCCATTCAAATTTAATGTTAAATGTCCTTTTTGATTTCTAACAAATTCAAGATTTTGATCCATATTTTAGCACGAACACTTATCAATCATTCAAAATGATGTAAAAGTATTTTACTTTTCGTAACGTATTTTACTATTACTTATTATAAATATTATTCCTGTGAACAAAATGATAGTATTCACATTTTGAATACTCTATTATACAATTTGACCTGTCATAGCGACAATTTTGTATTTTTTGACATTAATAAGTTTACTAATAGTAAACTAGTTTTGACTGGCAAAAGTTTTTATTTGCCTTCTAAGATAAAAAAAACATTGGCTAATTTATTAGCCTATAATATTGATATATTATTTAATAAGTTAACTTTGGAAGTAGTCCCAAATAATTTTAATTTAATGTTGCAGCCATATGGAAACAGTCAAAAAAATTAAAAGTACTCAATTCTAAAGAAGGTCGCAATATCACAAGATTGTGTTCGATATTACCTTTGGTGCCAGCTCAGTCTATTCCAGAAGCATGGCGATATATTGTAACTAAGGCACATAATACGCCCGAAATGCGTAAATTTCAAAGATACTTCGAAAACCAGTGGTATCCTAAAATGTCACCAGAAATACTAAGCTGTGCAGGGCAAAGGCACCGAACGACGAACGCTCTTGAGGGATGGCACCATCGCCTAAATGTCCGGTTACCAAAAAAATGCGGTCTGTATTTATTTCTTTACAAATTAAAAAAAGAAAGTCGTTATTGGGATAATCGAATTAAAGAAACACTATTTAATACATACAGTGGACAAAGAAGACGGAGAGAATGCTTTTTGACAAAAAATATAAAAAGCTCTTAAAGAAATTTGATCGCCAATCATTGACATTAACAAAATTCATGCACAAAATATTTTTTTTGCAACTTTATAGATAAAAAAATATATATTCTCAATTAAGTTTACATGTATGACATTGAGTTGATTATTGACCTTGTTAAAATTTAAAAAGGTCAAAAGAGAATATTTGTGTTAAGTTGATTATTTATTTTGTTAAAAAATTACATACCGTAATAAATATTTGATGATAAATATTTGTTTTTATTGTTACCCTATTTGGTTGATAGAAATTCCTTTACTTTAATGTACAGTAGACAGCACATCACATAATATTTTTTTATGCTAAATTCACAGCTATTTGTTCAGCTTAGATATGCTTCGTCTGTATAAAGAATATATAGAAGAAAAAATAAAGAAAAAAAAGAGAATGACATTCTGCGAAAGTGACGTTTTGCGAAAGTGACCTTTTGCGAAAGTGACGTTTTGCGAAAATGACATTCTGCGAAAGTGACCATTTGCGAAAATGACATTTTGCGAAAGTGACCAATTGCGAAAATGACATTTTGCGAAAGTGACCAATTGCGAAAATGACATTCTGCGAAAGTGACCAAATTTTGTGCGATGACCATTTGCGAAAGTGACGTTCTGCGTCAAAACCGCCCCGTTGTAACAACACGTTTCAAAAATTTGTCAACATCTGTCAAATGTAGAATCAGTCGTATGAAGAAGCTGTCATTTGTGTTGTTGCCAATGTCGACTAAACGTGAGCATCAGAATGGCGGGTGAACTTCTCAGATTAGCCTAAACATATTGCCAATATTTGTTACCTTCTATGTACTTTTACGTACCTTTTCTGAAAATCTGTGTACCTACGTCCATACAAAGATATTTCGAATATTAGGTACACCCGCCATCCTGACTACAGAACAGCGGGTGTACTGTAAACCCATACATGTAAATTAATAACTGTTTAGGTAAATTTGGTACCTCTTATGTACCTGCAGAAACGAGCATTAAACAAATAAAATACGGTATACTTTTTGACGCTCACGACTAAACGGTCAATTTTAATGAATATAAAAAATATTGTCATATTAAAAGTACCATGTGTGGTCCGTCACATACATTTTAGATTTCGTATAGACTTGACACAGACAGAAGTCATTACAGGCATCATTTAGATTGATTGAGAGATAAAACCGAATAAACACGTTATTTTTTCACTTAAAAAAATTTTTCTTTTTTCATAAAATACGTTATTTACGTAATTTCTTAAAATAATTTATTAAATTTAGGTAAGAAACATTTTTTAAAAATATTTTCTTCAGAAGCAAACTTAAATAATATTTTTTTAAAACCATGAATTTTACACAGATGGCGTATTATTACTAAGAAACAACTAACCTGTGCTTGTAGCGTCATCTTGTATTATTCCTGATAAACAGACTAAACTTTGCTGTAGTTCCAATTACTCACCACAGTCGCTGTTCTTGCTCGAATTATAGCAGTAACTTTTCAAGTATGGTGACCCTCTGTAGTACGCTGAAACGCTGAAAATTAATCAATGATGGAAATAAATTATTATTATAACAATTATAATATAACAAACACTTTTATTGCCCGTGGTCTTATCACTGGTCGATCCATGGGCAATTTTTATTGCCAGTGGTCCGTACAATCGAATTACGGGAAAATTTAATATTCCGTAATCCTATCGATAGGACTATATCCAAAGCTTTTTGCTGAATTATACATTTTACTTGGAGATATAGACAGTACCTCGAAGCATACGAAAGATGTACCGTTGACCGACTACTAAAATGGCATTAACTGGCGGCAGTTAATGTCATTTTAGTAGTCTTTCCAGAACCTAACCTGTTAGATGCTATTATCATATATAAAAAGCAAAATCATTGAAAGTTACTAAAAATAAACCACAAAACGAATAATTTCGTTAACTGCTGCGTTACATGCTAAATTAAACAGATCAATAAATAAAAATACAATGACATTTTGCGACCTGTGGACATTTTGAGAAGTGGACATTCTACGTCTGAGCCAACGACTTAGACGCAGATAGTCCTTTTCTCAGAATGTCTCTTTCGCAAAACGTCCCTTTCGCAGAATGTCTACTTCGCAAAATATCCCTTTCGCATATTGTCCCTTTTAACTTAATCAAAATTCATTTAGCAGTTAGCTTGCTTACGTCGTCCTGTTTGTCGTGTAATATTATTTGTATGGATTTATTTATTTAAAATTTATTCCTTTTTATTAAAGTGAATCCCAGAATAATTTATTAAAGGTAATCAACCTTGTCAAGGCTAAGCAAAAAAGATGTTGGTGGTGTAAATTTAATGTAAAATAAATGGTAAAAAAGTTATAATAAATACAAAGGATAGATAAATAAAAATATACTACATAATTACATACAAGATAAAATAAATGTATACTTGTAATAATAATTTACATGAATATGGATAAGAAAAAAAAATACACGAATCATGGTTACTTGATTACACAACCATATAAATGTTTGACCTATAAGACTTAACATAACTATTTTGTACTATATTTACAATATTTAGTAAAAATATATAAATATTTTGGCGAGAGTACAGTGCTTCGTTAACGTTAGATAAAGTACAAAAAACAATTACAAGGGAAACTCATACATGTGAGTCAGCTAATATAAAATATTTAATTCATGATCACATTTCAAGCCTTAAGAAGATTGTTTCTTAAGATTTTAGACCAGTTCAATAAATTTTTGAGGAATATCAAGCAAACCTGCATGTAAATAGCCTTGATCCGATTGTAATGTGTTAGTTTCATTTCGATCAAGCAAAGAAAGATACTTTGTATAGAGCTCGCAAATCTTTTTTAAATACGGATATAGACTACAACACAACAGCACTTAAATTGCAAGTATACCGGAAGTGCTGGGAAATATTTTTTTAATACTGAAAAAATATATATTTGAAACAACTCAGGCAAAAAACGTTATAAAATTACCGGATCATATTTTGCAGATGGGACTTTTATGTCTGCACCGAAACCATATTATCAAACTTATGTTTTACATTTGGACATGAACTCAAGTAAAAAATTTACAAATTCGGTACCGGTAATACATTCGTTACTACCCAACAAAACACAAGAAACCTACACCCATCATTTTCGAATTTTAAAAACATTTGCGCAACTTCATAATTAGGTACAATTAAAATAAGATATTTCAATTGAGATTGTGAAATTGCGCAAATGAACGCGGTGGAAGCTGTATTCGCAGATGCAAAAGTTAGTGGTTGTTACAGACATTTTAGTGACGCTATTTGGAAGAACGCTAAAAAAATGGGCTTATTAAAATAAAAAAAAGGTAGAAATGTAGCAAGAATCGCTGCGATGATACCGCTCGTGCCAGCAGATCAAATATCAGCTACGTGGTGTTACATCTTAAACCAGGCGCCGAATAGTTCTGAAATGCAACGTTTTTTAAAGTACATATGTATTTCGAAAAACAATGGTATCTTAAAATGTCACCCACAATACTGAGTTGTGCTTTCTAGCGCCATAGAACTACAAATGCTTTGGAAGGCTTGCACCGGCGCGTGAATACAAGACAGGTACCAAGAAAACCAAGTCTGTACATATCTGTTTTTAAGTTGAAAAAAGAAAGTAAATACTGGGGATAGGCAAATAATAAACAGTCTCTTTAAAAAGGTGCAGCAAAATAGAAGAAAACATGATATTTATTTTGATAAAAAATATAAGGCTTCATTGGCTCAATTAATATTTTTACAGCTTTTAAAATAGGTTAATAAAGAATAAAATAACTTCTTGAGGTGTTTCTTTTTATTTTCGTTTTGATTGCAAGTTAGTAACATATTATTTTTACAGCTTTTAAAATAGGTTCATAAAGAATAAAATAACTTCTTGATGTGTTTCTTTTTATTTTCGTTTTGATTGCAAGTTAGTAACATATTATATTTACAGCTTTTAAAATAGGTTCATAAAGAATAAAATAACTTCTTGAGGTGTTTCTTTTTATTTTCGTTTTGATTGCAAGTTAGTAACATATTATTTTTACAGCTTTTAAAATAGGTTCATAAAGAATAAAATAACTTCTTGAGGTGTTTCTTTTTATTTTCGTTTTGATTGCAAGTTAGTAACATATTATTTTTACAGCTTTTAAAATAGGTTCATAAAGAATAAAATAACTTCTTGAGGTGTTTCTTTTTATTTTCGTTTTGATTGCAAGTTAGTAACATATTATTTTTACAGCTTTTAAAATAGGTTCATAAAGAATAAAATAACTTCTTGAGGTGTTTTTTTTTTGTGTTATATAGATAAAACCAAATTAGAATAACAGCTAAGCAGCTGCATCTGCGTAATCAAGCGCTTATAAAAAGAAATAAATGTGATTTGTACTATATTTTTATTTTATTTACTTACCCATATACAAGCTAATTGCTAAAAGAATTATGATAAAAGTAAGTTAAAAAGGACAATATACGAAAGGGACATTTTGCAATGTGGACATTCTGCGAAAGGGACGTTTTACGAAAGAGACATTCTGAAAAAAGGACATTTGCGAAAGACACCTTTTGCGACCAGTGGACATTTAAGAAGTGGACATTCTGCGCCCGAGCCTAACATTGCAACGCCTTCTGACAATTTTACAAAAATAGGACTTAAATAACAAATTTAAAGTACGGTTAACAAGAGAAACAGGTCTACAGTGTCGATTAAATGATGATTTCATTATGCAAATCCAATTGGAGCTACTTAATGCCGACATAAATGTTGGACACGCATTAAACAAGTTGCGTTCATATAGGTACAGAGGTACGATATATACATATCATTACTTAAAAGGAAAAAAATGTTTGAAACTAATTATTTAATTTGGTAAAAGATTTCAATAAAATATTTGCATTTTCTCTTTCACCATTTTGCTTCTTCATCATTTTACGATATAACACTTTGCTTCTTTAACATTATGAGCCGAAACGATGTCATTAAAATAGCATATGAATTCCACCGGCCTTTTATTTATTTAATTCTACTAAATTCTAAAAAGCATTGCACAAGCATCCCAGCGTTTATTCTAAGAAAATAAGAAATAATACGCCTTTATTCAATTGCCATTTATTTAAAAGAATACCACAAAAAATATATTATAAATCTACTCTTGAATTTAAAATCTTAGACACTATTGTTTCACGTTTAACAAACACATTCACACAAATTATCACGTTATGTACAAAATATACAAATTTTATAATCAACATAAAAATAAGGTACACATGTTTGAACTCACTTTGTAAAACAACTCGCAATTTGTTTCCACCCTTCACCAATAAAAATTTTAGAAATACCAAAAAGTCTATTGATGCTGTTAGGAAAAAACATCGACTCCCGTTAGATCTACGTCCGACACGAGAATCTCAAAAACATCAATGACCATTATCGTAAAATACTTTTGATTGTAGCGAGCATAAACCGTTATATAATTATAGGATGAATTTGATATCTGTGTCGTACGTCTCCACTGGAGACAATTGGTATGTATTTTTCTCATTTGTTTTAAGTCATCACTGGTGACATACGGAATTATTTTCCCCATTTATCCTCAGTGATGACAAAGCCAGTGGCGAGAACCGGAATAGTCTTATCCAACGACGATACGACGATTGTCTAAATACAATTTGGTAGTGTTTATACAAAGTGATTCGTAATACGTAATTTGATCAGAAAATTACGGATTATTCATGTGACATATTAAACGAATAATAGAGTAATAAGATGAGGATTGTCAACAAGATGTTATCGGATAAGAATTCCTTCACCGATTTCATATTTTTCATTTATTTAATGATTTGTCATTTTTTATTTCCAACTGGTCTGTTAATTATATTGCCAACTTTAAATTAATTAAGATGTTAATACCTGTGAGACAGTCTTTAATATAATGTTCAGAATAGCCTCAACTATCATCTCTTTGTACGTAAACGTAAATTGGAACCAAACAATATAACACTTCCTACAAACCAACATTAAATACGAACCTCAACACCGGACAAACATTAAAATTACTTATAAAAGAATTCCGTTCAGTTATTAAAATATTTTATTTTATAATTTGTAATTGGTACATTCTCTTATTGAAGTGATAATAATAATTCTGTAATTATTGCTAATTTTACAACGTTTATTGGAGTTATGAGAGGTAAGTAAGAAATTATTCTAATATTGTTAAATGATTTATCAATTTACCCTTTGAGCGCATACTCTGCGTTATAGCAAGGTGTGGATGCAATCAGTCAATATTGCATGACTTAAAAAGAGACAATATGCGATTTAATCGATAAAAGCTTCTCAAAACAACAATATTTAAAAATTATAGCATTCCTAGTCTTGCTGTACCCCGATTAAACAGATTAACATTCTGACACTTATTTAGATCGTGAGGCAGCTCAGTCTGTGTTTATCAGTTTCGGGAGTGAACCTTTATATTATTATATATATATAACATGTTTTTACATGTTTTCATAATGAATGTTTACTTTATTCTATTTGACACTAGATGTTTAACAAAAAAATATTTACATAAACGCTATTATCCCCCTATCTATTAGGTACATTATGAGCAAAACGAAAATCCAAATTTCTACAAAACAAATATATTTTTTTTTAAATAAAAAAATAAAATATAATTTGCAATACAATGGTTAAGTATTGGTATAGTGGTAAAGGCGCCCAAAGGGTTGACCTAAAACAGTGCGGGATATTGAAGCCCATGCACTTATGATAATTTGAAAATCTATGCAGAACATTCGAAAATCAAGATATATTGTAGCGAAGCTAAGAAGTCAATAGCTTTAATACTAATAAAGACAAGCTATTCAGACGCTGTGTTTTCGATCATAGCGAGAAAACGGAAAAGTGGTTGCCGTGCTATTGATTCGAGGCCAAAGCACATATCACCGCGAGTTCATAGTACATGAAGTACAAAGTCTAAATGACGCACCCGGCATTACATACGAGTATGAGCGACAAGGAGTCTCAAAGCGCGTGACCTATAAACCGAATCATATATTATACACCATTACAACCGCTATCGCTTCGCTGTTCCTACTCCCACTTTGATCCACAACACAGCCCCAGTTAAAAAATATAATTTTAATTTTAGTACAAAGGCAGTGGGCCAATAAAAACTTTATACAGTAGATGCTATATTTTATGAGTAGTCTTAACATAACAGGGATCAGCTAATAACTTGTAATACTACTTGTCAACTAAATTTCCTACAAGCAAATACAGCAACGGCATAAGTATAATTCGGTTTATGACGTATTTTACAGTGTAGACGGTAATGTATATGAATGTACGTAATATTCTATAAATATACTGTGTCAATATAAAATGTTTTTTGTTATTATTTGCTATTAAAATATAACTTGCCGACCGTATGGTACCAACTATAATTATATTGCACTATGCTTTACCCAATGCGTATAAGCTATTTTAAAGTATAAACTGTTTACGTGTAAATATAATGTATATATACAAGTATCTATCTATAACGTGTATTGCATATTGCTTTATTCTGAAGTCAAAGTACTACATGACACTTTAGCGAATCGAAAGTCACAATATACATATTGTGACTGAAAGTTAGACTTACAAGTCTAACTTTCTTACAGGATATACTAATGTTGCTGTTTTTGAAATTACGAGTCGTTAAAACATTCCTTAAATTTATTATTTCGAATTGCGTTCTTTAGGCACGCCATTTACATTTCACACATTGAAAAGACCAGCATTTCAAATTGTGTTTGCTATTTCACAAATATATTACAATTAAGTTCTTAATAACACTTACACAATGAAGGTTTTATAATGGCATATCCCAGTATATATATTTAATGTAACAATATCACTCGTATCAACTGTATATTCCCATTTTGCAGCTAATAGTTAGTGCAGACCTTTTACCTCTACCATTTCCAACTTTACCTACATCTTATTCATTTGTGTTTATACGGATGCGTCCAAATCCCCTCGCCTTACGAAAGACATAACTGCCTATCTATCTTACATACATAATAACATCACGCCCATGATCCCCGAAGGGGTAGGCAGAGTCAAAGGGGCAGCATACCACTTCAACCACGTTCAGCCTATCTATCTTAATGTCGTGCAGTCTCATGTACCGTATTCGGAGCCACATATGTGATAATAAATAAAATAGAAATAGAGACCAGTGCTTATCATCTCTTTCTATTTTATAAGGCGTACAGTTTAAACTATATCGTGTGCCTTTTAAATAGTACGTTTTATAAACAATAGGCGTCTCGTATATTGAGCTTACGCGTCATTTTTACTCTTTTATTATCAGTTTTGTAGGTATAACGCATCCATGTGGATAAGGGAAGGATGCAACGCGCAAAATGCGCATTTTGCGGGTTGCATCCTTCCGCTAAAAGCGAGAAACAGAGGGTAAATAAAGATACAATTGTACACGTAAACTGCATGCACACAGCTTGTGTAAACCATAGGCGGCTTGGACAAACTGCACTAAAGATGTGCACCGAAGTAATAGTAGCACCTGTACGTACAATCACCAGATCTGGACGCACCCTTATAGGGTAAGTACATAACGGTAGCGTTACCGGTTATTCCCGTTCGGTAACACTCCGACACCACTGTTGACGAGTTACCGCAGCGACGCCAATATCTCAAAATATTTACACTATTTATTAATACACTCTGTGCTGCTATATTTCCTATAGATAGTATAATAGTAAGAATGAAATAATTTTACTGTTAAATTAAGTAATACAAAGTGTATTTAATACAAATGTATTGTGTTAGGATAATATTAATATTTTTACATTACGAGTCCGTTTGAACGCCATATCAAAGATTAATCTAACTGTTGAGCCCGCAAAACAAGAATTGTATACAATAAAGCTGATATATTTTCTTACTTTTTACAACAATAATTGTAACGTCTCGATAAAATATACACTGAAAATGATTAAAGTTTGAAAACCAATTAATGAAATCAATTGACCTCAGATTAGAGAACAAAAGGCAGATGGACCGCTCGGAACAAATATGTGAGGCAACAATTAAGCTATGAGTGCGTGACACACTGTAGGAACATTGTATCCTAGTGTGCGTGTAAGTTTGCCAGGGTAATGAAAAAAAGTCCCACAGCTTTTTGTGTTTAATGCTCGAGTAGTATAATATTGGTTAGTATTGTAACACATATTTAATTATTTATATTTTACATTAAAATGAACATCTAAAATATAATTTTGAAATATAAAACTTTGTAATTATAATCGAAATACAAAACATGCAATCTTAGCAGCCTTTATTTTGCACCAATTTCTTGAAATATTGCCTTTTGGCATCTATACATGAGACTCATACAAGCAGCACCCCGCGGTTTCACCCGTGTAGTTCTCGTTCGTGGGAATAAGGGGATAAAATATATACCTAGTAGTTTATTCGTTACATACATACAAATAATCTTTCATCTTTATAATAATAGTGTAGATTACGAGTATTTGCATATTACCTTTACTTCAAGGAAATTATTTCAATGTAACCTAGCCAAATTTCATTAAAGTTTTGTTTTCCAAGTAATGAGAAACAAATAACACGGAAATATAATATCAAAATATTTAGATAATTATAACTTAACTATGAAACGGTACTCCCATAACTCATTTTAGTTTTTGGGAACAATTTTTACAATGTTAAAACACACAAGACGGCTTTTTTAACATCAACATGTCATATTGTTTCGAACTGTCTTGAGTTTGTATTTGCTTTCGATTTTGTATTTACTTTTCCGGCCGCACTCTCGTGCCTGTGACGGGTCTATCTGCCTTTTGTTCTCTAATCTGAGCAATAGACCTTCTTAGTTCAATATATTCTCTTATTTCGTATACTTAACTTAATAAGGGAACGCAAAAACGTCACACTCCATGTATACAATATTTGTCTCTCACCAAGTTAATAATACCAATTAAATGGACACAAGATTAACATTAAACCTCTATACCCATCTGTATGACACAGCAAGGTCTTAACCTGCCGTCACGTGTACAAACTGACGGCGCGCTAGCTACCAAACTTGCGTTTGTACGTGAGCTGCGCGGGCGCGCCTCATAAGGACGACTTGTAGGGGCGCAGCTCGAAGGAGGCCGCGAGGGCCAGGTGGTCGGAGCCATACACGTCGTTCGGGAGGCAGCCCAGCGCCTCGCACTCCTCACACGTCGGCAGTCGCAGACGCTCCACCAGTTTCAGACTGCTGCACGTGCTGATATAGAAAATATATTTTTAATAATAATTTCAACAAAAATATTTAACTAACTTAATTTAAAAAAATAGATATTATCTACACTTTATAAACCTAAGTTGTAATACAAAGTATCAAGGCGAAACAACTACATGGCAATAGAAATGCCAATAGAAAAGAAATGTTGACATCATTATGCAAACAACTAACACCTCAGTTGTAATAGCACGAAAGTCATACTTCAAAATCCAAAAAAAATAACAGAACCTTTTAAGACGTGTAAATGACATTGTAAATCCAAATGTTTTTTTTATTTTTTCAGGCATTTTGATAAAATTTATTTTATTTAATAATTTTGTGTCATATACATTTTGGGCATACCGTTTTAATGTTATATCATGAAAAAATTATGAACTGCCAGTTAATCTCAACAACGAATCATCGTGCCTTCTGACGGATAATTCGTTATCAAGATCATCTATCTTTTGTCGTCTTTTCACAATTGTCCATCTAACCCAACTCAATTTTCGGCTTAATGTGGTTTAAAGTGCTCATTAGTCTTTTGACTCTGTCTGCTCTTTCCAAGTTTGTAGGCTTGATGATGTATTTGAGATGTTGTTACTGCCCGGCCTTCACATTGCCGTTATCAGAGGCAGTTCTTGACGAATTTGATTCCACGAGTCAAAACAGCGCGACGTACAGCGATGACTCCACGTCATATTTATCTCATTTGAACTACCCCATCGACATGTTACATCTTTTGGGCTTTGCGTACAAAAGTTAGAAGACGCAACTGTATTTTAAGGATGTAGAATGCAGGAGTCAGATGCAGGAGTCAGATACCGGCTATTCTCGCGACCAGTGTCGTGGGCCCACTCTCACGATGTGCCCTCTGCTAAGACAGAGGAACACGCGGTGAGCGTCTCTAGGCCCTCATGGCCGCCATCCAAAAAGACGTGCTAATGGTTTTTGAGTTAAATTAGGCAACCTAATATGGTCGCAATGAACATTTTTTTTTGCAAATTAAATTTTCTGCAAGTGACTAGTTGCAATTGCAAAACTAAAAAAAATAAAAAATAAACAGCGTATCCCATGCAACTTGTACCAGCAAAGGTCAGTGGTTAGGGGACATCAATACCTATCGATTGAACCCTCATGTACACACATAAAAAAAAATATTTTTCTTCTTTTAAGTTTCTTGATGTAGTTGCAGAGGTACCACGGAATGGGTAATGTAGCTGACAGACCCCGCAGTGGTCGTCCAACTGGTTTTGACTACTACATATAAGCAGAAGTTCGGGTCGCCCCTGGGCTTGAAGTAATGACTTAGACCATTCGGAATTGCTTGCGCCTGGCTGGATTACGAGCACGGAGGTCTTATCGAGCGACTCTGAATTCCCGGCAACGTCAACGACGGAGATTGAAGGGGGCCAGGGCTTCGGCAAAATGAAAAAGATGACGAAGAAAACATTTGGCAAAACTATCTCTTCGTTGACGAATCGCGAATCAGTGCTTATCTAGATAACCGACGTGTCCGTGTCTAGAGAAGACCAGGAAACCGTGTAAGGCAAAGAATTACCACAGTTCAGCGAGGCGGGAAATCGGTTTCCTTTTGGGTTGGTATTTTATGATTGGAGCTACAACGACTTTGATCCCGTATCGAGGCTTCATGATGGCTGACATGTACTTAAGCAGTTGCTATTGGTGGAATTGTCAGGCCATTCCGAGTAGGGTTAGGGGACATGTCGCCCTCTTGAAATCTCGCCTGCAGGCGAGTTGTGCCCTTCGGTAAAATGCTAAGGCCACACTCGCCCTATAGTATTTTTATGTCTGGGCCAGTTATACCCCTGCAAAATAACTAGGAGTCAAGTGGACGTTTTGATAGATTCTTATAATGATATGATCTGAAAACCTTACAGTATCGGTAAAAGATTTTATAGACATGGTATAAATTCAATTTATATGTGGGACTAAATAAAAAGCATTACGAATTTTTAAGCACATTATATATATCAATGTAACAGTGATTACCAACTTAAAAGCTTCTTCCAAAATACATAAATTAAGTGTAATACTCATTGTTTTTATACATAACTTAACGCTTTGTAAATAAATAGTTCTATTTGTTGACACGGATACTATAAAGTTTATGTAATAAATAATATTTTTACTAGATGATGCTTATTTTATATCGTAGTGTGATATCCTAATGTAATTATACTACAAAAAATAAAAGGAAATTGGAAAAGGTATTATTAGTTCTTTCATCATCTTATTCATTGGTTTTGTTGCCGACGCTGGCAGTTTTATATTTGTACTTTTTACATCTTTTATTATTTTTGTATTCAAGTTTAGAATTCCAATTTTATTTTGATATAAAGTAGATACCTATTATTTTTCTTCTGTCTCTTGGAATATATACGTTTGTTCAATCCTAGGCAGTTTTAATCATTTATAGGTTTGTTGCGAGCATATTGTGGTTTTCCTGTTGTACGATTAAGTTTAATATTACTGGAATATCAATTAAGGAAAAGTGTACTCTTAGAGAGTCGCAACACAAAGGTTATTACATTTTATATTAATTAAATGCACCTATTTTAGAAAATGCATTTTAGTAAGGTAAAGAATATTTTTTTTACTGATAGCGGTATTTGTTACAGACATAGATGAATTTATTACTAGCAAGGATAACAACACGTATAATCTTCAAATCATTAAGTCCCAGAGTGATCTTCTACTAAGAAATGGTTACAAATATAATCTTAGAAGAAAGAACAATAATGGACACATTGTATGGCGGTGGGCAAAATGCAATGCTACTCTTGTATCATCTTCTGGTGTTACTATAAAACAAGAAGCACATAAATGCTCTTCCAATGAAGTGTCAAATGAAGTGAGGTACGGGGTTCCTAGAAAAGGCAAAAATGAAATCACGCCAATTCCAACTATTTATACAGAGGACGTTGAAAATTACAACAATCTTGGTTATGATGTAATTAAATCAATGCCTTCATACGACACGATTAAAAAAGTTTTGTATAGAAACCGACACAAATCGTTGCAGACTAAAAAATTCGTTATAAGGATGTTGTTATTCCCGGTAAATTCAGCAAATTTCTTCTCGCAGACTATGCAGACAGTGATGTAAGAATATTAATATTTGCATCCCCGAAAGAAAACCTTGCTTTAAAAAAGTGAAACATGTATTCTTAGACGATACATTTGAATGCATAACACCACCCTTTACACGACTTTACACAATTCATGCGGATTTAGGTAGCACTTACGAATCTCACAGTATTGTACCAGTACTGTACGCTTTTCTCCCCAATAAGAAGCGAAAAACCTACGAAATATTGTTAGAACTTATCAAGAGTCAGATTCCAAATTTTAATCCAAACACATATACATTGGATTACGAAGCTAGCGCATTATCAGCTAGTTCAACATATAATCCCAATGCTAAAATTCAATGTTGTTTTTTTCACTTCTCCAGATGTTTATGGAGGAAGGCTGAACAACTGGATATGAAAAAGAAAAAAATTATACTACCCATATAAATGTATACTACCCGCTGTATTGCATTGGCGCATCTCCCTAAAGATTTTACCGCAGATGGTTAGTTTTATGTCAAGGGTGAATCGATTGAAGATGAAAAAATAAATCTTTTTAATTTTTATTTCGAAAATACATGGCTCTCAAAAAATGGGTATTTACATGATAAATGGATTTTTTTTTGACATAGTCATAGAACTAATAATGCCGTTAAATCTTGGAATATCGGAATTAATTTTTAACCACATTGGTATAGGTATTTGCATTTGATTTTTACACTTGATTCATGTAATTTAGGAAGAAGCTTTTTAAGTTTGTTAATAACTGTTACATTAATAAATATAATGTGCTTAAAATTTGTAATGCTTTTTATTTAGTCCCACATATAAATTGAATTTATACCATGTCTATAAAAACATTTTTCGATACTGTAAGGTTTTCAGATCATATCAGTATAAGAATCTATCAAAATGTCCACTTGACTCCTAGTTATTTTGCAGGGGATAACTGGCCCAGACATACTATAGGGCGAGTGCGGCCTTAGCATTTTACCGAAGGGTACAACTCGCCTGTAGGCGAGATTTCGACGACATGTCCCCTAAACCTCCGAGTAAACCATGGGCACCAATTTGTACGGGTCGATCCAATTCGCCCGCACATCGAGATCTATGAGTCAATGCTGCTCTCCGAGAATACGACATCACAAAGTTAGACTGCCCTGCTCGCTCGCCTGTCTTTACTCCAATAGAGCACGCGTGGGGTGCTCATAACCCTAGAGTAGTCGCGCCTATCTGTAACACGTGAGTGATCGCGTGGGGAGCATTTTGCCGCTCATATTTAAAAGGTGTTTTTTCTAAATGTTTATGTTTTAAAAACCTTTTTGGTATGCTGGCCATAGTGGCCACAAACATGTCAAATTAATTAGAAGAAAAAAGACAGCAAAAATGTCAGAAAGAAAAAACAGTTTTTGTGATTCATATTGTTAATTGCTACAATATAAGATATATTTTATACTTTTGATAAAGTTTATTTTGTATTCCATTCTTTTTCATGGTTCCTCGAGTTTTTACAGTTTATTCGTGAATCAGACGCGATTGCAGTTGATTTTTTTGCATAAATTGGCGATAGTCTACGAGACCACCACCTCCTGTTACTTTAATGAGTAGACAGGCCATTCCTGTCCAGAGCCCCGCGGGGATAACCCAGAAGGGGAGAATCTGTGCTGCACATTATTGAACTGGACTGGGGAATCCCGTCCAGAGCCCCGCTGGAAAGCCACGTCTAACAGTTATAGTTATTATACTTAAACCGTAACAGTTTGACCACAATGGATAAATTATATTTTTTGTTATTTTCGACATAGCTGTACTTTTCTTAAACCGTAACAGTTTGACCAAAGGAATAAATTAAACATTTTGTTAATTTCGAATGACTGTACTTTTTTTAAACTGTCATTAAAGTTCTGTTATAAACATTTGCGAGACGCACCAACGAACACAACCAATTGACCAATCAGCGTGCCGCTCAAATCGCGCAATCGGTGGCTGATTCGTCAGTAAACGTCAACGGTTCCAGTTCAGTTACGTTCAGCTTTGGAAACTTACCGCGATCGGCCACCAAAACGCTGCGACTTCGGGAGCGCGAAAACCGTTTTCATGCAAAAAATGTTACGGTAGTGTAGCGATACTACCAATCCCGATTTTTTGTTTTGTAAACATTTCACGGCTAACGTTAACAATTCTTTTTTAAGAATCAACAATTATTTCAGCAATAGAACACACGACGACATGTATTGCGGATTACACAAAAAATGTAATCAATGTTACTATTAGTGAAATCAGAACTGAAGTTCAAGTATCTGATGCACCGATTCCAGAAATATATATACAAAAAAAAATTAAACCCTTAAAAGATAAAGGTCTAAACTTAGTATCAAAAATACCGCCTCTATCAAGTTTCGAAAATTCCCTTTATGCTCAAAGATTTAAAACTGTGGGTGGTAAACAACATTCAAATACTTTAAATAAATAGTTATTCCTAATCAGTATATATAATATAAAATTTGTGATTTATTGTACGTGTACCCCACACGTACAATAAATCACAAATTTTAATTTTTTGCTCACTAGAAGCGAGAGATTTAATCAACCAAGTAGGAATGTTTTGGCGACGGAACATTTAAAGCATGTCCTGAACCATTCTATCAGTTATTTGTTATTCGCGCAAATTTATGTACCTCTCCCGGACAAGAAACAGGACATTTATTTGAAAATGTTCGAGATTATAAAATCCCAATTGCCAAACTGAAAATTCACCTGGATTTTGAGGTTGCAGTAATAAACGCATGTCTGCAAGTTTTTCCTAATATAAAAGTCAAAGGTTTTTATTACTATATGTAGAATAGTATTTGGAAGAAATCTAAACAGATAAAAATTAAGCATAAATACGAGAAGCGAATCGTTGGCATATGCGCGACCCTACCACTACTCCCTGTCAATATGATTAACGATGGTCGGGAGTATATTAAGACTGAGGCTGGTGATGGAGACAATCTGCAATTTTTTTTAATGTATATGAAAAAGACATGGTTAAATAATGTAAAAAAATATAAAAATAATGGTGTGTACATGGAGAAAAACACCGTTCTAATAATGTTGCCGAGTCTTGGAATCCAAAATATAAAAGAAAATTAAAGCCCGACCCCCACTACTCCGCTTACTGCATGCTGTTGAGTTTGATATCAACCCCGCTAAACGAAGATGCTTAGTACTAAGATGTCAGTAGTACCATTGACTAGAACCATTGGTGGTACAAGTGATACAACATTGTATCCTTAGTACCATCAATGGTCCTAGTGACACGTAGAACATTGTTGGCCCATCATGTCAGTAATACCATCGACTAAAACCATCGATGGTAGGTACTAATCACATTTAGAATCAGTAGTACCATCACAAAATTTTCTATTTGAATTGTAGGTACGACTAGTTCCATCAATAGAACCTACTAGTGAAACTGTATATACAACAAGTATAGAACAAGGAAGCTTTTTCTTTAACTGATAGGCGAAGTACTGGCCATTTGAATCATTTAAAAATATCTGTGTTTGCGTTGTCAGTCTAACACTATTATGTCAATTATGTTATGTATCATAATAATCGTGTATGAATGGACCGATTCAACTAAATCATATTATTTTAAACAATGTGCAACGCAGCTTCGGTTTCAACTGATCATGTTTCTGAATTAAAGATAGTGCGACGTGGCCGAGGAAAAGTTTTGTTATGTGAAGGTTTTCAGTATTATTTTCAAGTAAAGTATGGAAATGGTAACTGCATCTGGAGATGCAAGAATTTAAAAAAGGCTGACAAATGCACGGGCACAATTACAGTAATGCAGGTATGTTTGGAATTTTACTATTAAATTTCGTAAGGGGGTCATGCTTTTTTCACATACTGGCTGTTGCCCGTGGTCTGCTTAGTTCACCTGGGTCAATCACGTTTTTATGTATCTATTGCTATCACACAACAAACCAAAAAGAAAACCAAAAATAATTTACATTAAGCTGAGTTTTTACTACTACTGGGTACTAGCCAACCGATATTTTTTTTTGTAAATACGATAGTTCTTAATATATCTACGTAGAAAACGGCATCTTTCACTACCTTTGCACCAAAAAAAATCGTCATTCAGATTTTATATCTGAAATAGTTGCTATTCGTGTCATCACGTTTGTAATCTACCAGCTGCTATTTCAACTTCTTTTTACTGTAGGGTCCTGATATATTGACAAAGGTGAAATCAAACATACATCTAAAAACGTGTCTTCCAAATGAAAATGAAAACACTATCTGTTCAATTATAATTACTAGCGTAGAAACAGCCGCCTCTTCTGTAGAGGAAACAGTGCCGGCTATGTATAAAAAAAACATTAGCATCAATGAGAAATAAAGGTTTTGATCTAATACAGAAATTACTAACTTACAACCAGTACCGATGCATAGCGTATAGAAGAAAAAGGAAACTGGAAAAAGTGGATAAAATGGCTTACACGGATTTGAAACAAGTTGAAGTACCTCCAGACTTCGACGATTTTCTACTCGCTGACTATCAGCAAGACAATAATCGCATATTAGTTTTCGCTTAACAGGAAGCACGAGATATTCTTAAAACTAGAAAGGTATTTTTGGGCGACGGTATGTTTGAAAGTTGCCCTAAACCTTTTACTCAACTGTTTGTGTTGTTTTGCGAATTAGGCAGAAGGGAAGACAAAAATAATGTAGTTCAAGTCATTTACGCACTAATGCCAAATAAAAATAAAAAGTCGTACATTACCTTCCTAGAACTCATAAAGTCAGCAATTCACGAATGGAAACAAAAAAAAAATATCACAGATTTTGAACAAGCCTCTATTAGTGCTATAAAAACTGTATTTTCCAACATTAGTCACCACGGATGTTATTTTCATTTTAAGGATAAATTTACCAGAAAAACCAAGGCGCTATATATACAAACAAAAAACAAAAAGAAAAACGACACAAATTTGGACAAAATTATTGGTTTGTGCATTGCGTTACCGTAAACCGGGGTGTATAGAGACGCAAGGGTAAATAGGGACAAAACCGGGAATGCAACATACAGACAATTTTAGACTTAAAGCTGGCTCTCCACGCCCCAATTTTAGGCTCACATTGTAGTAGAATATTGCTTTTCTAAAAAGCAACACTTATATAAAAAAAATGTCAGCAAGATGTCAAAATTTTCATTCAAAGAGAGGTTACAAATTGGTGTGTTTTTAAGTGCTTGAAAACTTTCTATTTTCTGTGTAAAGTATACAACAAATTATATATGGGACAGTGACAAATTGAGAGAAATTTAACGGGGAACCTGTATTCAAGTGGGTAAGTCTTTATTTCTAATAGTTTTGGAGAAAATAATAAAATTCTAACCTTACTTGACTTTTACAAATTTTTACAGAAAATAGGGCCGGGAAAGGGGTGAATAGGAACGGCTAATGGGGGAAATAGGAACGCCTTGTGGTTCGATAGAGACGACTGAAGGTATTATGGGAACGGTAAGGTTTATAGGGACAGGGTTGGCACAAAGGTTGTATTTCTAAAACATTAGCACTAATGGTGTTTTAGTTAAAAAATTAAAAATATTAAACGTAACGTATGTATGCTTAACATAGTTGATTAATACGATATGTATTAGACTATAATAGTGTATGGGTGTATTTACATATAATTGCCTGAAATAAAGATATTATTATTTTTATTAATGTAAATGAGGCTATATAGCCTCATTGGCAGCTTAACTTTTTAAGCATCATTATTTATGATTTGACAGATGTCGGACTAGACAACATCAATTTTTACAGTTTAATTTAAAATATCTAATTTTCTTATTTACGTTGAAATAATAGCGTAAAATGTTGTTTCTCTAATTTCAGAGCAACACAGCTTTTTATTTCAACGAATAGTTGTAAAAGCATATTATAAAACAACATTTTTGAAGCTATTCTAACAATTATGGAAAAACTGAGGTTTGAATTCGTCATTAAATCGGGCGAAGACCCAAAAACAAATGTAATTTGCGTAACATCGATAACTGATGTCAATAAACATACGTATTTGATCCCGGAGCGACTTCAGCCGGCAAGATTTCACGAAATGGTAATACAGACCCACGCTTATCAGAAGGTGAGATCTACACTATTAAAAAGACATGAGAGGAGGCAGGTGTGGATTTCGCTTACACCGGAAATACGCGATGAGTACATAGATGAAGATGAAAATATGTGTTTTAAAGAGTATTTACTGGAGGAATTAGAGCCAGAGACGCAGAAGCGAGCTTCGGATGCGGTTCCAGAAGAGTGTTTAGCAAGAATATTGGAGAATTTTGAAGTCAAGAAAGGTACATCTAAGACCTGTAATGAGAGTTGTTTGTCTGAGAAATTTGTAATTGAGAAATTCAGTGCAAATATCTCCAACGTATCTCAATGGATTTTAACTTTCGAAGCAGAGTGTATTCGCCTCAGTATAGAAGAGGATATACGAAAAATCGAGGCCCTTCGATTGTTTCTGGATGATTCGGGCCTAGACTGGTACAGATCGATGCTAATAAAATATACAGTTGACTCTGATTGGTCAATATGGCGAGAAAACTTCCGTGAGACTTATGCGGACAAAGGTTGGTCGCCTATTAGATATGCTATTTCATTTAAATATAGACAGGGGTCATTGCTAGCATATGCATTAAGAAAGGAGAGACTGTTATTAGAAATAAATAAATTCATGGATAAAGCTACTTTGATAGATTTAATCGCTACAGGGCTCCCTAATTTTATAATGGATAGAATTAATAGAAATGAATTGAAAGAAACTAAAGATTTATTCAATAATATTAGAGGCTTAGAACATTGTGTTAAGAAGAAGGACTTTGAGAAAATAATGGAAAAAGTTGGAAATATTAGTAAAGAAAAATATGGAAGAAACAGACCATGTAGAATTTGTGAAAATGAAAATAGAGGTAACCGGTATCATTCTGAATCTTCATGTTGGTTCAGAAACAAGAGTTGCGATAGGCTAAAACGGGACACTATAAGAAACGTTAATAATTCTGAATTAGAAACTGAGTTAAATGAAATCGATCCAAAAAACTAGTAGTTCCGCCATTGATCAAGATAAAGTTGTTGTTAAATGATGCATTAGAAATTACGGGGATTTATGATTCGGGGTCTAATGTATCTTTAGTAAATTCTAAGTTGTTATTGTTGAAGAATAATTCAAATAATAATATTAAAGTTGCTAATGTAAAAACGATTAATGGCGTGAAAAAAACTAGAGGTATGATAACGTTAAAGATTAGGATTTTTGATATTGAAAACTATATGAATGTTTTTGTTATGGACGAAGAAAACTTTGACAACGATTTTTTTATTGGATTAGACTGTATTCAAACGTTTCATCTTATGCAAGATGATAAGTTAGACATTACGCAAAATGTATGCAACCTCAAATTAGGAGAAAATAATGAATTTCATAGTTGCTTGGATAGTCAAATGATAGAAAATACATTAAGTGAAAATAATAGGATGATTGATAAACGTAAAGTTAATTTCAATGAACATGTAGAAGGGACAGATTTTCAAGTTTTAATTAATCATTTAGACGCTGAACGAGAGATTAAACCAAACACTAGTAAATAAGATTAGGTGTAAGATAAACGAGAAAAATAATAGACTAGCATGGACTAATATAGCTCATGAATGTACCAGCAGATATAATGAAACGGAACATACAGTAACAGGGTTTTCACCAGTATATCTGTTGGAAGGAAGAAAAGTTGATGTTTTACCAGACGAACTAAAGGAAAAGATAACGCATGATAGTTTAATACAAGATAGGAAGAAAGCTTTGATAAATACTATAAAATCTAACAATTATAATAAAAAATACTTTGATAAAAATAGAAGGGAATGTGAATTAAAAGTAGGTCAATTAGTTTACGTAGAAAACGGTAATCGGTTAAATAGGAAAAAACTAGATGAAATGAGAATTGGTCCGTATCAAGTATTAGAAAAGATATCGAATTCAATTTATAAAATAGACACAGGACATAAGAAGTGCGAATCAAATCTCTTCCACATAACGAAATTAGTTCCAGTTGGGAGTTATGTAGACGGGGGGGAGATGTAAATGAGGCTATATAGCCTCATTGGCATCTTAACTTTTTAAGCATCATTATTTATGATTTGACAGATGTCGGACTAGACAAAATCAATTTTTACAGTTTAATTTAAAATATCTAATTTTCTTATTTACGTTAAAATAATAGCGTAAAATGTTGTTTCTCTAATTTCAGAGCAACAAAGCTTTTTATTTCAACGAATAGTTGTAAAAGCATATTATATTAATATAATAGGTATATCAAATTTTATTACATATGTATTTTAGGGCAGATCGAATGGAATAAACAAAAAAATATGTTTGTAATAATTAAAATAATATCAATAGAAAATAGAAAATAATAATAGTAAGTTCAAGTAGGTACCTTAAGAAAGATTTATAATTTAAATTGTGTTTTATGCTTTACGTGTAGTTACATAAAAAATATTAATTATAATATGTTTTTATTATTTATTACCTATCACTAAGAACATTATATATCATTTTTAGGGATTGAAAAATCAAATTAAACATGCTTTCTAAAACAACATCAGTAAAAAATCAAGGCTGCCGAAAGCACCTACTCCGCCTCGTAAATGTTCATGTGATATAGAATTAAGTATTACTTATATAATATAATAAATAAATAAATATCGCTAACATTATCACACAAATTGTCTAGCCCCAACAAAATTACTAGAATTTAATCCAGACTTATTAATATTGTAGACTAAACAACGATATACTAGTCCAAGAAAATAGGCCTTTAAATACGAATTTGAGGTAAATACTTGAATTTTTGATATAAGTTACTTTGAAAGATTTAAAAACGATCTGTAAAAGTTTTTTGTAAAATCACCCCCGAGAACATTTGAAAAAAAAATAAAAAGTATTTGTTTTTGAAATTTTGGGAAAACGGTAAGTAGTAGAAAAAAAAGGTTTAAATAAAAGTTGTAGAGCATCAGATTTTATAAAGAAATGCCCTGTTTATGTTTTCGCTAACATTAAAATTATCCGAGATAGGGCGGTTAGAAGCTTGGGGATGATAGTAAATAGTCCGGTCAGTTTTCCATTTTGATCTGAAAGGATGGGACCAACGGGAAAATTTGTGTGTGCACTAGATATTTAACAATCCAGAAATTCAGGTCTCTGACACATCAGGTTAGCTAAAAAAAAAGCGCGGAAGATCGAAAAAGGCAAATAACTCATGAGTAGTGCAAAATATTGAAAAATGCTAAAGGTAAAAGCTATAGATAATTGAATTTCCTACAAAAATGGTATCTGCATATTTTTTCATAAGTGCGATGCTTTTCGCAAAAAACACGCCTAAGTGTAAAATTATTTAAAAATGTTTATCTTACAAGTTTTTCTCAATAAATAATAATGCGTATAGATATACATTATTAAGTCTATTTTTCAATAATAAGCAGCACTTTAAAAAATATTTTCTCCTTACTAAGATGAAATTTTTTTTTCTCATAGACGGGTTTTTAATGCAGAATTAAATCCTTTGGTTTATGCAAAATCCGTCTACTTAGTACCTGTAATTTATTAACTTTCATTGAATAAAGAGAAATGATCAGTAGTGACTGCCTGACCGAGTCAGGATTTCTTGCCAAAACCGAAACCGAAACCGAACATTAGGCAGCTCTCTTAGTTTTGGCTTAGGTTGACATAGCATGTTGAAATGAAGTGTATCTTTACTTTTATGTCTCCTGACCCGGTGTCTATCTGTAATAGTGAGATTAGAAAAAAATATTGGTTTACTTTTTTTTCCTTTGTTTAAATAAATTTGAATGACAAATACAGCGCGTTTAAGTTCCCTGTGACGTCACTTGTTCCGTAAATGCGCCGCGCTCCAGATTTTTGAAGCGCTGTATCTTTGTAATTTTCCAAGTATTCGATAAAGCAAAAAATACGTATTCAATATTTTGATAATTTTACTTACGAAACAAAACAAATATTTGAATTTTTGCCATTTGCCAAAAAAACCCTTCACAGTTTAACATTTTATCAAGAACAAAAGCCTAGAAATCCAACTCACTGAACAAGTTCTTAAGCTAGACAAACTCATCGACCAACCGGATATACCAATATACCAATACTGAGGAACCTCTTAATAACAGTAATTAATAAAATTATAATAGAGTAATGCCAGCTTATACAGTTGCTTCTTGGAACATCAATAGCCTGGTCGTTTATGTTATTATGTTGAAATATTACTCCCATAGCATAACATTGATGTACTGCTTGTCTCTGAAGCACAACTAATATTCATAAGTGCTTTATTGAAGTCTATGTAAATAAAGATAAGTTCAACAGCATTAAAATCAAGGCCTATCACATTTACTCAATCTTCCATCCAGACGGGACTGCTCATGCAGGAACTGCTGTGATTGGGAAAAGAAATATAAACCATAAAGTACTACCAAAATATAAAACAGTACATCTGCAGTTAACATGGTGCAAGATGAACATGGTCAGCTAAAACATACAACATAGGAAAATCAATTCACTGACTATTTTAGGACCACTTGTTATAGATTTATTAATTCAGACGTGACTCCCATGCAAAGAATGTTGCATTTGAGTCTGAATTCTTTGCATAGGAGTCACGTCTGACTCTTCCAAGAGGACGAGAGCTGAAGAAAACCCTTGACAAGAACAACGTCTACGTATTCAGCACAGGTCAAACAAAATATTCGACAAGCTCTATGGTGCATTCCGCAGTGATCCTTTTTTTTTTTCCCGTGTGTAATCCGTCATTAAGTATTTAGTAAGTATTTATGCATGGTACTTATCATCTTATGTTGGTGAGCTGATGATGGAAGGTACAACTCCTTAACGATTAGGTATTAGTTTATGATTCTTTAAATATTGATATCTTCGACAATTGTATGACGATTTTTAGACTTTTTTTTATTCAAAAGGGTATATCCTTGAGTTGGTCTTATTGGCACCAAATCTGGATCTGATGAAGGAATCTTAGGCAAATCGAGGGAAACCCTCAAGTATTATAGGCGTGTACAATCTATTTTAGTTATTTTCTAAAACAATTCAAGTATTTACGTCTGGTATTCATAATCTCATGTTGCTGAGCTGATGATGGAAGGTACAACTCCTTAACGATTAGGAGTTCGTGGATAATTCTTTCAATATTATAGGGTCATACTGTTATTCTCGAAATAGTCTCAATTTCACCCATTCTTGGTCTAGTGATGGGATTCCATGAAAACGAGGGCCACCCTTAAATTTTAACGACATGTTAAGTGTTTGATTTATTTTTTCTAAAACGATTTCAGTATTTGCGTCTCGTACTCATCATGTTATGTTGCTTAGCTGATGATGGAAGGTATAACTCCTTGAAGATTAGAAGTTTTAAGTAATTCTTTAAACATTAAAGGCTCGTTATACCTTTTCGTCTTTAGTCTCATTAGACCGGCACTGTCTCATTATAGCAGCTTATTTTGATGGTCTACCTACCTTTTAATAAATTTCACTTTACTATTGGGTACCGACATATCTGCGGGTTTTGCATGGAAGTAGAATAAGCACGCGGTCGAGGTGCGTGCACTGCGTAAAATCTGCGGTGTATCGCTCACAGACTGCGTTCGGAACAATGATGAAAGAAAAAGAGTTGGTCTGAAAGACAACGTCGGAGTTAAGGTAAGAAGAAGCATGCTCTGGTGATCCGGACATGTGGGATAAGTAGATGACGAAAGATTGAGCGAAAGTGGAAGAATGAAGGAGCCGCGGAAGGTCCAGGCTTACCCACCATGACCAAATTGGTCGTGCAGTAACAGAAAAGTGAAGGTAAAAATGTTAAAGTAGCAAGTGAGGTGTGTAAGGATCGTGCCATACGACGTTTGGTTCTCTTGTACCCCACTAGGGAAGTGGCGTGAAGTTTAGTTTAGTTAAGTTCAAAACCATAGAGCTAGTATGAAGGAATTATTAATGTTAAAGAAGCGAGTGAGGTGTGTAAGGACCGTGCCATATGGCGTTCGGTTCGCTCTACCTACCCTGCTAGGGCATTTTCCTAGCGGGGTAGGCAGAGCGAACTTACTTCACGCCATTACATGAAGTAAGGTATTGACGCGACTACTATAAAGCAAGCTGTGCTTAGGGTTTCTTGGTGTAAAACAAAGGGGGGTTATTAGAGGGGCATTTCCCTAGCGGGGTAGGTAGAGCGAACTTACTTCACGCCATTGCATGAAGTAAGGTATTAACGCGACTACTATGGAGCAAGCTGTGCTCAGGGTTTCTTTGTGTAAAACAAGGGGGGTTATTATATATCCCACAAAATATCCACATTAAACGCCACACAATACGCCATAAGCATGCTAAATCGCTAGTCTACAGAGTTAACTGTCGGGAAAGAGATATCCTTGAGTATAATCCACATCCAATTGAAGTCATCGAGGTCACATATTAAAGCCTGGATATCATTAGGGACTAGGGGACTTGTGAAACTTAGTGCCACTGCATCACCAGATGTCTTGATAAAAGCTTTGACCAAACATTAGAAATAATACTGACGGGACTAAACTAGACTAGAGCTCAATGGTAAGGACACGCACCTCTTAACCGAGGAGTGCGGGTTCAAACCCAGGCATGTACCTCTGTATTTTTCAAATCTATGTACGTATTTATTACCACTAGCTCGACGGTAAGAGGAAAACATCGTGATGAAACCAGCAAATTTAAACAACTAGGATTTGTAACCATGATCCAAAATTTATCTGCTTCCCTTATCTTAGGGTTACGAATGTCAGATCGGCAGTCGCTTCAATGTAATTATCAGACTCGCTAGATCCTAGATCATGGCCTAAGCGGATCCCGTCTAAGCATGGAACATATCGCTATGAAGATAAAGACTGACACTACATGAGTACTTACAGCTTGATGTTTCGGCATATCGCGTTTAGTCCAGTCAGTATTATTTCTACTGACAATGCAACGAGAAAGTTTAAAATCAAATATCTATATTCAACAAATCAAACAAACTCAAACTCGATGGGTTAACGTTACAATTTTTTGCTATATCGAATACTCGGAAAATTACAAAAGTACAGCGCTTCAAAAATCTGTAGTGTCTGGAGTGAGCGCGTCACGGGGACCTTTAACGCGCTGTATTTGTCATTCTTATTTTTTTGAACCAAAGAAAAAAACGTAACCAATATTTTTTTCTAATCTCACTATTACAGATAGACACCGGGTCAGGAGACATAAAAGTAAAGATACACTTCATTTCAACATGCTATGTCAACCTAAGCCAAAACTAAGAGAGCTGCCTAATGTTCGGTTTCGGTTTCGGTTTTGGCAAGAAATCCTGACTCGGTCAGGCAGTCACTACTGATCATTTCTCTTTATTCAATGAAAGTTAATAAATTACAGGTACTAAGTAGACGGATTTCGCATAAACCAAAGGATTTAATTCTGCATTAAAAACCCGTCTAGATGAAGCAGAAGAATGAACCCGTCTAGAAAAAAAAATTACATCTTAGTAAGGAAAAAATATTTTTTAAAGTGCTGCTTATTATTGAAAAATAGACTTAATAATGTATATCTATACGCATTATTATTTATTGAGAAAAACTTGTAAGATAAACATTTTTAAATAATTTTACACTTAGGCGTGTTTTTTGCGAAAAGCATCGCACTTATGAAAAAATATGCAGATACCATTTTTGTAGGAAATTCAATTATCTATAGCTTTTACCTTTAGCATTTTTCAATATTTTGCACTACTCATGAGTTATTTGCCTTTTTCGATCTTCCGCGCTTTTTTTTTAGCTAACCTGATGTGTCAGAGACCTGAATTTCTGGATTGTTAAATATCTAGTGCACACACAAATTTTCCCGTTGGTCCTATCCTTTCAGATCAAAATGGAAAACTGACCGGACTATTTACTATCATCCCCAAGCTTCTAACCGCCCTATCTCGGATAATTTTAATGTTAGCGAAAACATAAACAGGGCATTTCTTTATAAAATCTGATGCTCTACAACTTTTATTTAAACCTTTTTTTTCTACTACTTACCGTTTTCCCAAAATTTCAAAAACAAATACTTTTTATTTTTTTTTCAAATGTTTTCGGGGGTGATTTTACAAAAAACTTTCACAGATCGTTTTTAAATCTTTCAAAGTAACTTATATCAAAAATTCAAGTATTTATCTCAAATTCGTATTTAAAGGCCTATTTTCTTGGACTAATACTATACACAAATACATAAAAACATCCATGACTCGGGTGCAAACATTCATATTCATCATACAAATGTTTGCCCCTAGCGGGATTCAAACCCACGACTCTTAGATCAACAGGCAGGTTCACTATCGACTGAGCTATCGAGCCGTCAATAACAATAATAATAATAATCTACATATTGTATTCATTTCAGATTTGATACAAATATGCCTAGAAATTATATGCCTTCAAACTCAAAAAGATACAAGAAATATGATGTGTTGGCTATGGAAGCCGCACTCAGCGATTATAGAAACAGCCAGTGTTCACTTGCTGACATAGCGTTAAAACATGGAATACAAAATCGGTGCTACGGTAATATTGGGCCAGCAATTGACAAAAACCAATGTATTGAAAGAGAAAATAACAACAACTTTTATGACAATACCTTGAATAAAAATACTGATGAGGGAAATAAGGGAACTCATCACTTAATCGCAATTTTCTTCAACGATTTTCATTTCCCATAAAACCATTCGCAGATGTTTCTAAACGATATTCAACATATTATAGAATCATGTTACATCACAATTTCATTTGGTCGAATGCTTATTATCTACAAACTTACTTCATCGTTACTTCTTTTCATATATTATGTATTTTATCGAAGTAATCTTAGTTTACTATTTAGTTACCCATAATTTTATTTCCACGTAAGTTTCAATATGCAGAATTGTTGAAACATCCAATTTTACTTCACTCCGTATTGCCGAACGATTTTTGTTACTAATATTATATTGCATACTTTATTCAATGACAATATAAAGCATAACTGATATAAATATGTAATAAATATTGATATAATAAATAAACTGCGTTAATCCCGACTCGCCGTGGTCTCCTCGCCGCGGTACTAGTCTGCCCGATACTAGAGTGTAATTGAAAAGCCGGAGGCGCGGAGGGAGAGCAGCCTCCGCCCGCTGTAACAAGGTGCAGGCACCCGCGCGAGCTTGGGTGACTGTGAGACGAGGAAATCTTAATGTATGCCGCTTGTTTGCATGCCTGCTTGCTTGCTGCATACATGCTTGCACGCTTGCATGCATGCCTGCTTGCATGGTTGCATGCATGCCTGCATGCTTGCTGCATGCATGCATGCCTGCCTGCTTGCTTGCTGCATGCATGCATTAATGCATGCCTGCTTGCTTGCTTGCATGCATGCATGCATGCCTTTTTACTTACATGCGTATGCATGCATGTGCTTACTTGCATGCATGAATGCATGCGTACCTGCTGCATACCTGCTTGCTTTCATGCATGCATGCATACCTGTTTACTTGCATGCGCATGTTTCTATGTCTCTCATAATTTGGATATTAAGTATTTATTTAATATGTTGTAATATTAGGTGCATCTAAATTATTAATGATAGCAAAATAAAACACAGTTTATAATCTAAATGCTATAGGAACCGTTACACATTGAAATATGTTTTTATGAATGGTTTTATCGATAACTTAATAATTTTATGAAACATTAGTTTGATATATCGTTATTCTGCTTAACAAAACAATGGCAAAAAATGTTTTTTGTGAAATGTTATTCGATGTTATGAAACGGCGATTATTAACTATTCGATAAATCAAGAAAAAAATATATTAATATTCATAGAATAGTTTTCTGTGAAATGAAATTTGGTATCAAAAAAGTATGTGTCTTGATAGATACCCGGGAAATAAATATGCCAAGTCGAGTGAAATTCAAACAACAAATGCCATGAAAGAACAGGTACAGTCAGCCACTAAAAAAGAGGAAGATAAAGAAATGTTTTGTTTCGATGAAGACACACAGACAATTCTAAATAACATGATAAACGAAACTGAGCAAATAGATTTAAATGAGATAGATATTAATAAACTACCAATTTAATTTCATGACTATTTGGATTGTGAACAAGAACTTGAAATTGACAGTTGCGAACTTAGAATAAACAATAAAGAAAATTATAAACTCGGTAAGGAACTTTTTGAAAATCTAGAAGATTTGACGGAAGTACAAGAAGATCATAGACACACAAAACTAATAAGTTAAAAGAAAATAAATTAAAACAAAAATACACAACAGAAAAATATGCAAATAATATGAATAAAGAACAGCCAATTGAGAAAGAAGAAATTTCGGTTATAAGTAATACAAAAATGTCAAATGTTAAGGTTCAAAAATATATGTCGAAAATAAAAATCACAAAAGAAATTAAAACCGAAATTAAACTACATCGTTATAAAAATAATTTACCTAAAAGCGTCGCTAATATTACAAATAACGAAAATACAAATAGTAAAATAGCAGATAATATAGGAAGGGAAGAAGAAGAAGAAAAGATAATTGATAAAAATCAAAACAAAGTACTAAAAAGAAAGAATCGAGGCAACAGAATATAACAAACTATGAAAGAAACGAAGATAATTCCGAAATAAATATACAGGAACTGGAAAAACTAATAAAAGAAGAAAAATCGTATGTAAGAATAAAAGAAGATAATAACAGGAAGAACTTAACACCCGTAAAAACCTAAAAAAAAATTATAATAGTTCTGAAATTCTTAATATATTAGAAGACTAGCTTAAGAGTTTTTTATTATTTATTTTTTTTATATTTTACTTCGTGAATTGTGATACTTTAAAATAACATTTGAAGTCTGATTAATGTTTTCGTGCCATATTTTATAAAATCTGATTAATGTTAAGTAGGTAGATACTTTTAGATGTCGTTATTGCCTAAGGCCTAAGGTGATTTCAAAGTTTCGTTTAAAGATGTGTTTGTGATTTTTGATTAACAAAGAAACAATAATTGTTAATGATAATATGAAACCTTTATGCTGAGAGATGGCCAAAAATATGTCATACATTGTTTTTCATGAAAAAGAAATGTGATTTGAGAGATGGGTAACTAAACCTCTTACTTTGGTTTTCTTTTTGAGGGTAAAACGAAATATTTTATTACAAATCCCATTGCATTCATTTAATGCGTTGGTGAAGTGATAGTAAATATAATAAAATTGTGTTTAAAGAGGATAATAGTTATATATAGCTGTATTATTGATTGTTGTACAACCTTCACTTGTTTCGTGATGTGGACAAGGTGTGATATAAACAATAAAAGTCCCACAAAGTATTAATCCATGTAATTCCTGTCAACACATTCAAACATATGGCCGGGGGGTCTATCTCCCGAGAAAAATCTCGTCACCGCGATCTTGAAATTAACATTTTCCAAATATTATAACGCCATCTATTGACGTCAACAACAATAAACATCCTGGACACGACCACTCGGGTAGTTACATTACGGACAAAGAATACCTTGATCAAAAGACCAGTGTCTAAACTTTGTGTGCTGCCTTTAGCAGAATAGTTTTATTGTTTTATTGCTTTTATAAGTATATTTAATTTTTTACTCTCCAAGGACATTATTAGTTAGTTTTTTTAACTGCACGTCTGGCACTAGTTGGTGAATGGTGGGCGGTGTTAATTATTTTTTTATTTATGTTTTGGTTTGTTCTTTGAAGATTAAGGACTACATAAATAGTTTATAATAGTCCTTGGTGGGCGGAATGTATAAGTTTGTTGTTATTTTCCTTAGTTGTTAGTACTTCCAATTGTCAATAGATGACTTTGCAAATTGAATAAGTACTAACAACTAAGGAAAATAACAACAAACTTATACAATTGTAGTAATTAAGCGAGTTTCCGTGATCTGAATATAATAGCTATATACTATCCATCCTGTATTTGTCATACACTTTTTAGGTAAGAACGTATATTAATGTATCGTTACTTTTATAATAGGTACATTTCAGTGAAATGATAGGATAGGTACCTTTAAATCTTTTTGTTTTTTTTTTTTTAGTCATGAGCTGTGAACTTTTATCAAGTAAGGGTCTTAAGTTAAGGGGTGCTGGGTTAGGAAACCTCCACGTGGTGCACCCTGGTAACGCCGACTAGCAGCTGTCCTACGGACGTCGCTGGTCGGCGGCTAATATCCTGCCAAAGTCCGTAAGCCCACATCGAACACTCCGCGGGCCCGGAAGTTCTTACTTCTTACTCTTATCCTATTTCTTCACTTCCCCATTTTCTCCTCTTGTTTCCACCTATATTCTTGTCCTTCAAGAACTGCGAGGAGTTAACCTCTATAAAAAATCCCAACCCCAAAGTCTGGCGTGCTGAGGGGGTGCATAGGCGATGGAGCTCGCTTGCTAGCGCTTAAAGAGGTAGGAACATGAAGGGGAGCTCACCCCTCTAAAAAAGACGCAATCGAAAAACAATGGACAGTAGCATTTGTAAAAGGACTACCCAGGTGGGTCCCCGAAAGGGGGAATCCCACCCTTTCACCTCGGTGGAAGGCAGCCCCACGTACTCTGGGGGGGGCACCAAATGCTCCGGAGGCAGGCGTTCCGCTCGCCTCCGTAAAAACGACATATGCACTGGGAAATCGGACTCAGATCTTGCTTGTGAATTGGTTGACGATATATCGAATGTGAAGGCGTGCGCCCCGAAGGTGTGCGCCGACACAAAAGACCTTGGCGTGAAATTGGATGCGCGTGCTTTACAAAAGCGAATCTCGGAATCGGACTCCGACAAAAGTATGAGGACGGTGGTGTCCGAATCTTTGTCGAACAGGAATCGACTGTGGAAAAAAAAGCCAGGACATGGCGGAAGTGATTCTGAGCTGGACTCAGACGAATCGGTGATATCGACACCTAAAGTTGCGAAGTCTGCTAAAGAGAGAGGCCGTCCGCCTACTACCGGCCAGTATACTGGACTGGCTCAGGCAATAGAAACGCGTAACGGTGGGAGGCGTGAAGATTTTCTTCTCGACTTTACAGAGGAAACCACGGAGGCAATGAAAAAAGTGCGGCGCACACGTAATACGCGCCCGGAACGGTTAGATGACTTGTTGGCAGGTAGTGTGGATGACAAACTAGCGTCGTCATTAAAAAATCAGGTGGTTGAGTGCGCTGACATAATCCGCTCGGTGTCCCGTAAATCCAGGCAGCTGAACGGCCCGTGCCAAAAGGCATTGAATGACTGCGCACAATATATTGTGGAAGCGGCGGAGGTGTTGAGCAAACGGTCCACCTCGGAAGAAACTGTGAGGTTGCAAGAAGAGAATGCCCGCCTACGTGCTGAGTATATGGCTCTTCGTAAAGAACTTGCTGACTTCAGGGCAGAGTGGTCACAAAACAGGGCTGTGACCGAAACTAGCGGCATTCAAAAGTCAGATTTAGAGGAGTTTTCTCGCACGATAATGATTCAAGTGGGTACTATGGTAAATGCCAGGTTTGAAGCTTTGGAAATGAGGCTCCTACCTGAGGAACGTCAGAGGCCCCCACTGGTGGCAGATAGAAATCGTGTACGGGAAAAAATTGTGACGAATCCAGCAAATTTGGCCGAAACTGTACCCCAACCGGCACCACAGATTGCTTCGACACCGGCTGTATCTACAACTAAGCCTCGTAATAAAAAGGTTAAGAAACAGAGCCTGGCGGCAAAAGAAGCTGCCTCAGCTTTGGAGCATTACTCGCCACCTCCCGCACCTCTACCATTAAGCGAAGAATGGCGGGTGGTAGCCAAAAGGGGTACCAAGTTGGCGACTAGACGATCTAACAAAAAGTCCAGCGCCAAAGTTCCTCAAAAGAACAAGATGAAAATTCGCACCCCTAAGTCAGCAGTCATCACACTGACACTTCAGCCTGGTGCAGAAGGAGACGGAGTAACAT
Source organism: Glyphodes perspectalis (assembly GCA_951394215.1). Classification (NCBI taxonomy): domain Eukaryota; kingdom Metazoa; phylum Arthropoda; class Insecta; order Lepidoptera; family Crambidae; genus Glyphodes; species Glyphodes perspectalis. The sequence goes on from OX596199.1 coordinate 22,109,267, forward strand.
ACGACTCCATAATTAAAGTAGCTAAGCAGAAGATTGACTTAGACTCTCTTGGTATTGAGGAGCTACGTTTTAGAAAGGCGCTAACGGGTGCCCGAATGTGGGAGGTTCACGGGTCCGCCGTAGAAGAAAAAGCTAATGCTCTCGCTGAGGAACTTCGGGGCATTCTAAGCCCCGACGCAGTTAAGGTGCAGCGACCAATGAAACGGATGGACCTCCGAGTCACGGGTCTGGATGACTCAGTCGTAGCTGAAGAAGTGGTGGCTGCGATTGCAAAAGAAGGTGGCTGTGCGGTCGATACAATCAAGTTCGGCATTGTAGATCCCCGTGGCTCAATCAGGCTGAGTTGTCCAGTAGAAGCAGCCCAGAAAGTGGTAGATGCTGGCCGTATTAAAGTGGGTTGGGTCTCAGCAAGAGTATTTCTTCTTGACCCAAAGCCTTTGAGGTGTTATAGATGCCTCGAGGTAGGTCATATCGGTAACAAATGCCCTACAGGGGTTGATCGCAGTAACGTCTGTTTTCGGTGCGGTAAGACCGATCACAAGGTGCGGAACTGTACAGACGAACCAAATTGTGCCATCTGTGCTGCACCTGGTAAGTCTGCGTCTCATTCAATTGGTGGCAAGGGCTGCCCAGACGTTACCACGCGGGGCAACATAAAGTCAAAAAGACGGGAAATTGCTAGAGAGGCCTCTAAAGCCTTACAGCAACCTCAACCTACGGAGGAGCCAAAGGACGCCGCATTATAGATGGCGCTCAAATTATTGCAGGCGAATATTAACCACTCTGCCAGGGCTCAGGATCTTTTAGCCCAAACTATGGCAGAGTGGGGCATAGATATTGCCGTTGTTGCTGAACCGTACGCCGTGCCACTCCGGGATAACTGGGTTGGCGATTTAGACAATTTAGTGGCAGTTGTTGCACCAGCCGCTGTTGGCTCACCGCGTCGGAATATGAAAGCAAATGGTCGGGGATACGTCCTTACTATCTTGAGTGGCATCGCCATTATAGGGGTTTACTTCTCTCCCAATCGCAGTATCGCGGATTTCGAGCAGATGCTTGTAGAAGTTGGTGCCCTCGTTAGACAGACTTCAACGTTTCCTGTGCTGATTGCAGGGGACTTCAACGCGAAATCCACTGCGTGGGGGTCACCAGCAACCGACGCGCGAGGGGAATCACTGGAGGATTGGGCAGCCTCCTTGGATCTAGGGATTTTAAACACAGGATCAACACACACATGTGTCCGTCGTAATGGGGGATCAATAGTCGACGTTGCCTTTGTATCCTCTCGTCTAATTCATCGTATCCGAGACTGGAAAGTGCTAGAAGATGTGGAGACTCTATCGGATCACCGATATATTCGGTTTGACGTCTTTACATCCTCAGAGCTAACAAACCCTGAAAGGGGCTCTCAACCTCATATCACCAGAGGAGGACCGCGCTGGGTCCTAAGCCGCCTCGACAGAGACAGCGCAAAAGAAGCGGCCGCGTTGGAATCTTGGCTTGCCGGTTCTGGACCAATCAGTGATGCAAATAAAGAAGCTGAAAGTCTTAGAGCAGCACTGACACGCGTATGCGATGCGGCTATGCCACGGGCAAAACCACACCCACCAAAGCGAAACATATATTGGTGGCGCCCAGAACTAAATGAGTTACGCAAAACCTGTGTGACCGCACGCCGTCGATATACGCGCTACAGACGTAGGAGAACACGCGTTCAGGACACTGAAGACGAGATTTATGAAGCCTATAGGTGTGCATGTAAATCTCTTCAAGTAGCAATTGCACATGCAAAAGAAGCGGCTTGGGTAGAGTGGCTGGGCACACTTGATCGGGACCCATGGGGGCGACCGTATCGTGTTGTGAGACAAAAACTCCGGCCCTGGTCCCCTCCACTGACGAGCACCCTTCAGTCGCAACTTCTCAGGCGGGTAGTTGAAGGACTTTTCCCACAAAGAAATGAATGGGTTCCTCCTTCTATGGGAAACCCGTTGCAGGATCGCGAGGGAGAGGCTGACATACCACCTATATCAGACGACGAATTTGAAGTAGCAGTTCGCAAGCTTCAGGCTAAAACAACCGCCCCGGGACCCGATGGAATTCCTGGACGTGTGCTGGTCCTCGCGTTAGCAGAAATGGGACAGCGTATAAAGACCCTTTTCACAGTCTGTTTGGTTCAAGGTTGCTTTCCGCGAGTTTGGAAAGTCGGAAAACTTGTCCTACTCCGCAAGGATGGGCGTCCGGCCGAGCAGCCGTCAGCTTATCGTCCGATCGTGCTGCTGGATGAAATAAGTAAATTATTCGAGCGAGTACTTGCTGCACGCCTCGTCGAATGTCTTAACCCAGACCTAAATGATGCGCAATTTGGCTTTCGCCGGGGCCGATCAACGCTAGGCGCAATTGCGAGAGTAAAACACCTCGCTGACGAGGCGGTAACCCAAGGTGGAGTGTTGTGGGCAGTTTCGCTGGATATATCCAACGCCTTCAACACTCTACCCTGGGAAACGATTAAAGCGGCTCTGAAATACCACCACGTACCTGAATACCTGCAAGCGGTCATAGCAAACTATTTTGTTGATAGAGCTGTGGGATTTCCAACAAAAGAAGGCTGGAGTAGGAGAGTGATGTCGTGCGGTGTTCCACAGGGGTCGGTCCTTGGTCCACTCCTGTGGAACATCGGATACGACTGGGTATTGCGTGGAGCTGCGTTGCCGGGTGTCTCAATTGTTTGTTATGCCGACGATACCCTTGTGCTGGCCCGCGGCAACTCACACAGAGAAGCGTCTCATCTCGCAACCGCCGGTGTAGCGAGTGTTGTACAAAAAATCCGAGCCCTGGGTCTCGAGGTGGCCCTAAATAAATCAGAGGCCCTTGCTTTTCATGGACCTCGTAAAGCGCCACCCCAAGGAGCGGCAATTATAGTTAGTGGCACTTCCATCCCCGTCGGGTCGACGATGAAGTACTTAGGACTTGTCCTCGACGGGAGATGGAAGTTTGAAGATCATTTCCGGCGCTTGGCCCCGAAATTAGTAGCTGCAGCTGGAGCACTCGGGAGAATCCTTCCAAACGTGGGAGGACCAGGAACAGCATGCCGCCGCTTATATGTCGGCGTTGTGCGGTCCATGGCGCTGTACGGAGCGCCGATCTGGGTCGATTCTCTAACTGCCCGAAATGTGCCCATGTTACGCCGTCCACAGCGAGTCCTGGCACTCAGAGCAGCACGGGCATACCGCACAGTGTCGCACGCTGGAGCGTGTCTACTTGCTAGCAGCCCGCCGTGGGAGCTCGAAGCGCGTGTTCTTGCGGCAGTATACGAGCGGCGTGTCGAGGCCTTGGTTACAGGAGAGAATCCCCATCCACACCCGCGAGAAGTACAGGCCTGGAGGGATGAGGCTAGGGATGCCATGTTTTATTTGTGGTCGCAGCAAACTGAAAGACCGGGACCAAGCCGGGAACTTGTGGCGGCAATTCACCCGATATTAAGACAGTGGGTTGAACGTAGACATGGCAGTATTAGCTATCATATGGCGCAAATGCTCACCGGCCACGGATGCTTTGGCAAATATCTTCATGAAGTGGCCGGTCGGGAACCAACAGCGGAGTGCCACCATTGTGTAGGAGGAGCAATAGATACGGCGCAACATACGAGAGAAGTATGTCCTGCGTGGGCTGACCTTCGTGGCAACCTGTCAGCGATTTTAGGCCATGACTTATCGCTACCGGTTATGTTACAGGCCATGATCGGTGGCGAGGAGACGTGGCAGGCCGTAGAATCTTTCTGTACGTCCATAATGTCGCAGAAAGAGGCGGCAGAAAGGGAGCGGGAGCAAGACCCTAATTCCCACTCCATGCGCCGCAGAAGACCAGGTCGGCGTCGCGCGGCTTTTACGGCCCGTTTGCCACCTTAAGGCTAGTGGACGATTGGTCGGGGGACCCGTCGTCTGCATGAAAGCCCAGAGGTAGGCGCCCTTGTGTTCCAGGGAGTCTAACCGAAGTGCTCTATGGAGCAATGTCAGAGCAGAGCCTGAAAGGGCGAACGCAGCTGGGATGGGTTCGTTGGTAGGTAATACGTTCCCAGGCCCCCTCCCCAGAAGCGATATGGCGGAACACCCCGGAGTTTTAGTGGGTAGGCCCACGTACAGGTGAGTCCCACATAACCGCCCCACTCCCCCGTAGTGGGGTGGTATGCATAAAGCATTTCTCCGGGACAAAAAAAAAAAAAAAAAAAAAAAGGGTCTTAAGTTAAATATAATTACCTCGCAAAGAGGAGGACGGATACTTTTGTACAATGGCTACAAATATAACATAAGAGGAGCGTTGAGCGTCTAGGCAATGTTGCTCGGCAAAGTTAGTAGTGAATGAAAGTTCTTTTATAATCACAGAAGAGCTCCATACTTGTACACCTGATAAGGCCAGAAATGAGGTGAAAAAAAAATATTTACATTTGTTTACAGAGGGCATGTAATGAACTTACACCAATGCCAACAATATATTCAGATGTTATTGAGGAAATGAAATGTGCTGACCTGAGCACGTTAAAAAAAATGCCAGATTTTAACAACATAAAAAAACTCTTTATAAACACCGAAACAAATCAATGGATACAAGCAAATTACATTTTATTAAATTAAAGACATAGGTATTCCCGGAAAATTTATACACTTGTTGTTGGCGGACGTATCGTTTGTGTATTTTAATATGGTAGAACTTCTATAGAAGTAATGGTGTTGACAACAAGGTAATCTCGTACTTGATTAGAAGTATTTGGCTGGATTAACGAATGTTCCAACGAACCTTTTTTCTTTTGAATGTAGCAATACAAAGTGAATGAAATCTTGAAGCCTTCGATCTTCGTCCTTATTTTAAATAGAGTGTGAGCACCAGGACAGCATGAAAGTTTTCCGAGCTCCTACTGAAAAGTGGGAGAACGAGGCACAGTATGTCCTAGTGCTCCTACCAGTAGGAGAGCTTAGTAGGAGCTGGAGGAAACACCCATTCTTTTATTGCCAGTGGTCCCTTCAATCGAACTACGGGAAAATAAGAACCAGGCCTGTGTTGGACAAAACAGCCATACCAAAGAGTAGTACCCTTTATGAAGCCGAGTCAATGTTATTTTCTCCGGAAAAATTGAAAGTGAAGATGTGGATCAAGAATATGGTTTTCAAACACTAAGAAAACCCAAGCGCCGTCGTTTGTCACTCGAAGAATCTCTAGCTGAAACATTTTTTTTTTTTACAGTAACTTGTACTAAAAAACTCAAAAGCAATATGATTTCCATAAAGAAACTTAAAAAGAAACTGCGAAGCAAGGACATAGTAAATATTGAAAAGTTCCAATTTAAAAGTGAAGCATCCCAAACTTTAACAAAAATGCAACTAAAAAAATGTGGCACAAGATGGACAACTGCAGAAAAAAATCTATCTCTCCTGGTACTACAAATCTCCTGCAATGTACAGACATTTAAAAATACTGGGATTGCATTAGCAGCGCCCAGTACAATAAAAATATGGCTAAGAAAGCAAGTTGCTTCCCTTTCCCTTCCCTTTTCTTCGAAAATATTCAAAATAAATTTGAGCATGCCACAGACCAGGAAAAAGCATGCATAGTTTGCTTCGATAAAATGGCTATAATGACCTGCTTAGAGTGCAACTAAAAATTTGATTTGATTCAAGGATTCGAAGATTTTGAAAAGGGTCAGAGAACTGATAACATACATAACATAACATCACGCCCATGATCGCCGAAGGGGTAGGCAGAGTCGAAGGGGCAGCAACCCCCCTCAACCACATTCAGCCAAAAATAAAGCCGGGCTGGGTCAGATGGACAATTGTGAAAAAGCAGTGACAAGCGGCTAACCTGTCGCCTACACAATCACACACACAAAACCCGATATACCATTAGTCGCCTTTTACGACATGCTAGGCAAGAACCACAGTTAAGTCCCAGACCAACATGGGACAGTGGGCTGGGTTGGTTGGAAAGCTGTGAAAAAGAAGTGACAAGTGGCAAGCTCGTCGTCTACTCAGTCACATACCCAAAAGCCCGTAATCATTAGTCGCCTCTTACGACATGCTAGGCAAGAACCACAGTTGGCCCATTCTTTTTTTTGTCCCAGATCAACATGGGCCAAGTCCCAGACCAACAAGAGACTAGATACTGATAAATTAGCCAAAAATGCTTTATTTTTGTGGCAAGATGACTGTACCAGAATTAGAAAATTCCTTTTGCCAATTTTGAATCTAATACGAATGTCAAAGCAGTAAATTTAAAATATATAATAAAAAGAGTTTTAAGAAAGACCATAGAAGCTGGCTCATTGACAAAAGCAGTTGTCTGTGACCAGGGCACAGCAAACGTAAGTGCCCTAAAGCAATTGGGGATAACGCTAAATATAGACTATAAATAAACGGTAAATATTTTCAATATTTGATGTGACCCACATTATCAAAAATTAAGAGTGTTTAGACGGACATAAAAAAATATAAAAATTTGCAGCAACAAACGAAAAACTCTGTTACTTGTTACGACCTTTTTGGCCTGACCAACGACAGTGACGTGACATATGGACGAAAAAGACTGACATTAAGTAAGAGAAAAGACGACGACCAATTTAGCGGACAAGACGACCGGATTTAGCTATAATTCACGACCAGACTTGTTTATAAGACAAATAAACATTTTAGACCCATTTCAGACCTTCTTCTTTCTTACAGTTACTAATGACATTGAAAATACACAAGTTAATTTAACAAATACAAATTTCGAACATTTTGTCTTTGAAAACTTGAAGGTAATGATTGCCAATGAAGTGGTAATTGAAGAAATACCGCATCATTCCGTGGAAGGCACTGATATCCAAGATTTTGAGCCCCATGTGATAGAAATTCTCCATCTAACCCAGCCTATTGTCTCATGTTGGTCTGGGACTTAAAAAGAATGTGCCAACTGTGTTTCTTGCCTAGCATGTCGTAAAGGGCGATTAATGGTATATGGGGTTATAGGTAACCACTAACCTAACCCAGCCTAGTTTTGTTTTTGGCTGAATGCCTCCCCCTTCGGAGATTATGGGCGTAATGTTATGTTGTTGTTAGTTATTTGTGGTCAATAATAAAGAATAATTAATACAAATAGTCTTCCTTAACATGTTACATATATGCATTAAGGTAGGTATTTTAGATTTTTAAAGTTGAGTAAATTATATAATTTGTAGGTGATCTCAGGATACCAATATAATAATTTGACCGAAGTCACCTGTGGGACACCTCCGTGCTTATATTCGCGAGTGATCAAAGGACACTAATGAGTCGCTTATGGTCGCTCAGGTGAAAATAGTAGAATAGACTTCAAAAAGCACGCTAAGCCGTTGGTGCTGCACCTGACCGTTTTCCGATCAATTCCGAATGCCGTAGAACAGAAAGTGCAATTGTGTTTGCACAAACATATCATAGTGTCAAACCTGGGTTGTCGGCAAATTTCTGGGATTCACCGCCTTGAATGAAATGAAATCGGTTAGGCGGGTAACATTACTGAAACAAAAGCAAAGCAAATACGAGCACTCACCTAAAGTATATGTAGTCGACGGTGACCCAGTACTCCTGGAAGGTAGAGGCTTCGGCGGCATTGTCGCGATTGCACTTGTCGTAGGCGGAGACGAGGCGCAGCGCGTGCGCGACGGCGCCGCTGTTGAACAGCGCGCTGTGCTCGCCAGCCGCCGCGCACGGCACACTCGCGCAGTACTCAGAGTTGTATATCTGGAATTTTCACATTAGGAAAAACATAACAACTACCATGTATCATGTATCATGTGCAATAAGTCAAACATCATTTTAAACATAGGTCGTCATCCACAGATGGGCAATGCATAAATGTGAGACGATAGTATTCGCGTATATTGGCGCGAGAAGGATAGGCGAGACAATTCACATACATAGTAGGCAGCTTCTATTTTATGTACAGGATATAAAACATAATTTAACTTATTTTATAAATACCGGACGCATGCCAACTATTGCCAACGCATAAAGTAAGCACCATGTATCAAATGCAGAACGTAATAATTACATAATTTTAACATATACCTACAATCTTATTTTTAGTATATACAAAACCGGAAGACTTTTAATACAAAATCGTTAATAGAATTGACCAAATTGACTAAATAATATTTAAAAAAGTTAAATAATTTCTTTTTAATTCAACACTCAGGTCATTTAGTCCTATTAGTAATATAAGCGCAAGCGTCATGTATGATAAATAGATAAATGAACATATTTGACCCATGTTTCGGTTTTCGTGTATGTATACTAAAAATAACGATATATACTATCAAGCTCCGAAGGTGGCAAACACATACTACATAAGTAGGCACTTATGCACCTTGTATCATGGACAGAACGTAATAATTTTAAAATGGTCACTTGGATAACTTGGATCATTTAGAAACATAATAGCTATGTAGCTATGTATGTCTGTCTTATTGTCTGTCAGTCTTAATAGATTATTACCTGTCAGTCTAAAAGAACAATGCTTAGTTTGAAGGTAAGAAATAACTGTTCGTATTTTGTGTAAATATTTCCCTGTATCTCAATTTCTACATCAATTTTGATTCTGTTTTCACTGTTAGTACTTATTCTATTTTTGTACATTTTCCGAAAAATGCGTTAAAATACTTTATTATTTTTAATGGATACACACTATTAGATAAAACAAAAGTATTGATCAAAGGGAAAAGTTGCAAGTGGACAAAGGCGTGTGGCCTTAGCCAGGGCCGGATTTAAATTTGTGCCGCCCTGGGGCACTGAAGAAAACGCCGCCCTATGACTTAAATATTATTTTAATAGTTTCGTCTGTTGGGTTTTTGTCGCACGCCCCGACCGCCCGTCGCGATGACGTAATCGAGCGTCCACTTCACATTTTTTTTGTGTATGCGCGGAACTACTTGACCCGTTATATATTGTAAAGAAACTTTGAGAGTTTCCAAATTTTGCCGCCCGGGCACTAGCCCCGACTGCCCCTAGTGTAAATCCACCACTGGCCTTAGCTGCATATCGTAACTCTGGCACCAGTTACAAGGCCCGCTGGTCACGTCAACATTCACAACAGTCACTTATCACAGGCGTGTAGGTACACATGACACAATATTATTTACGTCGTTACTACAAGCGATAAATATTACTACGCGACGATAACTTAACCCCTGACCTCGTGCATACTACCCATTAACACGAGTTATCTGTGGAGTGCACGCACGGGCAGCTACACGTGCAAACGAGTAATTGTTAAGTGCCTTGATTCTAAATGATAGAGCGCTTCTTTGAAGTAAAAAAGGTTGTGTCTCTTTGCGTAATCGTTGCCTATTGTCCATGCTACCTATTAAGTATGTAGCTGTTTATCCTTATAGGCTGATGATGATCAACAAACCCCTAATAAATACTATCACATAGATATAATAATACTTTTACTAAAATATAATTCCGAACTATAACAAGCAAATCATACGCGAATAACTATTTTTATTCGCAAATTTAACAAACATCATAATATGCAAACTACCACATAAAGTCCCATGTTGGTCTGCGACTTGGCCCATGTTGATCTGGGACAAAAATAAAAGAATGTGCCAACTGTGGTTCTTGCCTAGCATGTCGTAAAATGAGACTAATGGTATATCGGGTTTTGGGTGTGTGATTGTGTAGACGACAGGTTAGCCTCTTGTCACTGCTTTTTCACAATTTTTCATCTAACCCAGCCCAACTTTATTTTTGGCTGAATGTGGTTGAAGGGGCATGCTGCCCCTTTGACTCTGCCTACCACTTCGGGGATTGTGGGCGTGATGTTATGTATGTCTGTATGTACCACATAAATTGTAACAAATAAATGAAAAATATTTTATATATCTTTCCTCAATTAAATAACCTACATGAAAAGTAATTCTATGCTGCATGCTACAAAAATGATATTATACAAACATGAGAAGCTATTATAGTAGATTCGTACCTTTTTCCGATAGACTAAGTCTGCTATCAAAAAAGTAATGCTCATCTCCCAAAATGTTCATAGAAGGAAGAATGTGGAGTAAGTAGCAATATGTTTTCTATAAAGGAAATCTGTTTATAATGAATGAAGGATTCCAGGGGCGAAATTAAATTTTGTGTTGATCCAAAGACTATCTAAATAGAAAAGTATTTCTATAAAATTCATTAGCTTTTTAAGAGGAACTAAGCCAATATTAAATTTATATTAAAATTGGTTATGAAACTTTTTTATTAAAATCCCGAAGGATTTGGGGAACAAGACATGGGAAAGCCACTAACTAACTAACTAAACTTCAAGCCACTTCCCTAGCGGGGTAGGCAGTGAGAACCGAACGCCAAAGCCACTTTTAGGTATTAATAATTTTACATACCTTTATAGTGTTATACTCTGTCTTCTTTCCTTCCTGCCGGTCCAGGTAGACAGACAGATGCTGGCAGTTGTCCGTCACGCCTATCCGCTGCCAGTCTGAACTATCCCGGAATGGGCTTGCACTGTGAACAGTTAAGTCATACTGGTAGCTTCACTGTCACTTATTGTAAGCAAACCAGAAATGAAAAATGTATAGTTAAAACTACAATTAATAAACTATGTGGTGCTCTTTTCCCCATTCTTTATTCAAAGATCAAAAAAAAAGTGATGACCACAAATTATAATTATATTTTCAAAGATCATAATTAATTACTAATTGAATGTTGGTATACTCTGGACGTTTTTTATAACTTTGGAGATCATTTCCATAGATTTGAATGATGGTCCTGATATTCTCCATCTTTAAATATTAGTTGGCGCATGCAAAACAATTTTAATTTAACTGGCTTTGTGAGATTAAACTCTGGAAACATCTTAACAAATTGGTCTACAGATTAAAAAAGGAGCATCACCTTGTTACATGGAATGAGCTGGGTGATGAAGAATGTATTGATCACGGCTGTTTTGCAGGAGTTGTGGTTAAAATGCATTAGTAAACTGCAAAGCTCAAAAAGTCGTATACATAAACTTCTGTCAGCAATATAGCAAGTAGCTTGAACAAATTGGATGGTAAATAACAAGCAAATGTTATCTCACCTCACATGGCCCCGATCAAGAAGTTTTATGACTGCACTGTCGGGAGTAGAGTTTAAGTCGCCCGTGAGGACAATGGGCAGGTGACCGGACCTGTAAATGTTATGAGTTTAATTCAATGAAAATATACATTCATACATAACATCACACCCACGAAACACCTTTTAACAACATTTAGCCAAAAATGAAACTGGGCCGAGTTAGATGGAAAATTGTGAAAAAGTTGTGGTAAGTGGCTACCTCATTGCGTACACAATCACACAACACACCAAAACCCCTTTTACGACATGGCAAGGAACCCAGTTGGAACATTCTTTTTGAGTCACAAACCAAATTGGGTTCAATGAAAAATGAGTTTCATTAATAATAACAACTAAAATGCAATTTTCCTAGCGGGGTAGGCAGAGAGAACCAAAGATCTAAGGTCCATACACACCTCATAGGCTTCTTCAATATTCACAAAATATGTTTCATTAATTTAATTTAAATGGATTCCAATCTAGAGAGCAGGATTTGCCTATATGAAACTTATTTTTGTTACCGAAGCTATATTGAGCCCTCTGGGATCCATGAATCGAAGCAAAAAATATAAAATACATTTTGTTTCGATCGTGCAATGCTAATTTATCTTTGAGATTGTTCTATGTTTTGCTTACATTTCATCCGAAAGCAAAGATTTAAATCCAGTAGCAAGTGGCAACACGTATACACTTTTACCCCATTCTCGACACTCATTATTATATTTTACTTCAAAACTAATTATTTTAGAAACTGCTTGGGTCTATTTCCTACACACATCATGCGTATAAATAAACGGCACATCAAAAATAAAAAGTACAAATTAGAACGCTTTCGTAACTTCACATCTCGATCTCGCGAACTTCTAACAATATTTTTTATGATAAAATATGTTTTTTTTAACGTCCCTAATCGGGGTCCAAAAAATGCGTGCAAAATTTCGCAATCGGTTTTTTTAAGTTTAAGCGGGAAGACGTAAAAAACAAAACAAATGAAGGTCGTTTTGACAGCTGCCATTTCAAAAAAAATTAAAGGTGAAACCGATTGCCAGAATAATAGCCGATTAATATAGTTGCCTTTTTAAACATTTTTACTTTTAATTTCTTTAAAATGATAAATACAAAAAATTTACGAGAAAATAATAATAATTGCAATATAATATTATTTTAGTGATATGTTTCATTTTTGCACTGAATGGTATGATTACACTAGTCAACAGTTTTTTTGCACAGAATCAACTCATTGTCTTTTTGATATAACAATAACAGCTGATTCAGATTCCGTCATCCAAATTTGATCATCAGGTCACATTTTTGAGATATTAGAGAACAAAGTTACTTAAATTGGCTTTAAGGTCTGACCTCAGTATTAATAAATCCATTTATTAATACAACATTTTTCATATCTTTTGTCTTTTGTGTAAAGAAATAATCCCAAATTGTTGATTAACAGTGTAAATTATATTGCTATACTAATGTATCGCAAAATATTCGCATTAGAATGGTATTAAGAATTCGTCCATATAAAATGCGCAGCTTCGAATGTACGCAAAAAATATGGTAAAGCTTAACTAGACTTAACTTTGCATAGAATCATAGTAGAAGCTTAATTCGAAGTACATTGAAATTTTCAGCATTCTGAATATCAATTGCATGTATTATGTTTACATTTTATTAATCTTTATGCTGTTAAATAATACAACAAAAATCGTTTCAATGGCAGATATTTGAATGTTTCTAGGCAAATGACAAAAAAATGTGACGTGATGGAAAAATGTTTATAATATAATTTTATTATGCTGGTAATTTTTATGTGGTAAAAAAAATTTTTATGTGGCAAAAGAAGAGTGTAATTTTGTTGACTAGTGTTATTGGGAGAGTGGAAAAGTAAGGATAATCTTCTATATAAATAAAACAAAGTCGTGTTTGTTACACCACTTATAAGTCGAGAACGGCTAAACCGATTTACGTTGTTTTTGATTTGCAGAATAACTATTAAAAATATTGTAAAATTGACGATAAAACAAAATAAAAGCAAAAGTATTTTCTCATATAAAACGGTGGGATTCGTATCTGTCAATATTAAATGTCAATTACTGGGCGATACGAAGTTCGCCGGGACAGCTAGTATGTAATAAAAATATACATTTTGAATATATCGAGTGTCCTTTTTTTCGTAATATTTGAATTCGAATCGAATGCAAGTAGGTTGGCCTAGTTCTTTATAAAACCTGCCCCGATACCTATTTAGTCATGCATTCAATAGTGAAAATTGGCGATGGAAATAGTTACACCAGTGTTGTGTACCAATATTGTTTACTCAAATGTAGGTACATACCAAAAACTAAAATATCATAAAATTAATTGCTTGATCGGGGACTTTTAATAGTATGCAAACGCAAACGGCGGCGAGCTCGACAAATCGTCACTATAGTTTTTTTGGCCAAAGTTGACAGCTTATTTCGGGCATAAATGATGATCGGGAATGAATGGTATGTATGTATACTCGGTGTTTTTATATTAAAAATATCAAAATTTGGGTCTTTTATAATATGCATAGTAGTAGTAGCCTGACAATAAATCCATCTTTTGAAAAGGTTTATGTACTTTTAGAGCTTGAATTTCTTTTTCTGGTATCATTTAGCGCGCTGAAAAAAAACAAGGTGCTATATTTTACAACCCTAAAAGTTAATAATTGTTTTCAGTTAATATTTTCTTAATTTTATCATATGTCCATCATAAACATTATATTAAGACAAAAATAAAAAGCTTAGGTATATTTCTTTTAGATTTTATCTAAACATAATACCTAAACTATCAATAGAAATTAAGATTTTTTAGTAAAAGTAGGTAATATTTCAAAATACAATTTTAGTGTGTAGGTAGGTACATGGTGAGTTGAAAAGTTCCAGGACAATTAATTTCAAATAAGTAATGTATTTTAGGAGCACACAGTAACTTATCAATAGTAAGGTATACCTCACCATGTGCGAATCTTATTAGATTTGGTGATATTATTATTTATTATTTAAATTTTAGTAATAAGTTAATAAAAAAAAAAAAAAACGTCACCATTGCTCCGAAGCGAGTAGCTTAATCACTTATAGAAATCAGAATTAACAAAGGCGGGAGCCAAAACCTGTAATTAAACAAATATTTGCCTCAGTGATGAAAAGACCGCCTCCTTTCCACTATATTCTGCTCCTGCTGTCATTTTTATGATAAGTGGAGATTAATTAAATACCTTATTAAATCATTTTCCGACATCGCGCTGAACCCAATAGGATGCAATTAGGTCCGGTGCGAAGTCTGAAAATTTTAACAAGGCCTGTCAACAGTAGAACTCCATCGGGAGCCCAGATTGGGTGGAGTGATACAAGGCTCGTTAGTAGTTAGTTACTTACTCTCTCCCGTTGTTGTAGTACGCGAACCTGTCGATCTCGGCCAGGAACAACTGTATCTGGGCTAGCCGCACGTCGGTGCGCTTCGGGTTGTACAGCAGGTGCGTAGTGGCCACCACGACAGGCGTGCGTGGCAGCGCGCGCGGCACCAACTTCACCATGATGCCGATGTTGTCGCGATTCAGAATCGGCAGCTCGGGCTGGTAGAACTCCACCTGGAGCCGGGTTGGGGAGCGCTTTTTAGAGTGTTTTCTTTATTCTGACTAGAGGGCTGGGCCGGATCTACTATAGGGGCTTTTTGGGCTGCAGCCCAGGGCCCGTTAGACAAAAAGGCCCCCATTGAAGACAATACATATACCTATCTATCGAACAGAACAAGGGTCACTAATACCTAGAAGAAAACCTTTTAGTCCCTTTTAAGTAGTATTAGCCCAGGGCCCCACATTCAAGATCCGCCCCTTCTAGAGGGGGTCGGCTTCGTACGGTTTACACGAAGCAATATGAATATCACTCTTCTATTGGTGAAAACCGCTTCAATATCCATCAATAATAACATCCCTTAAGTATTTTAAGCGATCTATGCAAACAGGTAGAAGCGGCCATTATATTATATAAGTATATGTAAAGTATTCTCTTTGCATTCTGTCAGTCTAGCCCTGTGCTTAGTTGATTTTTTGGGTAAAATATTTGGCCGTATTTAGTAACGCTAGAATTAAAGATTTTATAGGAAGATATAGTTCAGATCAAGACCAAAAAAATATTTTTGTATTAATTAGCCTATTTATGCTATAATTTGGTTCTATTTGAGGCTCTGGGGGTTAACAATGCAGATATCCTCCGGACTGCTGTGATCCAGACTCACATGTATGTCCACCCACAATCTTTCTGCTGATGCTCGTCGATTTATGGTGGTTTATGCTCAATTTCTTAATAATACTATAGAAGAATGGAGTGAAGCTAATTTCGCTAACTAGCTTCACTCCATTTCCCGACCGGAGTAGGCAGAGAGGATAAGATGAGAAATGGGGTTTATTTACAAAAAGCAGATATAGAAAAATATTTACAAGTCGACTTCAAAAAACAATATATTTGCCTAGGGCAGTCTTTATAATAACAATTATTTATATTTCTTCAGCCTTATTAAATCAACACTGGTCAATGTTTACAAACAATAACAGAATAAAAATATTTTCATGAAGCGAATATGATATAAATAAAGTACAATTCATAAATTCGCATCGAAATGTATCTAATAAACTATTCGCAGTCACTTAAAAAAATACTGTGTCATCTCAAATATTGTATTAACAATTAAATCATGAATTGCTTAATACCAGCAACTAGTCTATGCTAAGAGAATAATTTATATGCATAACAAAGGGCACCTGCACAAAAGATGTCCATTCAAAGTTCTATTATAGACATCTGAATAATAAATATTGTATGAAGGCAAAATTTGCGGTTTCAAAAGGGGCATATGTATCTATTGTATAATTTTATCAACACGTGGGATCTATACTTAAGATCTAAAACAGGCTGAATAGAAATTTATCTCAATATGAATATTGGCTACCTTGAGTCATAGAATAATATGAAAATATTTTAACAGAAAAGGTCTTCGCATGATGCATAATTTATATCTATGAGCGTAGTTGGGTTTGCAACTGATGGTAAGGATTTCCTGGATCCTCGACATAGTAGCCCTCATATCAAGGTGATATGAGGGCTACTTTTAATAATGAAGACAAGAGATAGCAAGCCGTCTCAGATACCTACATCCCAAGGGTTTAGGCGATATACTCCGCCTAATATATAGTGACTGGCCCGTTGGTCAAGTAGTCAGAGACCCTGGCCACGAAACCAAGGGTCGCGGGTTCGAATCCCGCTAGGGGTAAAATTTCGTGTGATGATCACATTATAAACGTATTTAAGTATGTCTATCCGTTAGCCTAGTATCCATAGTACAAGCATAAGCTTAGTTTGGAACTAGGGAATTGGTGTGTCAGTCTGGTGAATTTATTTATTATTTATTTATTTTATTTATTGTTTAGCAGTGTGAACAATATAGTTCATAGAACTCTGGGAATTTCATCATCTCGCTAATAAGTCCCTCCAGTTTCCGCAGGAAGATCCGTAAAGCGTTCTCCTGGGTAGGCGGTGGTAGGTAAAAGATTCCGTAATGACTAATTAAAAATTGGATATTACACATTTATTTATTTTGTCACAAGTTTTTTATCATTTTCTTCCGGTAGCAAGGCAGTGACAAACTTGTGCACATAAAATGTATATAGATTTAAATTATTTATTACTAAGATTTTTTAGTCTTAATAATATATACATACCCTTAAGTGTAAGTAAAAGTTAGTTAATTAACTAAACTGCCGAATACCCAAATAGGTATCTAAAGAAAATCATCAAGACATGGCTTAAAAATTTGCTTGTAAAGATAGCGGAAGTGTGTAACAACTCAGTGTTTATAGTCAGTTTTCCAATCATTGTTACATACCTATTAGTTTATTTACTTATCATTTTATTTATTTACATTTATTTATTTACGACGGAATGGAAATCGAACAAAAACCAATTTTAATATATATTTTTTCTCATCCACAGCTATAGGAACGCATTATATGAAATACATTGTGACGGCATAATTGAAATTCGCTTCAGCATATTATAACTGAGCAAAGCATATAACAAACAAAATCTCATATACCTCGCACAAAAAATAAGTGTAAGTATAATAATAACATAATTAAAACATCAAACAAGCACTTTTTTTAACAATTAATTTCATAATAATATTTGTATATACTATGAGACTGCTAGCCTTATCACAAAAAGTTATTAATTAACTAGCTGCACGGACTACGCTCAGGCAAAAGCTACTTATGGTTTGTCTGCGAAAGAAAAGGGTTGCTTTTACGATATTCATCGCAATTTTTAACTAAAATATGAAAATAAAATTGCCGATTTGTTCGAGCCGTTGTCGCTTAGGTTGCTAATAAATGTAAGTATTTAGCTAAGTATATAGCAAAGTATATAAGTATTTAGTAACACCTTTAGCTTTTAAATGTAAGTATTATCATCATTATAATAAAGTTATCATGACTTACATTTTAGGATTATTAAACACTAGCTTCTGCCCGCAGCTTGCTCGCGTACATCAATGAAACATAGTTTATGGGTTGTTCTAATGTATATGCTTTACTATTGTAATGTTTCAATTTCATTTAATATTTTATTAAATCAATACTGGGTTTAGCATCGTCCTACTTTGTAAATACTGGTTTTTGGCCTCCGGCTCTGTCCACGTGGTATTCAGTATACCAAATTAACTTAATCGTGGTTGTAATTATAATTTTTTCAAAGACAAAAAATATCCTTTCTTCTATAAAACTGTTGGCATAACCAACTTTATCACAATGGTCTAAAATTGTGTAAACACGAAAATAGACAGACGTTGTCTGTCTCAAAGCTTTTTTCACATTTATGATTACAGTGAGATACTTACGCTAACATGATCTTCCAACTCGAACAGCGACTGCTTGTAGTATATCGCGCATCCATCTTGCCTGTGACCGGTCTTCTGTTTGAATATACCAGTATAGCCTATTTCTTCGAATTTTGAATAAAAACTGCTGAGGTGCGAGGCTTGAACTTCTTGGAGGCACAATATCTGGAATAAGAAAAGCTATTGTTGAAGTACAAAATGTATTACAAAGTGACATGTATCTATGTTGAAGGAGTTTACTCCTCCTTGGAATTTGCCTACCTTCTGGGATGTCGGGCGTGATGACTTGAATAAAAACTCTATAGCAGTATTTGTAAACGGGGCGTTATGGGAAAAGTAATTAAAATAAGTTTTTAAGCATCTTCTCTTCTTCACATTAACATATCAGTAGCGGATTGAAGTGTGTGTTACATATACTTACATACATATATATAATATCGTGCCCATAATCCCCGAATAGGTAGGCAGAGTCAAAGGGACAGCAGGCCCCTTAAACCGCATTCAGCCAACTATTAAACTGGGCTGGGTTAGATAGAAAGTTGTGAAAATATAGTGACAAGTGGCTAGCGTGTCGCCTACACAATCACATACTCAAAAGTAAAATATACCATTAGTCGCCTTTTACGACTTGCTAGGCAAGAAACACAGTTGGCACATTATTTTTAAGTCCCAGACCAACATGAGACAAAAAATATATTTATTACTTTATCGTGTTTATAAAACACATAAAAGGGCTATTAATAAAATGGTATGGATGCTGAACGCTGAGAAATCGTCCCCACCTAAATAAACTTAATTATCTTCCTCATCATTTTACCGTTTTTGAAATGTAGTAGTAGTAGTAAGTATATACTAATCGTCAATTGTAGCCACTTGTAGATTCGTTCAAGTTCTGATTATACAGACTAGATTATATACCCCTTCGGGAATTGCGAGTTCAATGATGTATGCGTATCTATGTATGTATGTTGATATGAAGTGGGGGGTAAGGGATCGGTTGAGTAAGTGAAACAACCGCACTGTTCGGCGATACATTTATTACTCCGTCACTTATTCTAACACGACATGTATTATATGTTAACCTACGTCTATGTACCTATACCCCATCACATTGAATCTTATGGAAGAATCTGCGATGTTACAGATGCGATGGAAAAGTCCATGTTTGTCAAAACAGAATACAAGTTACTATAAGTCTTGAAACGTAAATTATGGCATCTAATATCATCCTTGCGCCTGACAAAAAATATTTGATATTGTTCAGTATATAGATATGACCTAGTCTTTCTCTCTGCCCTGCAAGAAATATGGCGCGAGACTAGTCTAGTTTAGGTATATTTGTAAAGGCACTGGTATCTGGTAGCCCTGAGCGGTAGCAACGAATGCATTTACAAAACGCGAGCGCAACGAGCGCCACAAATAGTAACTGCTCTCAGCGCAGCCGTCAACGCCGCGGCATCGCGTCTGCGCGTGGGCGCCGCTTGTAAACACGCGAGAAGCCGCTTGCCCTACCTCACACTACAACGGCTAGTCGACTTGAATAATATATTCTTTGGTCCGTAAATTATATTATAGAAAAATATTGAATTCGTATTTTTTGCTTTATCTAATACTCGAAAAATTACAAAGGTAGAAGCGCTTCAAAGATCTGGAGGGGAGCTTTACCATCACTTGTTAGAATTTTACGGAACAAGTGACGTCATGCGGAACTTAGACACGCTATACCTTCCTCAGTTTGGGTATGCTATATAAAAAAATCATTAGCAATATTTTGACTGGCGCGATGGCTCATTCGGTAGTGACCCTGCCCCATGCGGCAAGAGTTATGTTTGATCCCCACCCAGGACCAAGATTCATATGATTAATACTTGTGTTTGTTCTGTGTCTGGATGTTAATATTGACTATTTAATTGTGTATTTTATAATAATAATAAATTGATGAATTCTCCAGACTAACACAAATTCCTTAGTTCCAAACTAAGCGTAAGCTTGTGCTATGGATACTAGGCGAACGGATAGACATTTAAATACGTTTATAAATACCCATAGACTCGAGTACACATGTTCATGTTCATAACACGAAACATTTGCCCCTAGCGGGATTCGAACACGCGACCCTTTGTTTCGTAGCCAGGGTTTCTGACCGCTCGACCAACTGGCCTGACAAATACCACTGTTGATTCTGAAATCCGTAACACAAGTGCTCAAGCTACTTACCCCGGAGTCAGATCAATGTATGTGATTTAGTGTGGTGATATTTATTATCATTTTTTATCTCACTAAGGAACTATAAAAAAATCCAGTCACCTATTAGCGCTGTCATTGATTTTCACTACGGTCATAATATGTGAATGTCTTGCGTAGTCTGCATCAAAACACTACATTATGATCAGCTGCATTTACAATAGTTTTGTCACTTCATGCAATGAAATTAAATTGGGCGTGTGTTAACGACAGCGTCGGAGTCAAGGTAAGAAGAGGCATGCTCCGGTGGTTCGGAGATGTGGAAAGAATGGATGACGAAAGATTGACTAAACAGATATACAATGCGAATGTGGAAGGATGTAGGAGCCGCGGAAGGCCCAGGCTCACCTACTACGACCAGATTGGTCGTGTATTAAAAGAAGGTGATGTTAGGAGTCATAAAAATCGTAGAGCTTGTATGAAAAGGATTATGAATGTTGAAGAGGCGAGTGAGGTGTGTAAGGATCGTGCCATATGGCGTTCGGTTCTCTCTGCCTACCCCGCTAGGGAAGTGGCGTGAAGTTTAGTTAGTTAGTTAGTTAGTTAGTGTGTTAACAGCAGGTGGTGTTGAAAACCATAACAACTATAGAGCGTATATCAAAAGAAGTATGAATGTCAAAGAAGCGGATAAGATGTGGTGTACGGACGGTGTCTTAAGGCGCTCGCTTTTCTTTGCCACGCCGCCAGGGAATCGGCGTTAAGTTAGTCTAGTTCGTTATATTTTAATAAGGCATTATAATGTCCATACCATAAACAATATTGGGGCGCAAATACGTACCTATTTGCCAAAGGTCCCCAACCAAAATGGTTATTGTACATTGTTGATAAAAAATTTGAAAAATTTATATTTAGAGAAAAGTACTTTTTCTGGCTAACGCTATAAGAAAAGCGTTCATACATGTTTTTGGGGTACATACCCCAAACAACATGTTTCTTGCGTGTTCAAAATATTAGTTAATGATAAAACTCGGTCTAAGTTCTACAATTACAATATCTATTCAAAACAAATGATTTCATAACTAGGGCAAGAGAGCACATCATAGTACAGTACAACTGCGTTATTATTCGTAACGATTACACAGAAGGTCATCAAAACAACTCCAAAACCTATTATAGAAGGTATTCAATAGCGATTAGATAATACAAAAGTACAGATCCCGGCTTAAATTCAAAAATAACTTTTCGCGGTGACAACTATTACATTATCAACGGATTATATGAGATCATTTTATCAGCGACCAATGAAATACAAAATTACAGCTTATAGATAAATAAACAATACAAACAAGCGTGTGTGGGTGGTTCGTTTGATTGCCTAAAGATAATATTTATCAAATAATTGACGCTTCGCATTAGTAATAAGAGTGATGGATGACCGTTAAATCAGATATCGTGTATCTAATTATTATAACTAGCTTGTTGCTTAGGTACCACGCGGCACCGGCAAAATATTAGTAGTTTCTACCTCTGACTACGAGTTCTAATGACTAGTAGTGTGACTGAAACATATAGATACACACAAAACGAATGAAAAATATTAATCATTCCTAATTGTTGATATTATTAATTATACTTAGTAAGTAAACTCTAACAGCCACTTAGTCGCAGGCACGTTTGCTGATGCTGAGTGGGCAACTTCGTCGGAACACACGTAGGCACGTGTGTATGCATGCATACCTATGCGTTCACGTTCGCTTTTGTGTCTGTAGTCTGCATTATGACATTACTGGGTTTTAACTCGAGTCACTGCAAACATCGCTACGGTCTATAAGTGTTTACATAATCGGTCTATTCAAATATCAATGTAATTTTGAAATAAAACTAACATTCTTTGTTTAAATAGATCGCTGTTGTCTTTACAACAGCGGCCTTAACCCATACAAAGGCAGCGTCAATTGGGTTGTAGGTAGAACATCTAGCGATAACTCTTTGAATGAGTTACGTTGGTCCTAAGTAAATACACATCGGCTTAATTTAAAGTAAGAATTTAAAAAAGTTAGTTAAGAATAGAGGTTAAACCGTAGAGCTTGTATGAAAAGGATTATGATTGAAGAGGCGAGTGAGGTATGTAAGGATCGTGCCATATGGCGTTCGGTTCTCTCTGCCTACCCCGCTAGGGAAGTGGCGTGAAGTTTAGTTGGTTAGTTAAGAATCATGGGCAGCTCCGACTCACCTTTTACAACCAGATTGGTCGTGCGTTAACAAAAGGTGTTATGAGCCATAATAACCGTAGAGCTTGTATGAAAAGGATTATAAATGTTAAAGAAACGAGTGTGTAAGGAACGTGCCGTATGCTATCTCTCTGCCTACCCCGGCTAGGGAAATGGCGTGAAGCTTTAAGTTAAGAGTCAGAAGGTTACAGGACTATCAGCTTAACTTGATACAAGTCTCTTCAATTTTAAGGTTTCACGCCGAAGCCACATTCTCCAATCAATAATGATGCGAATGATAAGAGATGGACCGTATGTGTTTAAGATGATACAAGTGAAATGGGGGTGGATAGCTTGACGACGGCTGACCGCAACGTATAAAAAAAAACATACTGCGCCGTCCCTAGATGACCTGGGAAAAGGACGAGAAGAAGAAGAACATAAGCGACTTACATCAGGCGCCAGGCTGACGATCTCGTCGTAGAGCCGCGCCGCGCGCACCTTCCACTTGAGGTTCCGCGGAGCGCAGCCCGTGTACAGGTACGGGTGGCATTCCAGCAGGTACTGGGCCAGGACGTTGTACGACACCACGCGGAACCGGAACGCGCCGCCGCCTGAAATTACCGATCACTAGGTATTGGCCATCCGATGGCATTTCCGGCAAAACTAAAATTGTGCCGGAGGGCGCTGTACTGCTTAATCCAGCATTCCAATCAAAGCTATTGCTGAGAGAGTCAAATAACATATTGGCGCAGTTAAAAACGAAAAACAGCAAATCCGCGGTTGCTTAACATCTGTTGGACATAGTTGGACATACTGGATGGAGTTGTACGATCCGAAAATTCTCTACACCGAACGTCACTTGATAGTGACGTAAAGGTGGTGTTCAAGTTCCTGGTGTGATCACCAGGATATTACGTGAAGCGATTGAAGTCAAAATACACACAAATTTTGTTTGGGAGGATGGATTTAAACTATCGTCAGCATGGAATCCAGTGACTAACATATTCAAACCGCGAGTTTTGCCATTGCAAACAAACCCGGATACTGTTCAATTTCACTGACAGTGTTTTTACTGTGGACTTAATAAAAGATAACTCGAGGGTAGCAGACAAATCATCTCGCCCGAACAAAAGACGAGGGGTCGCGTACCACCGGACAGCTTGTGAGCAAGGTCGTTGCAACACAGCCGAAACGTCAAGCTATGTACATAAGTACTACATGATACATTTCAAGTTCAGTCCCGTTGTTATTATTTCTAGTAATAGTGCAACGTTTAAAATCATAAACAAATTATATCTAAGTTTAAAAATTGCATGCTTGTTGTTCAAATTTTCACCCAACTTATAAACGTACTGTTTTACATTCACCTTAACATTAACCAAATAAAATTACGAAGGAATAAATAAATTGTAAGTTAACAAAAGTATGTAACTACTCTTGCATTATGTGTTAGAGTGTCCTTGGTAATAAAACTCGAATAGATTCTAAAGGTTTGTAAATGAATGGTGAGGGTTAACTATTTCAGCACTTGCACCGGTTTGAAACTGTGCCAATAATGTGTCTTAAATCTTCGAAGCTGGCCTCGTAAAATTAACCGTTACCTATGGCTGTCCATGACTGAGTTATTAATGTTGACGTAAACTTTTTTGCTACAACAAATTCTTATTTAGATACCTACTTATTCAATTTGTTAAAATTGCAACATACACAACCTTATTTTTAATAAATACGAAATCTAAAAACTGCTTGTAGAGATTTTTGAGAATGTTTATAGAATCGATTACAATGGTTTTTATTTTTATACCATGCACGGCACTAGTAATTAATTAAAAAGGCACGTTTATGTGTGAGTGATACTTATGGATACCTTATATCAGGTATCTGTCAATTGGAGCACTTATTATGTCAATGTATAGCGTAAGTTGCGTGTCAAGTTGGAGCACCTGAGGAGCTTCAACGTCTAGTTAGTGGCGCGGTGTCCTTATTTTTTTACTAGTCCGTGATGCCATGTTAAATTTTGACCAAATTATCATATATTAACTGTTAAATTAACTTTAAAACCCTACTAAAGCCTGTATTGTACACTGCAGGCACCTGCGCATTGCTTGTCACAAGGTCGATTAGTTAAGTTTTTAAGATACTATAATTTTGATTTCTTATTAATTTCTGATTTTTTTAATAAAAATAATTGATCCATTTTTCGGTTTTAGCATATATATACATATTTTCTAACCTAACTTTTTTCAAAATATGATATAAGTAACCCATGTTCATCACAGTACACGGTACACCACATAATGTAGTAAAATATTTTTTGTAATCAGTCCAGTAGTTTTCGAGTTTATTCCTTACATACATACATATAACATACAAATCTTTCCTCTTTATAATAATAATGTAGAGTTAGACAAAAAATTACCTTGTATGTTACATTGTTTGGTTCATAGCTGGGAAATGTGCTGAGCTATGCCAGCACATTTTATAATACGCATGAGCTACTACTATTATATCATAAAAATGTCTTCATAAAATGTAAATTTATTTTTAATGTACCTAAGTATAGTTATTACAAATTCGACGTTACACACACATGGTTCTATTTAAAAGAACTGTGCAAGTAGATAATTGAAGCATGCCAATTGCGTTAACCATACCTACTTAAATAAAACTAGAATAGGCAATAAGTATAAATAAAAAAGTAAATTATTTACATACCATCACTTGAGTCATTCTTTTTTCCGACAGGCTCCCATACTCGGAAATCAGGCGGCACTGAGCATTGCCTTATACTAGTTGATCCGGATTCGTCAAATTGTGCTTGCCATTCATTAAAATTGTCATCATTACTGGTACTAGGAAACAAAATGCTAGTTCAAAAAGTAGTATTCGCATATATACTGCTAATTTAACATTGTGCTAAAAAAGAAGTATGTTTTCGAAATGTATTAATTAAACAACAAAAAAGTTGCTTAGATATGGCATATTTAAAAATAACTTGAATATTTAAACTTAATCTTGTAATCATCAATGTACTTTCACTTAATATATTTCAATTAACACATCTAAACTGGGCCACAGATTCATGATTAGAAGAAGTATAAACTATTCTTGTTATCTTGCTACCACTTGTAACATGCAGTGATACATAATATAATAAAACATTGATCAAATAGGAAATATAATATGAATTTCTGATCAGTCATTATTATTGAATTAAAACCGAATTAAAAAATTTACATTTTGATAAATTTTATCCCTGTTTTGTGTTTCTGTAGGAAACATATAGGATAATATTTCCTTAATTCTAAAGAATATGCAAAGATCACAAGCTTAGAGTGTTCATAACAAAAGAAAATCATTAGAAATAATTCGACTTATTTAAAAATAATATCTTACACTTCAAATTGTCCTCCATAGCTGATGTGGTTCAGGTTGGGCTGCAATGACTCACTCATTTGTTTGGGAGGCTGTGGCTCATTGGTCAGAGGGGGTATCTTTATTCGGAACCGTTTCTTCTTGCTTGCAAACTGCCTGGATTGCAGCCCACTGTGTACTGACGGAAGCAACAATGCGCTTAGTGCACCCTCTGCACTGCATGTCTTTCCTACACAGGTCAAATGTGCGAACCTCCTCACATGTGTTCTGTAACTTATTCTCTCACATGTGACCCTTAAATATCTGCAAAAACTGTGGGGCAATTTCAGCATAGCTTTATAAATGTGTATAAGAAGTAAAACCTTATTCAAATCATGACTAGCCTAGCACCACAGCCATTTGGGACATGCATTACATTCAAAAATGTCTCCGTGTTAAATTGCATTTGACATGGTATTTGCTCTGTGACAATTTTAATTTTGTGACCTGTAAATAAAAAAGGCTTATATTTAAGAGCAGTTGATGTATCCTACATGGAATTATATGCACAAAATTATTGTATAAAGTATAATAAAAAATCAGCACATTGTTTGCTAAATTAGATATAGTATTATGTCTAGAGCATTAATGTACAATGATTAAATGGTAAATTTAAAAAAAAAGATACAAAACTCTTTACATAAATTAGATATTGTACTTCTCATTGTTGCAGACGCACTGGCCTTATAATTTTATATTACTTACTTAATACTTTTATTATTTTTGTATTCAAGTTTAGAATACTATTAGTCTTTACAAATACATGTCTGTTCACATCTTGGCAGTCTCTATCTTTTATATATCTAGTATGTTAAAAAAATGTATACATATAATCCTTACCTATCACAGTTTTTTCAATTAGCACAAACTTTTTCAAATAATTTTATTCGAATTATATCCCTAAATGCACTTCAAGTTAAACACTAAATCAAGGAGATAAATAACAAAGAAACTGCAAAATTATAAGTTTCATGGATTACGAAAGCTCAACATATAGGCTGACAACAGAAGTATTGTTTATTCATATAAGTGTGTTAAGCATGTTTAATTATAATAATAACAACACTTATTTACCCCATTAATAAGCCCAAACCGTTTGATATAAGACTCCACAACTCTCATATCAGAACTCGCGGATAGCTACGAACAACCGCACAGAAGGCCGTCTTCACGACGTAAACAAGGAAAACCACATGCCAACAAAGTCACACTATGATTGTACAATTTTTCTTCCAACTACCATTCACTAAAATCCCGCCCAAACATCAATAAACGTTAATTGAAGTACAAACAAAACTCTTTACCTATTATATAACTTTATTTCGCCTACCGTCAGACTAAAACATTCAAAAGGAACTACAAATATCCATCGATATGACAACAAATTACAGTAACCTATAACAATTAAAACAAATAATTAATTCATAACGTTTATAATAACTTACATGCACTTAATTAAAGCCATATTTTAGTAACTCGAAAGGCAAAGAGCAAAAACCATGACGAGCATCTAAAATCTACTGTAAAAATACATTTTTATTGACCCACCGACCTCTCGTATCGTATCAGTAAAGTTCGTATCGTATCTGAAATGTCAACTGTCATGTCATGTCATGTCATCTGATCACTATGTCACAGACACAGTACAGTACTTAGAGCTCAGACTAAGGAATTCTTTCCATATTCTGAGACTCAGACGTACATACCTATGTCATCCTTTACAAAAGGCTACTTTAACGATTTTATTGAGACGTATCCGAATCATTCATGTCCATCCTTGAAATATAATATTATCATAATGTACCGTTTAGTATACGTGCAAGATACCTATGTTTATTCAAAAAGTATTATCCATACAAATGACAAAGTTTCCGCAAGGATACATAGAGATTTAATCTCATACGCTTGATATTATTTAATGGTTTAGAGAGGAATTCATAAAACTCATATCCATTTTTGTTTTTATTTTTAGGACTAAAAATGTCAGCATTTGGATCTTTTTACATACATAACATACATAGCCACGCCCATAATTCCCGAAGGGGTAGGCAGAGTCAAATTATTTAGATCTTTTTAGTGCCCACTAATTTAATTTGTGACTAGCGAAAATATTTTTTTTTTGTTAAAACCAGTAGCTCTGAGAATGCAATCCTGACAGGTCGTGATCAAATGGACGCTGTAATTTTGAACCGGCGAACAATTTACGGCAAAATTTCAAATAACTTTTATTTTAAAAATTCAAAAAATTCTAAATTGCATAAGAGTATAGGTGTAAAATGATATGTATTTATGTATGTTATCTATATGAGAGCATATGTTTATAAATCACAACTATCCCGCTGCTAATTGTTTAAGAGGACTCAATGCAAAATATTAGTAATTAGTGATTTGAGCCAAATTAACCATTTCTTGTATATTTAATACCATGTTGTTATATATATTTACCGATTGAGAGCTGAATAAAGTTCTGTTGATTTTAACAGAGTAGGGGTTTCTTTCTCAAAGTACAGCATCATACATAATACTATAATCAGAGGGCGCAACGATCGCCCAAGTCATATTTTTGGTCTGTAGGTAGCCTTATTTCTCTACTTATAGCTCGGTTATTGAACGAAATCCACTTGGCAGAAAATAGACAATCAATTTCGTGACGAACGAATTTCACGTCAGTCAAAGTAGTCTACCGGTGTTGTGTTTATTTATTTTTATTCTCTACGAACTAAGTGATTCATTTACATTCCACTAAGTAAAAATTTTCGTGGTAAAATATTCTTGTAGTTCGTTTCCGTTTGGTTCTCCAAATGTGCCCCAGTGCGTAAGTTTTGAAGATATTATATCTCCATTAATTTCGCTCCAATATAATCGCTAATTATTATTATTGGCCTTAAAACCCGTGTAACTATTAAGTTTATTTATCATTACCCTGTCGGACGCCCTTTTAGACCCGTAAAATTCAATTTATACCCAAATTAAACATCTAGGTACCCATAGTGCACAAGTGCACCTAGGCATAAATCACTAGGTACATAGAGGTAGCATCTAGACAGCTTTATTGATTATTGATTACCCTCTCCCTTCCGAAATATCCTGCACCTGTGCAGTTCGTCTAGGGTGCGTCCATTTGCATTTGGGGATAGTTAATTTGAATTGTGAATTATAATATCTTTTGGATATTTAAATGAGGTTTGTAGAAATTTTGTGACTAATTTTTTTCTTGCTTTGTGTTTGTTGTTGTTTATCTTTCTTTTTAATAGCGTAAGTACCTTAAAGCACCCTGCAAACTTGTTCCAGATAGATCTGTAAAGTGGTATTCTTAGTGCCCCATTAATTTTTTTATAGTTATTATTTAATAATTTTGAGTTAAAAATAATTTTCGCACTATTTCCAAGCAAAATTTTAATTGATATTTTAGAGGCCTGTTCAATATATCACAAAATAAAGGATCACGATGGATGTCTTAGGAAAAATTGGTTCAATTCGAAGTACTTTACTACAATAATTTAAACCATAAATGATTATATGCAGTGTTAAATTTTAATACATTTGGCAATATATCAGAACTTAAGAAGGCTAAACTTTCATAAGCATCAAGTGTCTTTAAGTATGGTAGTGAGTACATTTATTAGGAAGCCATTTCGCTTTACAAAATAGCATAAAATCAATAAAACCAAGGGTCTACTTTTCATTTTATAAAAGGTGTTTTTGAATTAGGGTCCTACATAGTCAGTACTTTGTCTGTTTTTCTTCTAGCTTCATATACTGTAATTAAAATCTCTAATAATCTAAGGAATCATAAGGAACTTTAATAAAAATAAGTCTTTGGATTTCATAAAATATATTTTTTTAACATTACATATATATATTTCAGATTTATTTCCAAAAAATCTTTTAATTTAGATTTTATAATTCTGTGAAGAAATAGCCGAGGATAAGCCCCAAATAAAATCAAATTGACTTCTTTTATTAATCCTGAATTTTCTGTATTTGTGACAGACTTATATTATTATTTTTTTTCAGCTGCTGCACCGATGATGCCATGTTGATGATCAGTAGTATATTCTGATTGTTATGAAAAATGTTCAAAATCGAGTCCTACGTAACACCGATTCTATTGAGCTATGTGGACAAGTATGTGCGGGACTTCAAACCTATTGATGCCCAAGTAAGTACATACTTACATTATACAAACTTATTTTCTTTTGAAAATATATACTATCCTTAAATAGGTTAAATATTACAATAGGGATGTTGACACATGTTACCAATTCATGTAAAGTTATGTTTTATACATTGAAGACAGTATTTAAAAACCTATAATAACATTTTAAGAATAGGTATATTTATTCATCATAAATTTAAGAAAATTAATTCAAATTGCATTATTTATCATGTGACTGTGAATGCCATCAAAGCGCGATGACACCGCACTGTCACTGACCGCAAAACAAGCTGACATATTCGTAAGAACTCACTCAAGATCAGGTTCACTTTGACTGAGCGCGATAATTTTTATGGTCAGTGATGTAACTATAGTCTCGTGACAGTTAGGAGTGTTTTGGCCGGAATTGAAAAAAACTAATTTTAATTACATACTTATCTTTATAATAAAATTTGACGTATTTTTTCATGAAATTATTATTTTTAAATAGGGTCTATCTATAATAAAACATAATCAATTCCAAAAATTAGTCAACATCCCTATTGTAATATTAAATTTGCAATTAGTTTATTTAAAATAGGAATAGGTAATTTAATGGCTTTCTGTTTGGAATCTGCTAAAAACTCTAATTAGGTAATGGTAAACTTTACTCAAAGAACTTTACTACAGTTTTACTCAATGATCATGGAAAAATATGTCAATTAAACTGGGAAGTTAATATAGTTATCTATTTTAGGTGTCGCTATGGGGTGGGGGCGTGGCGCTCCATAACTTGGTGCTCAAGGCAGATGTACTGCAGCAGGAAGTGGCCCTACCGTTTACGCTGGTTTCCGGGCGCATCCACGAACTACTAATACAAGTGCCATGGACCAAGATCATGTCCGAACCGATTGTTGTCACCATTGATACAATAGGTAAGTGCTAGTATATATTTAAAAGTTATCTAGGTGTACCTGTTCCTGTGTTTATATAAATATAAAAACTGTGTCAAGGAGCATCAGCACAGTAAGGAATAACCAAGCAAGATCATAATGATAGGCAATAATTCAAAGCAATCACTGAAACTAGGTTAGTTTCAGAGTCTTTTTTCATATAGGATTTATGAAAAATCACTTACATGAAAAACATTCGTTACACACTTAGATTCGTTCGGCAAAACCAAAGAAGAACTTTATGTTAAAATATAATTCAAGACACAACAATGGAAATTTATTAATAAAGTAGTCACAGATTACAGAGAAAGTAGTTTTATATTCTATCTAATAAAAATTTGTTGTTTTAATTTCTTTAAAATGTATTAAACAGTGTTGACTTATAAAAATATTATTTTTATCCAAAATGAAAATTGTTTTGACTGTCGTAAAAATATCAATTATTGACTAGTGGTATTAGCTCCCATACAAACGTTATTCTTGTGTATAAATAGTAATTTATTAGTGCAATCGCTGAGCGGAAATAATCTATAAGGTATGAATCCTTATCCTTCTTACAATACATGGGTAACATAGACAGGTGCTGTTGCAATAAGATGCCAATTAGCCTTTTTGAAAAAACACCCCATCCAATTCAACATTGTCCAAAAAAATTTCTGGAAGTATTAGGACTTTTAATGACCAAAAAATATGAGATTCTGAGGGAATGTGAGATGAGAGGCCATTGTGATTTATATATCGGTTCGTAGGTTGATGAGGAGATACCTAATAAGATACTAGTAAGAATAATTTATAACAAAAAAAATATTTAGAATCTAGATTCTTAATAATTTCTTTGTTATAAGCACTGCTAACGGGTCTACTAGTAGACCCGTTAGCAGTGCTTCAGACTTCGCATTGAATGCAAGGGGCGCGGGTTTGATTCCCGCACCGAAACTAAAAGTTGTTGATGAAACAGTTATTCATGTGTATTCGTCTGGGTATTTGTGGTTCTTTATATTCTGTTTTTTTTTGCGTGCACAATCAGATGTATGTATAATGTATGTGATGTTGTCTGTTACTCATTTATTTAATTTATCTATATACCTATTTGATTTTTTGTGTAAATCATACGACATTTATTAGTTCTGCTGGGCGTGTTTTTCTACAGGGTTGCTACAGGGTTAAAATTTTACGTAAAATTATTTTTTATTCTTTTT
Source organism: Glyphodes perspectalis (assembly GCA_951394215.1). Lineage (NCBI taxonomy): Eukaryota > Metazoa > Arthropoda > Insecta > Lepidoptera > Crambidae > Glyphodes > Glyphodes perspectalis. Next base: position 22,141,394 of record OX596199.1, read on the forward strand.
GCCATTTATCATTCGTACTATTCTTTTGTTGGATTTTTTTGCAAAGTTTCATTACTCAGCATAATATGTAGCGATGGCTATCTTATTCAATTGTTGCAAATATTCATGTCCGATATTTCCTTTATTAATTTCGGACCCCTTTCGCAAAGGCAGAGGGTGCCTCGGTCTATAATTAGCTGACCCGACGCGGGAATATTGATTCGGCGGGGTGCGTTGCACAAATAAACAATAAGTGTATGCATTATAGTCTAGGTGCAACCCCTGTCTGGGTTCGCGGATGCTGATTGGTCCAGCGGCACAAAGGGGTGCGCGGTACGCAATGCGCAGCGCCCTGAACCCAGCCGCGTCTGGGGTTTGGAAACTTCGGGAATTTTTGAGACCTCGGCGTCGGGTCACGGCGCAGTACAAAGTGCGTGCGCGGGCAAAGCACCGTTAAAATCAGCCTTATCGAAATAGCCTTAAGCTGCGTTCCAGGGTACCTAGGGTAGGCTATGCGTTATTGATCGATGCTCCCGTGATGGGGTGGCCCGCGCGTAATTAAGTTCGTCAGGAGTGGTTCGCGAGCCGCCGTTGCAGTGCAGTGATAAAAAAATAAAATTGTAATAGTTTGTTTTCATGGAATATAATAATAAATCTTTAAAGTTATCTCAGTGGGTTCTGCGAACAGACTTTTAGTATTTTACCTGTGAAAATATTTAAAAGGTGATTGAATTTTTCCTTCGAACTTGTGCTTCGCGGCGTTGATCATAGTTAAATATATATGAGCGTTGTTAATATTAGATAGTTGTTTTTTTACATGCGAATAGCATTGCTGTCCCACCTCTGGCTGTTGTGCTGCAAAAGCGAATGTTTCCATGCTTTGCGTAGGAGTGCCTCCAAATACCGTTAACGATTTTGAAATTTGAATGAACCTGACTTATAGGCGTCCCTCTAGTGATATTTTTGTACGATGCGATGTTTAGGGTTTTAGTGTAGATGTTCGGGGGGTTAAATTAACGGTATTTTTTTCTTTTCTAGAATGTGTTCTCAGTTTAACACCTCCTACACCCGGCGACGAATCCGCTCCCGCAGAACCGCCAAGGTAAGTGCATTTCCCATTGATGTTAAATTTTTTATGATTTTAGTGTAATTTTCTTTAGACTATGGCCTTAGGTATAATTCAGCGGGGCGGGGGGGGGGGGGGGGACTAAGCTGCGCGGAGAGCGGACTGCGCGACTTTATTGGACGAGCGTAGCGTTCCGTGCCGCGTCTCGTACATTTACTACGAGTTTCATCGTCGGTCTTAGCCACGCGCTTCGGTGCCGCTTAATGTGACAAAATAGGCCAATCCGGAAAGCTTTTGCCGTATTCCGTTGATAGTCGCCTGACCCCTCGGTATCTTTGAGGGCATTTGAATAGCAGAGTCGGGTGGACAAACTTAGCGACTAGTGCCCCGTGTCGGGTAAAATGTTTACGTGCGACTTCGGAATAGGCTTCCTTTATCTGTGACGCTAGCCTTGTATGATAGTGTTATGTGTCATATTAGTCACGTCCCTGACCGCATCGTGCTTAGTGCCTCTCACCAAGATGGTGGCCCACTCGGGAGGCTACTGTTAATCGCCAAACCGCTTGGATTTTTTTTGATTAAACGCGGGAAGGGCAAGGAGTACGACGAGCTGCGTAACAAGCTGCGCGAGTCGGCGGTTTGAACATTTTCGCGCGCCATTTACTATGGCCTCATTCATTAGCTACTGGTGTTGTCATATTTGCCGCCACGCGACGCGCTCACCGCGACAAGATATCGGCCGAGACGAGAAGCTTTTTTGTTAGTCGCCTCGCTGTTCGGTCCTGGCCGGGTGGCGGGGGGACAAGTTGCGCGAGAAGCGGCGCGAGAAGCGACGCGAAGAGCGGCGCGTGGTTTCTTGTTTATAGTGACGGTAGCATACCGCGGCGTGGCTTCGCTGCCGCTTATAGTTACAAGATATTTTTTTCGGGCCGGGAAGCTCTCGCTTTTAATAGTCGCCTAACCGCTTGGCATCTTTGAGTTTATAGTAGGGGCGTAAACACCGTGAAAGAGGATCAATATAGAGAGCGACAAGCGGTGCGTTAATCGAATCGTGAAGCGGGTTGACAAGCTGAGATACAAGTAAAGCGACAAGCGGAATTACAAGCAGAGCGATTAGCTTAGACATACTTGGAGAGACGAGCTAAGCGACGAGCTGAGCGACAAGCGGAGGCGGGCGAGAGGTTACTTAGATAACATAATTAAATAGGTTTTATTTTTCATTCTAACGTTTGCCTTGTTGCCTAGCGCGACCACTCGCAGCGTGTTTTATAGAATTGATACGAGTTTGATCGTTTGTAGACAAGCTGCTGAGCCGGAAAGCTCTCACCTCGTTCTCTCGATAATTGCCTATACGCTCGGCGTCTTTCGGTATAATCAGGAGGATATGTGGCGTGATAAAAGGGGCGTGTCGCAACATTTACCGGGCCACGACTGTGGAGTAGGTCTTCTGTAGTACAACGCTAGTAATTTTACCGCGGAGTCTCGTGGCCTGCCTCATATATTTCTTGCGATTTGTCGTCGCTCACAGCGATAAGAGGGCTGGCTAGCATAACTGAGGGATTGTTTTGCGGGCAGCCGACGGACTCAAGTGGTAGAAGCGCCGCCGGGGTACATGCAGGCGCTGGTGCGGCGCATCGTCAGCAACATCGCGCTGCGCGTCCACCACCTCATCGTGAAGTACGTGCAGGACGACATCGTGCTGTCGCTCAACGTAAAACACCTCGCCGTCGACAGCGCGGGCGCTGACTGGCAGCCCGCTTTTGCTGGTAGGTATCACATTTTATACTATCATCCTCTTCAGACACTTATTCAAACATAACATACATTCTCGATCAAAGTACAAGAGCAAGTTATTTTTAGGACTGAAATATAATATATTTAAAGGTCGACGCGAAGCTAGACGATACAAACCGAGGAAATAACGATTTTTTTCTTTCTTATTTAGGTCGTTCAAGGAAAAATGTTATTTATAGTCTTGGACAATTTTATCCGAAAAATCGTACTCACTTGACGCAATTTATTTGTCTATTAGACTTTCGTGTAAAAATTTGTGTGGAGATATGAAGCACCTACCATTAATACTTTTATATAGTTTTGTGAATTTTTAAGTTCTCTTATAAGATTAGGTAGCTTAGTTAATTTTCCTAATGTTAAAACGCTCCTAGCTCTTGATAATTATATTAAACAGCGTCGAGAAAAAAGGTATAACAAAACACATGAACATAATACAATATATTCTGTTCAAGTACCATCGAATTGAAAATGTTATTTCTGACCTTGAACAAGTTACAAACGTTAAGGAAAATGTTTCTAAGAAAACGCTTACATCCTCAATAAGCGGATTAAAGCTAATTTTACTTTTCTTCGGCTCTCCACGAATTTGGAAGACCTATTTGAGGCTCACAAAAAATCCTGGTATTATTTAAACGATAGATGCTTGAAAAGCGTATTCAAGATTTATGGTGTCACTATAGTTGATTGATTAAGCATTCAATTAAGACTCTTAATTAGTTAAAATAAATTAGCGGTATACCGTATTATATTTGTTTAATGCTTGTTTCTGCAGGTACACAAGAGGTACCAAATCTACTTAAACAGTTATTAATTTACATGTATGGGTTTACAGTACACCCGCGGTTCTGACGTCAGGATGGCGGGTGTACCTAATATTCAAAATATCTTTGTATGGACGTAGGTATAAAGCGGTGGTAGCTCAATGGTAAGGACACGCGCCTCTTAACCGAGGAGTGCGGGTTCAAACCCGGGCATGTACCTCTAGATTTTAAAAAGTCTATGTACATATTTATACCACTAGCTCGACGGTGAGGGAAAACATCGTGATGAAACCTGCAAATTCAAACAACTTTGAATTTGTAACCATGATCCAAAAATTGTCTGGTTCCCCTATCTTAGGGTTACGAAGGTCAGAACCAGACTCGCTAAATCCTGGATCATGGTCTAAGCGGACCCCGTCTAAGCACGGGACATAATGCTAGGAAGATGATGATGGACGTAGGTATAAAGATTTTCAGAAGAGGTACGTAAAAGTACACAAATGGTACCAAATATCGACAATATGTTTAGGCTAATATGAGAATTACACCCGCCAGTCTGACGCTCACGAAAAATTAGGAAGACATCGTTCGGACATTGTGATATTATGAGCGCGAAAGTTTATTAAATGGCCGTACGAATTTTACCGGTTGGACCGTATGGCGTCGTGGCGGACATATGTTAAAGTTATAATTTGCACTAAATGTAATGTGCGGCAACTAGGGGGTATTTTGGCCACACCTGGCACGTTGCAAGTTTTTAAGCATAACCGGGGTGAAACCAATATTACCAACTACATTTGTACATGTATGTATAACATTTTAATATTAAAAATCCCCGCCTAGTTTAATAATAATTCTAGCCAAAAAAATCTAGAAAATGTATTAAATATTGTTTCAAGTATTCTTTGAGACACACATATCCTAGGTAATTTATAAATTTACGAGGAATTGTAGGAAATTCTGATATTGTAGTAGGAAATATATAAAACGAATGCTTCCTGAGTAAAATTATTAAAACAAATTAATAAACTGAGTTATCTGTGAATAAAATAAAGGGCACATATTAGAATGTCGAAAATTAAAACACCTACGGGTAAAATTTAAATGTTTAATTATCTACAATATAAAATATCAAATGTATTAAAATGTCGAGAATTGTTATTCCTAAGCTTAAAATGTCTAAGTTTAAATCTCAGCCTACTGCTCATCAGCCCACGGGCCGCCTCACATCTTCGCGCCGATTCTAAATTACACTCTAATAGGGCAAACAAGACTGCGTGGAGGTGGATTTACAGGGATTCATTTCTAAACTAAACTAAACTAAACTTCACGCCACTTCCCTAGCGGGGTAGGCAGAGAGAACCGAACGCTATATGGCACGATCCTTCACACCTCACTCGCCTCTTCAACATTCATAATCCTTGTCATACAAGCTCTACGGTTTTTATGACTCCAAACATCACCTTCTTTTAATACACGATCAATCTGGTCGTGGTAGGTGAGCCTGGGCCTTCCGCGGCTCCTACATCCTTCCACTTACGCATTGTATATCTGTTTAGTCAGTCTTTCGTCATCCATTCTTTCCACATGTCCGAACCACCGGAGCATGCCTCTTCTTACCTTGACTCCGACGCTGTCCTTCGGATTCATTTCTGCGACTAAAATTAGCAAATATCCACGCGTGCGAAGCCGGGACGATCGCTAGTATTTAATATTTCCTTAATTCCAATCTGTAACACAAGTGCTTAAGCTACTTACCACGGAGTCAGATCAATGTATGTGATGTAGTCTAAAATAGACACAGTAAAATTTTATTTTGAGGTGTTCTGCGAAACATAAAAAATCCATTACATGACTTCTACATAGTAAATATATGTATATCGATATTTAGGTAGGTACCGGACCTACATAAATATTGATATACATACCCATTGACATATTGATTGTAATAAATTTCCGATTGCTATTTAGGAAATGTATAGATTGCCTAAGAAATGGTGTCTTATATAATTTATTTCGCACATTTCTGGCCGATTTTAGGAAAAGTATATAATTCCTAGGCATTGTATACAATGGCGGATTACATACATTTCCGTTACCATATATTATACCATTGTAAGTGGGAGCCTTTTTGTGTAAGAAATGGGCTACTTGTCATTACTTTGTTTTCTTACAATTTTTTATCTCGTCATCATCCTCCTAGCGTTCTGTCCGTGCTTAGTCGGGGTCCGCTCAGACCATGACGAGAGACCATAACGAGTCTGGTAACATTGCAGTGACTGCCGATTTGACATTCGTAACCCTTAAATAGGGGAACCAGACAATTCATAGTTGCTAGAACATGCAGGTTTCATCACGATGATGTTCCCTTACCGCTGAGTTGGTGATATAAATACGAACAAAGATTTAAAAAATCCGGAGATAGTGCCCAGTTTTGTACCCGCACCACTCGGTTAAGAGGCGCGTGTCCTTACCATTTACTAACCACCTCCAATTATAATACAGAAATAGAAATAGAAATACAAATATCTTTATTCATGTAGGCTTCACAAAAGCACTTATGAATAATCATAATAATACAAAACCGACTTCAAAAAACCCCGCAAAAAAAGTTTATAAAAAAACACAAGTAAAAACTGCCTTAATAGCTATTTAAATGTCCAAACACTAAAAAGTATAAAATAAATTCTATCGACTGCTTCGATGAAAGTATTAATCTTTAACACGTATTTAAATATTTACAATAATCAGTTAGTTTTGGAGTCGGTGCCAGCCCGCGTAATTATATCATCATTTCGGAATTTGCAATTATTTGTTTCTTGGTGAAGGGTGGTAAATTAGGTTTTGAATATACAAAATCAATTGTAAGTTAATATACTCATATTTTAACTAATTTGTTTCATATTGTTATTAGTAAGGTAATTTGTTATTAAGTGTCTACTTTTTTTTTAGTTTGGCTGGCACCGACTCCAAAACTAACTGATTATTGTAAATATTTAAATACGTGTTAAAGATTAATACTTTCATCGAAGCAGTCGATAGAATTTATTTTATACTTTTAAGTGTTTGGACATTTAAATAGCTATTAAGGCAGTTTTTACTTGTGTTTTTTTATAAACATTTTTTGCGGGGTTTTTTGAAGTCGGTTTTTATTTTTGTTAAAATTTAACTTATTTGTTACTTTTTAGTGAAATTTATTAATAGGTAGGTAGACCAAATCAAAACGAGCTGCTTTAATGAGACAGTGCCGGTCTTATGAGACTAAAAACGAAAAGGTATAACGAGCCTTTAATATTTAAAGAATTACTTAAAACTACTAATCTTCAAAGACTTATACCTTTCATCATCAGCTAAGCAACATAACATGATGAGTACGAGACGCAAATACTGGAATCATTGTAGAAAAAATAAATAAAACACTTAACATGTCGTTAAAATTTAAGAGTTGCCCTCGTTTTCATGGAACCCCATCACTAGACCAAGACTTGGTGAAATTGAGACTATCTCGAGAATAACACTCAATATGGCCGTATAATATTGAAAGAATTATCCACGAACTCCTAATCGTTAAGGAGTTGCACCTTCCATCATCAGCTCAGCAACATGAGATTATGAATACCAGACGTAAATACTTGAATTGTTTTAGAAAATAACTAAAATAGATTGTACGCGCCTATAATACTTGAGGGTTTCCCTCGATTTGCCTAAGATTCCTTCATCAGATCCAGATGTGGTACCAATAGGACCAACTCCAGGATATACCCTTTTGAATAAAAAAAAGAACTCTAAAAATCGTCTTACAATTCTCGAAGAGATGTACCTTCCATCATCAGCTCACCATCATAAGATGATAAGTACCATACGTAAATACTTGAAAAATCTTAGAAAATGTCTAAAACACATTGTACGTGCCTAAAAAAACAAAAAAAAAAATTCAGTCGAATTGAGAACCTCCTCCTTTTTTTTGAAGTCGGTTAAAAATAAATATTCTACTGCCATAGCTATACCTAACCCACCTCTATTTGATTCTTGGTTTAAAGTGGTTAAAGAAGCTTAGCTCCTTGGAGGGGGTGTGATGGTGATGATGGTGACTCTCCATACTGTTTCGCAGATATCGATCAGAACGAGCCGGTGATCCGTAGGCTGGTGCGGCTGGACGACCTGACGCTGTGCCTCGACCGCGCCGACTCCGACGGCAAGATTCGCTTCTACCAGGAGCCGCTGCTGTACCGGTGCCAACTGGACTTGAGGTTAGTGTCTCTCGTGCTAAGTTCATTAGGAGAGGCTTATGTGTGTGTTAGGAAACGAATGCGGGGTGATGTTTCAGATGACTATATTGCATCCGGTTTCTTCTGCCGAAAGTCTTCGACTTTGTTTTGGGATTTTTATGTCAACTTTTAGTCTAATTGGGTATTTCTACTAACATATAGTTTATTTGTCTTCTACTTGTTGCTGTCGTGCTTGAGGAATGTATAACGTACAATGGTTGTTTTAAGAGATATTCTCGTTTGCATATATCTTACAAGAAGTTCCCATTTGGGACCAATCCTGTTTAATTTATTTATAAACTAGCTGTCCCGGCGAACTTCGTATCGCCCAGTAATTGACATTTAATATTGACAGATACGAATCCCACCGTTTTATATGAGAAAATCCTTTTGCTTTTATTTTGTTTTATCGTCATTTTTTTTAATGTTTTTAATAGTTATTCTGTTATTCTGGACGAAGACAAATCCAACAAATCAAAAACAACGTAAATCGGTTCAGCCGTTCTCGACTTATAAGTGGTGTAACAAACACGACTTTGTTTTATTTATATAGATAGATAATGATCTGCCTGATAGTTTAATTTGAAACTAGTTCTTGTTATAGAATCTGAGAACGCTTTAAATTGCAGTTTGATTTAGATAGATTGGTCGATTTTGTAAATGTAATGCCATAAGTCTCAATATCTCTAAGTGCCGGCAGGTCCATTTTACACGTGAAATAGACTTTCTTCAGACGCAATACTATCACAATATAGCTTTGCAAAGCACAGATGCATTCTTGTTATATGTTTCGATCAAAACCTTAATATTTGTGCCCCATATGAAAAAAAATGCATATAAAGCATCCCAGACGTTGGGATTTGTCATACGTAATGGGAAAATGTTTAAAAACGCGCACACTAAAATCATGTTGTATAACACTTTTGTTTGAAGTATTCTGAATACGATAGTGTTGTCTGGTGCCCTTACTATGCACCATAGATTTATTGCGTAGTCAAAAAATTCTTAATCTATGCTATGCACATATATTTTAAGACTAGAGCGTATACAGAAGGGGATTATGTGGCACTTGGCTGTTTCTAAGGGACTAACTAAAATAATAAGATTCTACGAGGATAGACTCAAATATTCAAAAATGTCATTAGAGAAAGACGGGACTTCTAGATTTAACGTTCCTCTTTAAATGCTCAGTAATAAAATCAACTGCCCTCCACTGCTATCCTTATTTAACCTATAATTATTTGGTAATGTCCCCCGGAAACCTATTACCCCGCTCTGCCCTCCTCCCCGTCGCTCAACATTGGGTAAAAACTCTGCATCCCTCGTCTCTCATGAGTCCTCAATCGCCACAGTAGCCAGATTGACATCTTTCATCTATACTTACTAATATTATAAAGAGGAAAGATTTGATTGTTTATGCATGTAGGCTCCGAAACCACTGGATCGATTTGTATTTTTTTTTTTACTAATGCAAAGCTACTTTATTGCCGGGTAACATAGGCTTTAGTTTATCCCCGTATTCCCACGGGAACACCGCGGGGCGCTGCTATGACTCAATACATAAGGCACGCAAATTATTCTGTAGCTGAGATGGCTCCTTCAAAATTTAATTCTAAATGACTTAAACACTTGTTGACATGCTAGTCGGTAGTTACTTTAAAGATTTTTTATACAATAACAGTGAAGACGATGTTGTCTTCGTAGCAGTACATCAGACGTTCAGAAGCTGAGGTCAAACTAGTCTCAACTTACTTATTAATATGACTTCGATAAGTTAAGATTTCAACACTATAGCTACGGTTCCAACACCATTAATAAACTTTCATACGCTCAGTAAGTCTGTGACTCGTGACTCGTGTGCTAACAGTTTTGGTACAGATCTGAGTATGTATTTGTGAATTTATACATACACATACATAACATCACGCTCATAACTCATAACTCTGCCTACCCCGGGGTAGGCAGAGTCAAAAAGATAGCAGGCCCTATTAATCACATTCAGCCAGAAACAAAACTGGTCTGGGTTAGATGGAAAATTGTGTAAAAGTGGTGACAAGTGGCTAGCCTGTCGCCCACACAATCACATACCCAAAACCTGATACACCATTAGTCGTCTCCTACGATGCTAGGCAAGAACCACAGTTGGCACATTCTTTTTAAGTCCCATACCAACTTGGGACAATAGGCTGGGTTCGGTGAAAAAATGTGAAAGGTAGTGTCAAGTGGCTAGCTCCTACACAAACACATACCCAAAACCTCATATACCATTAGTCGCCTTTTACGACATGCTAGGCAAGAAACACAGTTGGCACATTCTTTTTAAGTCCCCGACCAACATTGTTAATTTATTATAAAAACCAAGTACGGAGTTTGACTCTGCCTACTCCTTTGGGGATTGCGGGAGTGAAGTTATGTATGTATATATATGTACGTAGTTTAAAAATCGATCTAGCTCGGGAGTGAGATAAAACATCGTTATCCAACTAAAGCTTTGAAGATGGAAGTTATGGTGGAACCATTTATTCCGATTTGTTGTTACTGTTTAAGGGCCCTGAAGGTCAGATGGTGATCGCCTTCGTTGTAATGTTTAGCCAAATCCAGGATCTTGACCCAAGTGGACCTGGCTAATAAAGGGACATAACGCTAAGAAGGAAAAGATGATAAGAGCGCCTAGCCGAATGAGGAAATCTGTTTTATTGTATTTTTCTACTGTTAACATTATATAGCAACCTCGTAGACTACATAGCATGTATAATCCCCGCAGATTGCTAATGGGCTGGAACCTTGTCTAATTAACACCCTCGTGACGTCACTCGCTGGTCAGTTTTGCGAACGGTGCTGGGTGTTCGGTTGCGTCACCAATATGGCGTCCAGGCGCATTAGCAATCTACGGAGATAAATAGCCTGTGTTCGTGGGTTTATTTGTGAGTGTGCGCGAAATGGGTATATGTTAGTATATTTTGTATCTTGTTACTCAATTATACTTTACTCTGGAACATATGATTGATGTCGATCTGATCTTATACGTTCAATGTTTTTCGTGTGATTTTGTTACTTTGTAATTTGGCTTTAGAATAATTTAGGATAATATATGTTTAAATATAGCCGCGGTCAAAATTGCGGACAGAAGCTAGTATACTGATATTTAGCCCTATGTAAAAAAATCATAATACATTTTTACTTTTTCTACAAATAGATTATGAGTTTTTACTAACACTGATTAATTGTTTCCATATTTATTTTTTTTTATAAAAAAGGAGTAGGTATAGGATTTATTGATTACCTACTCGGATACCATAAGTCGACGTGGGTTCGGATCCGCTAGCGATATACTGTTGCTTTTTATTTAGCTGCTACGTATTACCAGATTATACAAGGATAATTGTAGTGTATACGAAATATTTAAATCGCGGATAGAAGCTAGTGCACTAGTGTTTTCGCCCTAGCCGAAGCACTTTGTGCATCAATATGGCGCTCGCTCGCTCCCCTCCCCTGCCAACTAACTGGGCGGCACTAAATGACGGTCGAGTTTGGTTGGGCGACCCTTTTTATGCACGCCCGCCCCTAAAACTGGCGTGGGGTGAGTGAAAAACTATTAATCATCAGAACAAAGATCGCGGGCTCGAATCCCGTTAGGGTGTAGCCGCGCATGCGTTGATGTTAGAATAGTAAATAAAAGTGAAGTGCCACTCCCTTAATGAACGATAGTCGTATATCTCTACAATTGATAGCCGCGGGCAATGGTTCAGATCTCGTGTCGAAAGCAAGAGGCGGGATTTGATCCCCGCACCGGACCATACCGGGTACTGATGATACAGTTGTTTGTATTGGATCTGAGTGCTGGCCGTACCTTCGTTGGGATGTTATCTAATTTATTATTTATTAGCTGACTCGAATTTATTAAGTCGTCTAGTTTTGATGGTGTATTGTCGACGAGCTAGCTACATTTCTCTACTTTTAAATTTTTTTATCGATTCCAAATTTTTTTTTTTGTGGCTGGGAGTAGGTTAAGGTGATTAGCACTACTTGAACATTGCATACTATTTATATAAAATCATTTAAACATTTAGATCTAGGATCAGCCTACATTTAACTCACAAGTATTTTCCGTTCGGGGTCCAAGAAATATTTTCAGCTACAATTGTGGCTAAAAACATAAAATGAAATTTTAAGCGGTGGGAGGTAAACCTTCTCCAATAACATGATGATTTTGCTCTTCGTTTGTGGGTTTTTGTTAAAAAATTTATAAAAATAAGTAGGTAATGAAAAAAAAAACAAAAGCTCAGCTCGCACGCTCACTTAAAGCGAGAGTTGGGTATGGCAGAAAGAGCATGAAAGTAGAATAAACGCGTCACAGACTCACAGACAGGCGTTCGGAATTTTCTAAGCGCCCAAAGTTGTGGGTTCGAACCCTTACCAGGGTAGACATTTGTGTGATGAATACTTGTGTTTGTGTTAGGCAATCAGAATTTATTTATTACTAGCTTCTGCCCGCGACTTCGCCGGAATAGTTTCTTCGTTTGGAATAGTTATTTTGGGCTAACAACGTTTACTTTAACCGGCAACTTCGTTTATTTATTTATTTATTTATTTATTTATTTATTTATTGGGTTTACCAGTAATTGTTACACTGAAGATTACATGTTCACAGAGAATTGTTATTCTTAGATCTAAGTGTACAATAGTAATTCGGTAAACACAGCATGCATAGAAAAAGAAAAAGTATAATCGTGAAGCTAAATTGAGTTACACATTTAAAGAAAGAACTATCATGAAAAAAAAAAAATCCATATAAATAATTATCATGTTTACGTAAAAGGAGAAAATATTTTTTAATAATACGTACGTTATGGAGCTATTTTAGGTACCTACATCTAGCTTTTAGTAAAAGTGGGGCGTTAATACGTTAGATAAAAGTACTGGGTCTTATATTCTTATATCATGTAGGTCAGAGGTTCCAAAACGTTTTTTTCTGTTTTTTTTTTTTTTTTAATACACATGACAGATTTCAATTGTTGAGATGTACATATAAGATATAGGCAGTATTAAGCTAGATCATAATCCAAAAATATGTGTATGCAGACAAATAGTACGTAAAATAAAAGAGTGTATAATTTTAATATAAATTTAAATAACTATACTCAGCATGCATGCCGACCAGACCCAGAGCCGGATTCGGCTCCGTCGGGTGTGGGATGGAGAATACTAGTCACCATTTTGATATATTGGGTAAATTTAGATTCGAAGACATCAATTTCGGGGTTATCCTTAGCCGATTGATTGACCACTTAGAAAAAAATTGCTGGTCCCGGTGCTAGCTATATTTCTACCATGTGCCTAGTCGGCAAAAACTGTGAAGATTAGATCTAACAATAGAAATATGCGTTACGAATGAATACAACTATGAATTAAGAGTTAATTTTTTTTTAAATTCTTTGGTTAAATTGATTGAGCTGTAAGTAGATGTCGAAAAAGTACAATTGGCCTGAGAGGATGTCAGATATTATCTGCCTAAATTGATAGGGAACATTTTAGTTCTTCACTATAGAAACCAGATAGACCCCCGCTTACGAATTATTAAACCCCATTTTTTGACACGCCGACGTAGACCCCCGTCAAGTCTCCCGTGGGGTCTCCTGAGGGTCAATCTGGACCACTTTAGTCATTGGTAATCAATGATGCAGATTGTAGGATATTCTCAAAAAAAAAATACAAAAGTATGTTATTTTGAAGTACTACGCAGAAAAAACACTATAATTACACCATAAAATTAACAATGACTTTCTTCTAACAGAAGTAGATATACATTTTTACCAGATCCCGATAGGGCAACATTAGTTGCCCGTGTGAAAAACATTATTGGCGTAAATCTATTACTATGAGCTTTAATTGTTTGCCCACGGTTTTAGAGCAATGTTACTTAGATTCTGGTTCCGTTGCATACATTTGGGCTGTGATGTTATTTTAAAACTGCGATATCTCTAAAGATAATTTGATACGATTCTCCTATGTGCTTCTATGTATATCAGACATCAAAATTTCATTATTATTTGTTTAGTAGCTAAGTAGCTAAGGCGTGAAAGCGTAGCAACCACCGTCTATACAGGTCGCGCTTGGCGATAATCAATTCTGCAAACAGAGTTATTATTACTGAGCCACTTGATATATTTTTTATGCCAATAATGGTTACCAATCCTAGTTAGATCCACGACCGGGGTTTAACTTGCGTTAGCGCTACGACCTCTAGGTAATCGAGTTTGTCACTCACTGCTTACCTTCATCAAGTATCAGAACTGATTGGCTATTATAAAGCCGTTTTAATGTGATTCTTTAGATTGATATAACTTTTTTTTTTAAAGACGGTTTGAAATGGACAAACACTAAATGTTAAGTAAAGTAAACCGCAACGCTTTTGTGAACCGAATTTAAATCGGTTAAGCCGTTTTTGAGATTAGCGTGAACAAACGTACAGACAAACGGACAAAAATTCTTAAAATCATTGTTTCAAGTCCTGTTGCGTTCATAAAGCCCTGTTACAATTCTATTATAATATGCATATTTACTGCCTCGTTGGTCTAGTGGTAGCATGCGCCGCCTAAGGACCAAGAGGTCCCGGGTTCAAATCCCGGGTCGGGCCAAAAATTTGTGGCTGGTTATTTCAATATTGAAATTACTCAGTAACAGCCCGGAGTCAGGTAGTTGGCGGTTTAATCACCCCCGTGCCTCGGAAAGCACGTTAAGCCGTTGGTCCTGCGCCTGACCTCTCTCCGGTCATGTCGGATTGCCGTCTCACCGGACTATGAGAATGAAGGAATAGAGAGTGCATCTGTGTTAGCGCATACACTTGTGCACTATAATACCTCCTGCGCAGATGGCTAATCCTCGTTGAGATTGGCCGCCGTAACCGATATCGGTTAGGAGGACATTATTATATACTAGCCTCTCAATTTCCATGATTTATAAATGATAGGGGGCATCAAGAAGTTGATTCTGTCTGCGTACCCCGCAAGGGAAGTGATATGACGTTAGTTTATCAAGAAATTTATACGTACATTTCACGTATAGAGTGCTCACGCGGCTGGTGTCGGCGAACACGCGGCGCGCGGCGAGCCTGAGCGTGCACCTGCGCTCGGGCAAGCTGGCGTGGGGCGTGACGAGCGACCAGCTGGTGCTGCTGCTGCGCCTGCTGCGCGAGCGGCCCGTCGTCGAGCCCAAGCCACCGCCGCCCACGCCCAAGACCTCCTTGACGCAGCCGCAGCCACTACGTAAGTTAACTTGTTTCGTTGTATGCGAACAGACGCTCTCGCATTAAAAGTAAATATACTTAGCGGATAAAATAACTTCACCAGCGCAATAGAGGAATGTATGGCGTTTCTGCATGTTCGACCAACTTTATCGGTTGACATATTATTGAAGGTATAATGTTGACTATCTTGTATCATGGTCGCCACAGTTCAATAACCTAACGGGTCCAGTGTGTAAATATCCGACTACATCACATACATTGATCTGACTCCGAGTTGAGTAGCTTAAGCACTTATGTTACGGATATCAGAATCAACAGTAGTATTACAAATATATACTTAAATATTAGATATTAATACCCAGGCGCAGAACAAACGTATTCGACAAACGGGAATGTATGTCCTGTGTGGGGATCGAACTTACAACTCTTGACGCAACTCTAGACGCACCAAAGAGCCAGGCAAAAATCAATAATCAATCAATTAAAAATATAATATCCTTTTATATTTTTGATTGATTGATACGTAATACATAGACAATGCTGACCATAACTTTGTGTGGAGATAAATGAAAGCTGCACTTTGTTTACTTGTGTATTCTTTACACGCAACAGGGCTCTAATTAAATCACAGCTTTTAATACTAGATCTGGCGGGAGTTCCTGTAGATGACTGGCAGCGTATGCCCGTGTGCCGCGGAGGTGGTTAAGTGTTAATTCCGTGTTTTGAATCACGTACACCCGCTAAAATAATCTAGTTCGGAGACGATGGCATCATTCTTTAATATGTATGATGCCCTCGTCTCCAAACGACGCAATCGTCGGATATCACTAGTCAAACGATTTGTGATATCGCTTGTAGCTTCATGTATCTGTATGGTGGTGTAATTCCTGAGAAAAAGGATTCCACAGATTGGTGTGGGGTGACTCAATCGACACCATAGCCGCATTGGACGTGCCATAGGTTGAGAATAGTGATGTCCGCCCTGACCGAATATACCCTTCCTTAGGCCCAGATCGATGCTACCACACAGGATGAATACACATTGGTGAAAGAAGGAAAGTGGTGTTGAAATATGCAGGATAAAAGCTTTATCATCCAGTAGCACAAGTTTGATGGAAGCTAGGCATCAAGTTAGCCTACCTGTTTAAATGTACATACTTTACACGTAAATCGCGCGGGATCGGTTCTCGCACCAGAATGTAATGAAATAATGATAGTCGTCCACATCATCTTTATGTGGTATTATCCTATCTGACCTAGAAAAGGATCAAGTAGAACATGGCGATCCTGTACAAGAAAGTTAAACGAACGTTTTGTCAACCAGATGCAACATCTTCTAACTCGGCGGAGCCGGCGCGGCAGGAGAGCTGGTCGGACTGGGCGTGGTCGTGGCTGCCGACCTGGATGGACCGCGAGGGCGCCGTGGAGGAGGCGCCGGCGCCGGCCGTGCCCATCCCCGTGCACTTCACCGCTTACTTCGACGACGTCTCCCTCGTGTTTAAGGTACGTGCGCTTCCACTGTTCCGACTTACAGCTGCTTCAAGACAAGGGCAGGTCCACCATTATTCCACTATGCCGTCTTAAAGCTGCTCCATGATTAGGGCAAATCCATCAACTTACTACTGTTCCGTCCTAGAGCTGGTCCAACACAAGGGCGGTTTCATAGGGGAGCGTCATGTTCTATCTTAGGGCTGGTCCGCGTCAAGGAGATCTTATTAGGTATTGATCATTCTTTGGCCAGTTCTAAATCGACTGCTGGATCACTCATGGAGAAATTATGGGGAAGGGGTCACCTGTGTCCCTAGGTTAGTTCTAGATTAACTATTGATAACAAAGATAACTGAAAAAAATATGGGATGTACGAACGGGTTAATTGCTTGTTTGAGATTTGGAAAAGTCTATGATAGAGCTGTGAAGAATAAGTTATGGTCAGCATTGTCTATGTATTAAGTATCAATCAATCAAGAATATAAGAGGACATTATATTTTTAATTGATTGATTATTGATTTTTGGCTGGCTCTTTAATGCGTTCGGCAATGACCCTGTCTTATGCGTCAAGAGTTGTGGGTTCGATCCCCACACAGGACATACATTCCCGTCCGTTGAATACGTGTGTTTGTTCTGGGTATTAATCTACTTATATATAAAAATAAAAATGAATTGCTGTTCGTTAGTCTCGCTAAAACTGAAGAACGGTTGGACCGATTTGGCTGATTTTGATTTAAAAATATTTGTGATTATCCAGGGAATGTTTGTACGGTAATAAAATATGAAAACATTGCGAGTAAAATAATAAAAGAAAATCCGAGAATGGGGCGCTACGAAGTGCGCCGGGGCTGCTAGTATCTTATATTTAAGTATTCCACTGTTGATTCCGATATCCGTAACGCAAGTGCTTAAGCTACTTACCTCGGAGTCAGATCAATGTATGCGATGTCTCATGATATTTATATTTTTTCAATAACTTAAAAAAAACTTTCATTAACCCAGTCGTTTAAACGCGTGGAAGACGTATTTTTAACCGCTCCCATTGCTTAAATCGCGGAGAATATAAAAAAGAGTTTGTAGCAATCAGATTTTTATTATTGCTATAAAAAGAAATATGCTCACTATAACGTCGCTGAGGTGGTGGCGTTATGTGACGGGTCGTTACATTCCCTAAAATATGGTTGAGTGAAGCGATGGCTGACACATACGTCATGCTTGGGAACAGGTGCCACCTATGGGGACTGGTCTGCTCTGGTTTGGTTAATTTATGCTTAAATTTTGTAAACATCGTTATTTTATATTTTGGTGTCTGACAAGCCGACTTCACGACATGGCTCAAATGCAAATATGATCTATACACCCCTGTAAAAAATGTTGTTGAAAAGAGCAACTACCGAGTTTCTTGCCGGTTTCTTCTCGGTAGAAGCAACATTCCGAACCGGTGGTAGATTCATATTATTAGTTGATTTTCCTATTGAATTGACGATTTATAAGTGTTTGTTTCAAACCTATATAAATAAAGAGTATTTTGACTTTGACTTTAATTAGTTACCAAGCATATATGTATCAATTATAGGTCCCGCAACGAGTACGACACATGACTCCCACATGTGATTATATAAATCAGAGTAATTATTAATAGTTGTAACATTTGTAGGAACTATGTATACTAATATTATAAAAAAAGAAAGATTTAATTGTTTGCCTGCATTGAATAGGCTCCGAAACTACTGGACTGATTAAAAAAAATATTTCATGAATCGAATTTTAAGTTACTTTATCAGCGAATAACATAGTTATATTTTATCTTCGTATTCCCCGGGAAATAGAACTACGCGTTTAAAACCGCATGGCGCTGCTAGTATAAAATAATACGCTATATTCCCCGTTATTAACACTATCGGGGCGTATGCTAATTAATCGGTAGATAGCATAATCACCCCTTTAAAAATACGCCGAGGTAGATTATACTCGATCTGAGGCAACCCCGTTAAACGAATCAGTCGGCACCACCGGGGTCGATAAGACAATTTGTCCCAACTGTATTGCTAACGGGACGGAACGACCGGGGTGGAATCCAAAACACAAGCAGTTAAACAAATCATGAAATACGAACGACCTTTAACGTAAAATATGGGAAACTAGTAATAACATTCCGTGTTAAGCGGTTACGAAGTACGCGGTCTTGTGGAAAAGCAATAGAGAGGTGGTCGGGACCTGAAAAGAATCAACGACGTGCTGACGTTTAGTCGTTCCGTCGAAACAATCTAAATCAGATAAAGAACTGATCGCGCAGGACATACGTAAAGAGTGTTGCGTGTTGTGATTAGTGATTCCACATTAATATGAAATGCTCCGTTCAAAAATGATATAGAGACCGGTACGATCAGATTACTTTCTGAAAGGCTAATACTTCCCTCCTACGCACACCAGCAAGGCCATTATCCCCGAATGTGGCCGTGATGACGAAGGCATAGTCCAAGAAGCACATTATATTTAAGTTTAAAATTTAGGATGATGGAAGCAGCTTGCATGTAAGTTAGGGGAGAACTTTGAATGTGAACACCATGAATTCATTCATTATTCATTACCAACATCATTGCGATACATTTCCACCGCGCATTTGTTGGCGAGATCTATTGCTTTTTTTGTGCATACATGAAATGAAATGAAATGAAATGAAATGAAATGAAATGAAATGAAATGAAATTGAAATGAAATGAAATGAAATTATCTTTATTTATATAGGCTTACAAAAAGCACTTATAAATCGTCAGAACAAAATAAATATAAATATAAACCGGTTCAAACAGCAGATTCTACCGAGAAGAAACCGGCAAGAAACTCGATAGTTACTCTTTTAAATGCCAAGACTTAATAGCTATTATGTAGTTACAATATTTTTTTTTTGTCAATTTAAATCTATCAGTGCAGACGAACAGCCCATTATGCGACTGGCCATATATTCTTATCATTTAAATAATCTTCTACCTTATAGTAGCCCTTTTTAATCAAACAAGTTTTAATATATAATTTAAACTTATGCTCAGGTAGATCAGTGAGACTTTGTGGCAGCTTATTAAACATTTTGATACTTAGACCAATAAAAGAATTACCACTCCTATGAAGTCTATAACTTGGAACAGCAAGCTTGTGTTTATTCCTAGTGTTAAAAGTATGTGTATCTGATTTTTTAGCAAACATGTGTATGTTTTTGTACACATACATGATACAGTCCAGAATGAACTGCGAGGCTATTGTTAAAATATTGATTTCCTTAAATATTTCTCTAAGTGAATCACGTGGTCTGAGGCCGTATATGGCCCTGATGGCTCTTTTCTGCAATATAAAAATGGCTTGAATATCGGCCGCAGATCCCCACAGCAGCAGACCATATGACATCACACTGTGAAAGTAACTGAAATATACCAACCTTGCCGTTTCAATATCAGTTAGACTCCTTATTTTTCTCACTGCATATGCAGCTGAACTAAGTCTCCCTGCCAGGGCAGCAATATGGGGAGCCCATTGAAGTTTTGAATCTATTGTGATTCCAAGGAACGTAGTAGAATTAACAACTTCAATAGGTTCATTATTCATAATAATATTAGTGTCAATTTGCCTTACATTGGGCAATGAAAATTTAATACATTTGGTTTTCTTGGCATTTAGTAATAAATTATTGGTTGTAAACCAATATAGTATCTGTGAGAGAGCATTATTTACATCGTCAAACTTGTCTTTCTGTCTATCGATTTTAAAAATAAGAGAAGTATCATCAGCAAATAATACTGTATCACATAAGTCCCTCGTATAGTATGGTAGGTCATTTATATATATCAGGAAGAGAAGGGGCCCCAATATTGATCCCTGGGGCACTCCCATAGCTAAAGGGGTGCCAGGAGAATTACTTCCATTCACATTTATTACTTGACGTCGGTCATTTAGGTATGACTTTATTAGATTAAGCGAGTTCATTGAAACACCATAATGCCTTAGCTTAATCAAGAGAGTCTGGTGATCTACGCAATCAAAGGCCTTAGAAAGATCACAAAAAATTCCTACAGCATCCTGCTTGCCCTCCCATGCCTCAATAATATGTTTTACAAGCGTTATTCCTGCATCAGTGGTAGATTTACCCCTGGTGAATCCAAACTGTTTCTTATGTAATAAGTTATTTAAAGAAAAGTGAGATAGTAACTGAGTAAGTATAATCTTTTCAAAAATCTTGCTTAGGGCTGGCAATATAGATATAGGTCTATAGTTGGACGGGTCACTTCTATCACCTGTTTTAAATAATGGAATAACTTTGCTATGTTTCATTAAATTTGGAAATTGACCATTGTCTATACATTTATTGAAAAGTTCTGCTAAAAAAGGGGCAATAGACTGTATTATGTGCTTTAATAAGTCTATTGAAATTCCCCATAAATCCTCAGTCTTTTTTACGTTAAGTTCTCTAAAAGTTTTTAGAATAGTTATATCGTTGATATGATGGAAATTAAATGGAGTGTTACATTCAACAACGTTAGATTTGAGGATGGAATGAGCAAGACGCGGACAAGAATTTAATGAGCAGGTAATCGCAGTTGGAATGCTAGAGAAGTAGGTTTCAAAGGCATTTGCCACTTCATCGTCTGAATTAAGATATTTATTACCAATTTTTAAAGAGAGCTTGTGATGTTCTGTTTTATGTTTACAAGTCTCTTTATTAATTACATTCCACGTGGCTTTAATTTTATTACTAGAATTTACAATTTTGTTTTTAATATAAATCGATTTTGCAACTATACAAACTTTTTTAAATAATTTTGAATAATTCTTGACGTATTCGATTATTTTCAGGTCGTTTGTGTTTGCCTTAATATCATATAGATCGAATAGTCTACGTCTACTAGTATGAATGCCCTTTGTGGCCCAGTCACTAAATTTAATTTTTGACTTATCCACAGTGACTGTTCTTTTAGTAAAAATACTTTTAAATTCTTTATCAATTACGTTAAAAAGAGCTTTATATGAATCATTAATATCTGCATCCCTAAACTGAATTAATGAAATTTTATTACCCACATTTTCCTTAAATCTGTCCACACGATGGGCTGTAACTGGCCTACAAGTAAAAGTTGAAGAAGGGGTGGCATGACGGTATTCCAACGTTACAATTTGTCCACTATGATCAGAATTTACAAAATTAATTATTGATTTATTATTGACATTACAATTACTAAAAATATTGTCTATACAGGTAGCTGATGTAGGTGTAATTCTAGTAGGCTGTGAGAACAAGTGATGTAAATCAAAACTTTTAAAAAGATTTAAAAACATTACCGTATTTTGACATACATCTAAAATATTAATATTAAAGTCCCCACAAATTATAATATTTTTATTACAATTACTTACTTTTTTTAATACCTCTTCCATAGTGGATTCAAAAATGTGATAATTCCCTGATGGAGGTCTATAAGCACAAACAATAATAGACTGTTCAAGCTCTGCGCATGATAGTTCAATAGTTCGCTCAATTGACAGTGCGACTATATCTTTACGTTCTTTACATTTTAACAAGTTATTAATTAAAATAAGTGACCCGCCTCGAATAGCCGACTTTCTTGTGAACGAACTAATGACTGTGAAATTATCCATATTAATAATGAGCTCACTTTGCCTCAACCAGTGTTCTGTTAAACATAAAACGTGTATACCCATTTGATTGAGACAAAGTTCTATTTCTAGTTCTTTGCCAGAAAAGCCTTGAATATTCTGATGAATAATGTTTAATACATTGGACCTTTCTTTTGTCACTATTGAGCTAGAGATTTCCTCTATTGTCTTATAATATAATTTAAATTACTAGGAAATACTTCCTGATTATTATTATTAATGTCACATTTATGCTCAATAGAAGCAGGTTGGGTAGCCAAATTTTTGGCTGATTGGATAATATAATAAGATAGCGAAGCTGCTAACTGTCTTTTGTAAAATTTCACAAGATAAAAGTTATCTTTTGTCACATTATTTACATTAAATATTAAATTATTTGTCAAATTACAAGTTAAATTATTACAGTCTATCAAGTGGAATTTTTGATAGTAATTATAATTACTAATTAACGTATTCATAGTCAAATTAAGCTTATATCTTAAGTCATTTTCTGACTGTGGCAAGTATTTGCTGTAAGGAAGTGTAAACATAATAATATTATCTATATTTAATGAAGTTAAACACTGAAAACATTTTACTAATTCTTTTTTGTTTACATTTCCTCTGTTCGCAGTTAATATTATTAAGGTACTATTTTCTAAAAACTTATAATTTCTTATCTTGTCAATAATTCCATTATATGGAACATTTGGATAGCAACAATTCAATATCGGTTGTCCCACAGAATCACTAATTAATTGGCCCATACCTTTACCTAGTTCATCACTAAACATGACAATATTTTTACCTACGTTATTTGATAACGCGAAGGAACTGTTGGCTTTATTTGTACTGGGTAAAGTAGTTAGGTTATTACAATAACAATCATTGCAAGAGAATGATGAGTCACACAGTGACCGAGACCCGTTTATGGTACCTACGCTATTGTGGCTGTTGCCACTCGTCACAGATGTTTCACAAAGGCACTTCAAAGCCAATATGTGTTCCGACGGCCAATATGTGTTTACACTAACTTGTGCTTGTGTCAGTCATGTGCATATAATACTCGTACTCATTGACTTCTCTTACTGAGCGCGTAATACTTCTAGCATCCCGTTGCTACGTCTCTAGCTTAGCTACAGATAGCGCGCGAGTTGAATGCAGAGCTCAGGTATGTCTCGTCTTAGGTCCCGACTGCATTCAACTCGCGCGCTATCTGTACAGTCATTTCATACGAGTCTGTTCGCTCATTCCTTTTTCAAAAGAAATTATCTAATAGTTTGAGTGGATTCATTAATGTTTTACATTTGATTTTACATGCAGTGCCGGATTTACCCTAAGGTCCAGTAGGCCAGGGCCTATGGCGGCCAGGTACTAGAAGCGGCCAATCGTGATATAAAATTCACTAATGAAAACAAGAAATACATAGCTTTCCTTACCCGCCTATGGTGGCCAAAACTGTTAATCCGCCACTGTTTCCATATCATTTCATTGTTCCTTGCATTATTGTCATTTGTAGTGTCATGTGTTGTTAGTGCCAACTACTACGAGGAGACGGACAGAGATGATATACATAGCGGCTGTCATTACATTCTAATGCTAGGACGATTCAGTATCTTCTGCAGCGTTTTTAGCACTTGCATAAATATTGAGTCACCCAGTATCACTATGTGTATACTACTAAGTCACGGAGAGGCTTGTGCAACTGTATGTGTAAAACAGGCAATTTCGTCGCTCTGACGTCACTGCAGTTGAAATCTTTCGGGTTCGATTGTCGGCAACGTGTTGAGTGCGTCCTCTGAGCGTTCGGCTAGCGCGCACGCGGTGCACGACAGCGCCGTGCACGTTCGCCAAACGCCTGACGGACGCCTTCGGCTCACCGCGCGCCGCGGCGGACCCGCGCCGGCGCCACGCGGCGTGATGTGCTCCGCTGCAAGAATGCGCGAAGAGGAAGCAAAGAAAATGCCCAGTACAGACGCATAACAATTTGGCCACATTTCTATGCGGGGACATTTATTTACGTTGATATCAAGCCGCCGTTTTTTGTAGTCATTGATTATTTTTCTGTACGTAAAGTATTTCTAAAACGTATGTATGTGTGTATTAGCAAAAAATCGAATGTCACTCACGATTACTGCACGGATGATCGCACGTATGTGCACTATGTACACGCGCTGTACTAAGCCGGCGTCTTATATGTGTGGTATAGTATCATTTCTAATCTATTATATTCTAAGTGGAACATATAGCTTTGTTTTTTCTGACAGGTTATGGAGATAGAAGGCGGCAACCGCAAGCGTGCGCGTGGCGTGATGGAGCTGTCGGCGCGGCACGCCGCCGTCAAGTGCGCGTTGCGCGCGCCCACGCTGCTGCGCGCGCACCTCGGCCTGCGCACACTCGCGCTCGTGTCCCGCGGCAAGTGCGTCTGCGGACACCTCGGACTCGAAGCGGTTAGTGTAGCCCGTAGCCAACGCTTACATTTTTTAGCAAGGAGTTACTGCTGGTAGACGGTCCGTCCCGTTTTATTGCAGCTACTCCGTGGCTAAAGAATAGTTGATGTTTTCTAATAAGTAGGTAAACTCTGCACAGGTCGTGTTTAAATAGTACACTTGTTTTCAGTGGTAAAAGCCTTGGTCGTTCGCCCCGATCGCAGTCCATCTATATTTAGTACCGTTATAAATATGCCGCCTTGTAAATGAAGCTTGAAAGCCATCTTCATTACGTATTGTAAGCCGTGGTTCAGACAAGGGTATATGCTGAGTGTCTGGTAGCCCGGTCAGCCCATTTCGATTTTAGCCGGGAGGCGGTGAGTGTGGACTAGCTCAAAGATAGCGTTTCCTGGAAAGCGACTGGCTATCACGGCGGTATCAAGTGAAACAACAATTTGGGGGCTGTAGCTGTAATATATAAATTTATATATTGAAAGTTTTACACAGTGTTTTGCAGTAAACGGATTATTTCATTTCATTTCATTTGTATAGTAAATATGTAACTGGTCCTAGTCTGTACATGGGAGATATATAAAGGCTAAACAATCTATTATATGAGGGCTTTATGAACGCAATAGGAGCCAAAACAAAGATTTTTAGAATTTTTGTCTCTTTGTCTGTTTGTCTGTACGTTTGTTCACGCTAATCTCATAAACGGTTACGTTTAAAATTTAGTTTTCACAAAAGCGTTGCAGTTTACTCTACATTTAGTGTTTGTTTAATTTTAATCGGTTCATAAATAAAAAAGTTATATCAATCTAAAGAACCACTTATAAAATGTTATAAAATAACCGATCATTGAATTGGCTGATACTTGTCCTACTTTTACTAAAAGCTAGATGTATAATATTATTGAACTTTTATGTAAACGAAGTCGCGGGTTAAAGTTAACGTAAGTCCAAAGTAGGTACTATTCCAAGCGGACAAAGTCGTGGGCAGAAGCTAGTATATAATAAAAATAACTCGTCTGCATTTTTAGATGGGCTCAATGTTAAATATGGCTGTAATTAATTCATTTTATAGTCGTATTGTGCATGAAGTAGGTACCCTATTATAGTTAGGAAAAGTAGGAATAATTATCTTTTAGAAAACGCTCTGTCCCATTATGGTCTGGGACTTAAAAAAAAGAATGTACTAACTATGTTTCTTGTCTAACATGTCGTAAAAGGCGAGAGGCCTGCTGTCCCTTTGACTCTACCTACCCCTTACGGGGATTACGGTCGTGAAATTATGTATGTATGTATGTAGAAATCGCTCATATATTCATACGCTAAAATACTTTTATTAGTTGTCGTAAAATCCGACGGAAACGACTGTTTGTTGTAACATAGTTTTTGTTACAGGCCAGGGATGAACCAACAATATACCTACGAAAACTGGACGTGGACGATAAAGAGGACTCGTGGACTTGGCCGGAGGAAGATATGAGCGACGTCAAGGTGGAGTTGGCGCAGGTCGCCGAGGAGTTCCGTGAGATGGCGCAGCTCCTCCCGGTAAGTGAGTCTTGTACGAACGGGACGTAACGGCAGCGTAGTCTAGCGTTATGTATAGCTTACGACGTAGTCCGCTTCGACCATGATCCAAGATTGAGCTGGACTGGTTATCGAATGAGGGGTTTTCAAAAATACAAAATCCGCCAGATGGCAAGAGGGAGTCTCGTGGTCTTACCACAATCACTATTGGCTCCTTGTTGACAGCATGTCTGATAACTAACTAATGAGGAGGGTGAAAAGAGTCATGGTTACGCCATCTTATGGATGTTTTAATTCAAAAAACCCTCATTGATGCGACTACTGACTTCGTAATCTTAAGATGGGAGATCCAGTTACGTTGTAAAGGATCTGAAAGATTACTTTGATTTTATCTTGATAAATTAACTGTTATGTGAAATAAATATAAATTTGTGCTTGTGCGCATATAAAAACCAACTTCCTAGATAGATATTATCGTGGTAATCGGTATAAGAAAAACTTTAAGTAGATAATGTCAATATTTCAATTTATTGGTTTCAATTTCATAATATTGCTGTCTTTTAGTTTAAATATCGTATGAAACCTTATTAACATATGCGAATATATATAATAATAACCGATTGTCAATCGATGCACTATCTTCATGCGTATATTACGATCCTGTCACCAGTTGCCATAGAACCTAACTGTATTTTATACGCAAAACGATTTATCATTTGACTGGCCCGATGGTCGAGTGGTCAGAGACCCTGGCCACGAAATCCACGCCACGAAATCCCTAGCGCAAAGGCAAATATTTCGTGTGATGAACATGGGCATTTGTACTCGAGTCATGGATGTTTATAAACGTATTTAAGTATGTCTATCCGTTCACCTAGTCTCCATAGCACAAGCATAAGCTTTGTTTGGGACTAGGGAATTGGTGTGTCAGTCTTGATAAATTATTTATTTATTTATTATTAATTTATTTATCTTGTAAAAACTATTGCTTTTACGGTCTTTTAATCTCAATTTTATCTATTAAATAAGCTAATTAATTAAGATTATTGAGTTATTATGTTTCAATTACGACGCATATTCATGTTAATTTATTTGTAATCTGATACAGTTACGTTCTATGTCAACTGTCAAAAATAAATTCTTAAGATGGACAGGGTAAAGCCTTTTCCTGTTTTCAGAGATTTAGGCTAAAGTCTTTCAAAAGTCCATGTAAGCCAGGCGCCTTTATGCATTACTAGTGCTACATAAGCAAGAATTGTATATCTCAATATAAAATAAGTGTGAAATGGAACAGGCTCAGTCGCAGTTCAAGTCCATGATAGAGCAGAGCCAGCCGGAGGTGGAGAGCACGCCAGCGGAGGAGGCGGCGCCCGCCGCCGAGACGGACACGGACGAGCTGTGGCTCAAGATGGCGCCCGTGCTCTATGTGGAGTACACGCACGAGCGCTCGCCGCCCCACGCCTACACCAACCCCTATGAGAACCCACCGGTTGACTTCCAGTACAGGTAGGTCTTGCTTTATTTTTTCTTCTAGTAAAGATGACAAACAAGCATATCAATAATATAAATATTCAACGACATCACATACATTGATCTGACTCCGAAGTAAGTAGCTTAAGCACTTGTGTTACGGATTTCAAAAACAACAGTGGTATTACAAATACTTAAATATTGGATATTAACACCCAGACACAGAACAAACACGAGTATTCATCACACGAATGTTTGTCCTGGGTGGGGATCGAACCCACAACTCTTGGTGCATGGGACAGGGTCACTACCGACTGCGCCATCGAGCTTGTCACATCTAACGCACGCTTGAGCATATGGCCAGGCTGATGGTTAATGTAGTCGGAGAACGGCGAGTCTGCAATAACGGTGGAAGCACAAATGGATTGTAGAAGTTTTTTCATCATCAGCCAGTCTGCAATACCGAAATATGTCTGAATGCTTTGTCGAGGGCTTACACCATCATCATCGTTATTATCATATTATCACGTCCGTGATCTCCTAAGGAAGGGTAGGCAAGGACCAATATGCTTCAACCCATAGATTTAGGATGTACAAGATACACAAAGACGGCTCGGATACATGACCAAAATAAATGTAAGCATGTGTTGGTTGACGTCTATGTGTGGGTTAAAAATAGTGTTGTCAAAGACGCACTTTCACATTATCGACTGATTCAGTTGTATACTAATAATATAGGTATTTAATACGCTTTTTTATACTTTTGATTAATTATTTATGGCATTGACTGAAATCAGTAGTTGTATATATTAGGTAAATTGGAATTAGTCGGTAAGAAATCTCATTCTAACCAGTTCTATAAACAATGAGATGGTAAAATTCTTTGTATAGTCAGCGTGTAAAAAATTAAAAAAATAGAAATATGTTCTATGATTTATACTAAGACAAAAAGATATGACTTTTGCTTTGACTGATGGAATGAAATTTAACAAATAATATATTAGCAACTTTTAATTTGGTGTCATTTGGTTATTTAAAAATAATATGTAGTGCAACAAATTTTTTGCTGCCGTCATTTGCCGTCAAAATGTTTGCTGCAGATAGTGGAGTTCTTACTGGGAGTCCAATCTGGTCTGTCTATAGTCCGCATCCACTTTTTACACAATGCTGGGTTGCTTGGAAACCTAGAAAAATTATCAGTTACTTAACTAACAAATTTACGGAGATAATGAGTTCCCAATGTGAATATAATTATATTTCAACATAACTTGGCTAAATAACTTTGTATTCATGTCATGATGTCGCTAAAAGACGATTAAGTTTTTATCGATACTCGTGACGTCACCGCTTTGTCAAGCACTAGCGTAACCAAACTATTTACAATTTTACACAATATTTTCCCCAATTCTGATTATAATCACGATGTATACTTAGAAAGATCAATTATAATCAATATACTATTGTAAACATATTTTTCTAAACTGATTAATAGCAACAATTTGACAAAATATGGTTTGAAAAAATCTAATGATAAAATCGTATTTACCTGTTAAAAGTGTATTTATTCCGATTATTCCGTCGTGTAACCTCACAATCACGTACAGAACAAGTCACCTCAATTGCAAATTTAATATTCTCGATTATAATCCAAGGTTTAATACATAAATGCACAAATTTCACTGCGACGTAGAATAGACCGGGACGCTATGGCCTCTTACTCGCAAAAACATTGACATATAGGTACTTCATTCGCTGTCTCTTTTTCTCTCGGGCGGTTTGTATTTTAGCAGGATTTCTCGCTCCCACGCTTTATGTATCTTTTGCGTAGTCAAAAAATTCTAAATCTATGCTTCAACCACACCACTTTTAAAAATCAAAGATGTTCAGAGTGGTTTTATTTCTATCAATTTACGTCACAGAATATCACACAAAAATGCTATGTTGCCTTGAAGGTCAGATCTACAGTCCGAAATAGAGCTCTGTTCACTTGCTTGAATTTTACTTTAACTTATTTATGCATATAATGTATCGTTTAAAAAGATTAGAATATCTCTGCCTAAACCTTAAACAGCCAAAACCTTGTTAGGGACCTTTGGTCTACAGCAGGTTGGTATAGATTTTGTTTCTATATCCGACCTAGCTGGGTCCATAAGAACGGTCAGAGCGTACGCCTCAAAGACGCGCTTAGCTGCCCGATCGTAACTAGCTACTTATATCTAGGAGAATGGTGACAGCGTACTCCGAACAAAACGAAGTGCTAGGTGTGGTGTAGGATTGCACTACTGGATCAAGCAATCCAGCTGGGCCTAGCAATTTTAGCTGTGTTGAATCCAGCGACATGTGTTGGTTTAATGCCGCTGGATTTCAATCCTTACTAGAGATTGGAATGCTGGATCGAGCAATCCAGCTGGTTCCAGCAGAATTTTAGCTCTGTTGAATCCAGCTTCATGTGCTGGATCTAGTGGAAAATGCCACCGGTTCAAAATGTCGCATCTTCTCGGTAGATGCGACATTTCGAACCGGTGGTAGATTCAAATTGTGGTATTTTGTATCTATTATTTGACGATTTACAGTGCTTTTTTGAGGCCTACGTAAATAAAGATATTTTGAGTTAGAGTTTGAGTTTGAGGTAAAAGTGGCAATCTCTAGTGTGGTGGTGTGGTAACACGGTGTGTTATTGCAGCGACTGGAGCGAGGTATGCAAAGCGAAGGTGCGGCTGCAGCCTATGGAGCTGCGCGTGTGCATGGGCCTGATACACCGGCTAGGCGCCGTCGGGGCCATCCTGCAGGACTTGCCGCCCGCCGCCGAGCCAGGTCAGTCTACCGTGATAAATGATATACATGTATATTTCGGTTCTCTCTGCCTACCCCGCTAGTGAAGTGGCGTGAAATAAAGTTATCTGGTTAGTTAGTTATGTATGTATTTTTATAGTCACGACGTTTATTTTGTTTGGAGATAACTGGGGTTCTGTTAATAGGACAGGTGGTAGCTTAATTGTATGGACCGGGGTCTCATATACAAGGGGTGCGAGTTCAAACTCAAGCACGTTCCTAGATTTTTCAAATCTATGTACGTATTGGGGGAAAACATCGTGATGAAATCTATACATTATAATAACTATGAATGTGTAACCATGATCTAAATTATCTAACTCCTTTATATCTAAGGGTTAGATCGGGAGTCGCTTCAAAATTACCAGAATTATCATACATGGACAGAGAAACATGTTCATCACACGAAACATTTGACTGGGTCACGAACTGTGAGTGAGGGCTTCACCGCCCTCGCATCTGTTGCGGCAGGACAAAAAAAAGGGTCACTGACCACTTGACCAACGGGCTTGTCAATAACACAGTGAATAACATCAGATCGTATTTCTAGATTTACCAATGCGCGTGCTGACGGTGGAGGAGTGCGATGCGCTGATGGACAACCTGCCGCAGCGGCGCGCCAGCGTGGAGGCGACGGGGTTGCGCGTGCGGCTGGTGCCGTGGGAGCACGCGCAGACCGAGCGGCCCGCCGAGCCGCCCCTCGCGCTTGAGCTGCTGGTGCCGCGCGCCGTCGTCAACCTCACCGGCCCGCTCTACCCGCACAGGCGAGTACCTCTACTGCGTTTGTCTGTGACAAGGGCGGTTCCAAGAAGTAAGCGCGGGAGGGGGGGGGGGATGTAATGGTGTATTATTGTATATATATATACACCATTGGCTTTGGCTACATGACTCCGCTGACTTGAAACTGGATTCAACAGGTTCTTTCACGCTAAATTTGACGATTAGTAACGTTTGCTGACATATAATTGATATGTGTAAGATTGTATAGTTTGCTTGTAAACGGTAAACGGTACGGTAAAATGATTTGGACAGCCTTAATATATGTGAACAATGTATGTATGTAACTAACTAACTAACTAACTAAACTTCACGCCACTTCCCTAGCGGGATAGGCAGAGAGAACCGATGTATGTATGTGTTATAACATTATGCATGTGCTTCACAATCGGGCAAAACTGAAGATTCTTATTTAAGTCTTCAATTATTTATTTAACAGGATGAAGAATTTCATATATACGGGATAGATATTGCCAATACGCGCAGAAGTACGTTTAACTGTTGGAAGAAATATAAAGGGAGAAGCTACATAATGTTCAACAACATGCGTCGTTTAATGTGCCCGCACGTTGGCTGTACCCTATTTTCGCCAGTGGTGCGCGGCAGGTGTCTGTCATGTACAGATAGTCTTTTCGTCTGCTTCGTCGGGTGTCCCGGCAAATTTCGCGTTGGTGATGGCGACTACGGAACGCACGAAAAGCTCTTGGCGCGTACCACTGGCTAAAGTCGTGTGTAGCCTACGTTCGGCCACTCCAGCATCGAGGGATCGGCGGGGGAGGCGCTCCCGAATAATCTGCTGACGGCGGGATTTGACCTTAACATTGACGCAGTAGTTGGTCTGCGTCAACGACTCGCACGGCAATGTCAAGTTCGATGTCTGCTGCGTGCTGCAGCTCGTTATCTTCGGATAATGTATGCACGGGGACAAGGACAATGTTATATCTGATAATACTTGATGATGAAGCTTTGAGGAAATGAAGAAGACTGGAAGATTCATGTGCTATTGTTAATGTTTGTCTTTGTGTAAAGAATCTTATTTTAAGTTAGTGACAATCCAACAATATTTTTTTGTATATTCTGTTAGAGCGATCACATTTTTTTCTCGCGGTACTGGTGAATCGAACACTCAATACTTAATACTCGAATCGAACACAATTTTTTATATTAAATCTATAAACTGTATTTTAGTCCAAAATGTCATAGACTAACTTAATATAGTTTTATTGGCGATGGTACTCGCTAGTTATTGGCTTCGCC